>VZDJ01007749.1:51787019-51940531 GCA_008694505.1 Cyanoderma ruficeps
AAAAAAAAAAAAAAAGGCAGGGGAGCAGGAAGAGGGAAGGGAAGAAAGAAGGTCACTTTGTTTATACAAATCTATAAATCCTGAAGACAGAACCATCATCTGGTGTGAGATTTCACAGTATTTAGAAAATTCCTCTGGCAGGTTTTCAATACCACTGAATGGTCTTGACTATGGCCCAATTCATTGCAAAGAATTCAGTTTTCTTTTGCCATACTCTGAGACAGGGCACGCAACTGTGAGTTACATAAGGGATTAGGTACCAATTTGTCTTAGTTAGGTACCTATTTATTTTTGGCATTTCTAGGTACCTTGCTTCCTCCCACTGGTGCCCAACAATCCCTTTCTTAAGGGCCATAAATCACCTGAAAGGCCTAGGAACCTAGGTCCAAGTTGAATATTCCTTTTTTTTTTTTTTTGCCAGAAGGTCACCAATGCAACAGCTTGTTGCACATGTTGACATTATTTTATCCAGTCCTACTATTTTACCAACAACAATCTGACAGAGTACCAAGAGGTTTGTTTTGTCTTTTTTTACTCCTGGAGAAAAATTGAAACCAGGTGAGTTAGAAAACTAAACTGGAAGACAACACACAAAAGATCCTGTTAAAAATTAATCCATGAAAGGCACAGTGACTGACCTGCACAGTACCCATGCAGCAGTTCTAGACTTTTAGGTAGGTTACATTTCTCCCTGGAGGAGTTATTAACATTTTATTGGACCATGTGTCAAATTCTAACAGAAAAATGAAAATAAAATGTTTTCCTCTCCAGCAGGTCAGAAAGTATCACTGCTTTTTCACTCTATATTATAAACAGAACTTCAAGCTGTTCTACATTTAACATAGCAGTTCAGGTTATTTCCCATTTTGCCTGATTAAGGCAAGAATCTCTATAACAAGAATTTTCAGCTACTTTTGCAACTTCCATGGAGTAAGTTAATAGTCTTCACACTGAAGACCAAGGGCTCTTCTCTGCCAAGATCCCTTTCAGGCAATAACTTGGACTTTAGGAGCATTAATAGCCTCTCTGGTTTCTGCAGAATTTCCACAGATCACTGAAGATTATCTTCTTCAGTGACAGAACAGCAGGAGCAAGTTGATGATTAAAACTGAAAGATTCTGTTCAATGTAAGAGAAAAGATAACAAACAATGTCTCAGAAAATAGATACATTCTATTCAAAGAGATCTCCTCAGAGAAAGACTGATAAGAAAAGCAAATTCTAAGAAATATTTTCATCTTTCTTTTAATTTTCTAAGGAGGGAGGAACTCAAGATTAAAGTCATTCAGCACTGCCCTCCTCACACCCAGAAGAGGGCAAGAGCACAAAACAAAGCACAACACTGAATAAATTGGACAAGTTCTAAGGCAACAGCACCCATAAAACTCCTTCAGCAGGTTTCAAAGTTAGAATGATTATTTAGAAGACAGGATGGATGAAAAACCACAGCAACAGAGTGTCACAGCTTTGTACATGGAATGCTCAGGGAGGGTACACAGATGGAACATGCAGGGAAACCTCCTCCCTCAGTACCCATACTATTCTGAGTATGAGAACTGCTTACCTGGAAGGGTTTCATGCCTGGAAAGGCAGTAACCATGTGCCAGTGCCACACCAGAAGTGGGATTTGCCATAACCAGTGGCATTCACAGTATGCTTATACAAATAACTAATGGGTCTTTCTGTAGCCCTCCTGTATCCAGCTTTCTGTCCTACACTGAATCACAGAATACTAAACTTTTAAACTGATCAATATAATCATGGCCTAAAAATTCAATAATTTCAGCCTCATCCTTCATTTTACCCCTTGAGACAATTTGTCAGAGTTAGATGCACAATATGAATAAATTATAAATCCTTGTTTCACACAAATACCCTAATCACCAGTGTAGGATGATGGCTGTAAGTAAAGACTCAGTCCATTATTCCTGGTCAAGTCACTCAGCGTAAAATAAGTGGAAATCAAGATTAAATGAGCCAGAAGAAGAGCATAAAAGACTGCAACTCTACATTGACTGTGAGCCACAGTTCCAGTCTGTTGGGGGAAAAGATTAATTCTCTTTGCCTTCTCCATTAATTATTTAATACAGAAAATCCTCAAAGCAAAGACCAAGCTTAGAGCATCACCTTGCAAGTGAGTGACTTCATCACTACACACACCAGACAACAGCTGAGTTAATTATTTCAATCAGATTCAGCTTGTCTCCTGTTTTCTAGAAGAGATGATGGCTACTCCTATACAGAAAAGTAAATACTGCCAGAGCCTATTCTCTGTGATATCAGCTGTTTCAGACCAGCCACATCTACAGCAAAAGATGACAATTAAAACCTGTAAACCTATACATTTCTAGCTCAACCTTCTTATATTACAGCCCTTTAGTCACAGACTGTTGGACAAATATCAAACTAAGCAGACTGAGCCACACATACTTCTCTGAGGAAGTGAGGGTATCTCACTGCAGTTCACGACTCAACAGGAGGGACTAGAAATTCATTATACTGAGATCCATGTAACAGATAACAGAGCTGTTATTGAGATACACTGGCAATATTTGAATATTCTATTATCTATAAATCTAATCTTAATTGTCCTCATAATCACTACGTCCTACTTCTTGTGCCTGGCCAAGAACCTCTCTCAGCTACTCTGCTACTGCTGGTATGGGCACAATTTATGATTCCTGTTCACTCATTGCTCTGCCAGTCGCATTCACAGCAATGGAGAACAGTGTAGCAGACACAGTTCTGAGCTGCTGGAAGACTGAATTTTAGAAAGGTGCTGACATTGCAAAGGTTCATTATTAACTCATTTCTGGTATTCTTGTCTCCTTTTGGAATGATTAAGAGAAATACACCTGGTTTATCTACTAGCATCAACATAATTACTTAGCTTTGCTTTGCATCTCTTGATGCTTTTTTCTCACCCCTGGTCAGTTAGCTGTTCTGAGCCTACTGATACAAGAAAAAGATTAAAGCAAAACATTAAATATATAAATGTGCTTGTTGGGAAACAAGTGCAGAAGGCAGGGCAGGCTCTGAAAATAAGATTCCCTGATGACTGTAACTAAATATTTTAAAACCCTCACTACATGAAAGCTCATCAAAGGGGATTCAGGAGCAGCATCTCAGGTGGCACACTCTCAACCCACATATCATTTGCTATTTTGCATCACTCCTCACAAGTGGGCTTCAACACTGAAAGACAAATGTCTGGGAGAGAAGACTGATGAGGTGGAATTCACCCTCAGTCCAAGAATCTAGCACACACACTTTCAACCACAATGATTTCCCCTCGAGGAAACAGCTGGCCAAGGATCACAGGAACAAACCTCTGCATCAATACCCTCTGGGGAGCATGAGCCTAGCAGCAGCGTGTGTAGCTGCTTGTAGTCATCACCAATTCTTACCAACACCTGTGAGGCACATTTGGACATTCTACAGTGGAGCCATTTAGCTGTGATTTTGAGGGAAAAAAAAAAAAGGATGAGGAAAACAATGATAGAAAGTCCAATTTATCTTCAAAACTTCTACCTCAGAGAGCCATTTTCTATTTTCTTGGGTCGTTCACCTCCCACCCCAGCTAGCTATCATAAATTCCCACCACTAATCTTTTAGAAGAAGAGTTTGATTTTGATGAAGATGCAAACAATTAAAATACAATAAAGTCAGGGTACAGACAAAATGGTTGGATGCCACCTCAGCCTTAACCAAAAGAAAGGGAGAGCCTCTTCATAAAACAAAGCAGTCGGCCTCCATGTTTTTATAACCTGTTTTGGCACTTCTGAAGTACACCCTCTCTGCAAGGTGCCAGCTCACTGCAGTCACTTCCCCATCGATCTGTCTGCCGCATCTCTGGAAAGGTCAAGTAGGATGAGGGCCTTTTCCAGTGCTCTTTCAAATCACTTCATTCCTCCCCAGAAAGGGCGAAAGCTCTCAGGTGACACATTAATTAATTCAGTCTTTTCAGCTGTGAAGAACTATGACATTTATAATTTATTCTGAAAGAAAAGGAAATATAATATAATCCTCTTGAAGACGTCACCGCATCCCTCACCAAAATCTTGTCTTGCACTGTCTCATTGAGACAACACAGCACATGTATCAGGTTTACTCTTTGTACATACTTGTATTCTATGCTTGCCTGTTCGTGGCAGTGTTTCAGTGCAACCACATACAAAAACCATGAACTTATATGAAATAAAATAAATTACAGTATTTCACAACAGTGTCTACAAATTCTTCAGCAGAGCCATTGCAAACTCTTACTTAAGGACTACTACTGAAATAATTTCCTAAAAGCAAGGTTTTTGATTTCTGCTGCTTCAGAAGCAGTACAGTTACATATTTCAGTCAGTCGTGGTGTAAGTTCAGTTTATTTTATATTAAAAAAAAATTGTGTGGTCAGATAGAGAGGTGAAATTTTCCTTCAGGAAATGCCAAGGCGATCCTTGCAAACAAGAGACATATATAAGAATATGAGCACTGCAGAGCAATGAAATTTAAGGAAACTTTCAATGCACTATATATTTAGAATAACTTCTGACAAGTGTCCAGACCTTAGACTAAATGAAAACCATCAAAATGCAGATTTTTTTTTTTTTGTGTTCAAAAATGTCTTTGCCTTCCTTAGATGCACTCAACAGGTCTCAATATCTCCCTGGCAGGATAGGACCCATGTGATGGCTTTAAATGGACAAGGCTGAAACAACTATTATAACAGGTCTAGTTCAGATGCAGTCTGTCCTTCAGACAAAGGGATTCCTGTACACAATCTGCCTTCTGTCAACACCAGCAAGCAGAGCAATTCTTCAGCTGAAGGAACCTTACCCCTGGGCCAAGGCAGAACAGAACCATTTACCATGCAGCTCCTCACAGTGGAGGGCCATGACAGCTGTATGGATGATGGTGCAGGCAGCTCTTGAGTCTAAGTCTCCTTGGTAATAAATATCTCTTACATTTTCAGTGGCTCAAGATGTCCTAGATCCTTTGGAGAAATAACAACCCTTTAATACTAATGACATTTAAGAATCAGAGTGATTTACTGTAGCTTTTCATCAAACTGCTCTGCTTATATTTCTAGAAAGACTATGTCCTTTCCAGTCTTACATTTCAAAGTCATCAGCTCTTGTCCTTTGCTGTCCCCACAGCCATATAAAATAATTTATTTTAATAGCAGAGCAGCATCAGTCAAGTCCCTATTGCTTCTTCTGGAAAGTTATTTCAGAAGTTGAATGTTGAATGTGGTGGTTTGTAACTTTATTCAACATTTATTAACCTTATACCTAGCAGTTCTGAGCCCAATATCTTATCCTGTACCTTAAATAGGCTTTCTTCTATCATAAAGCTTTGATGGACTTTGATCTACTTCAAATTGTTAAACATTTTGGTTTTCAGTCTAATCTAAAACCAAACTAAGTCAAGTCCTTTCAACAAAAGCCCTCCAATCCCTCAATGCCTAATTAATTTATTTAAGTTTGAACTCATATTTCCTGATAATGGCCACTGGAAGTGCCTGTCTGTCATCTTAGAACCATATCTGCCTTTCCCATCACTGCATCAGCACTGGCAGCCTAGTTGGGTGAAAATCAGCTAATAGATCCTCCTTTGATCTGTTTCATCCCTTAAAAATTCTTATTGTTCTCAGCTTTTTACATAGCAATGCACAAAATAATTTCACAGCTATAACTATAGTCTTAATTGTTTCTGATCTATACACTAATCTTCCTACACTAGGCAGTATATCCCAAATTTTCTCAGAATTCTACAGCTAGAATAAGTGAAAACACTTTGAAGAGTCTCAAAAATCCATGCTTCCAATAACACACTGATAGCACCCTTTCATTCATAAATTTTGCCTTAGAAAAGGATCTTTCAAAGAATAATAGAATAATTTAACTTAAAAGGGATCTCTGGACATCATTTGATCCCACCTCTCACTCGGAGCAGGGTCAGCTTAGACATCAGCTCTGACAACTCAGGCTCATCTCCAGCAGAATTCTGACCTTCTTTAAGTGTGGAGGTTTATCTCCAGAGAACTTGATCCAGTGTTTGACACTGCTCACTTTGAAAAAAATCCCAACAAAACACACATTTAATTGCATTTAATTAGACCTTCCCTTGTGGCAGTATGTGTCCTTCACCTCACCTCCTACCAACCTGCACTCATAGGTGTGGTCTGTCTTCCACCAGTTCCACACTTTTCTACTAATTTGTGTCTTCTCATGTAATTATTCACACCCTAGATTGTATCAAGTGATACAGAGGACTAATAAAAAACAGCATGTCAGCCTGACACAATGTACTGTTAGTAAACACATCATCACATTTCATCTCGTTTTCTATTTATGTGCAAGTTCCCATATATTCTTATTGCAAAGTTGGTTATAAAGGCTTCTATATTTTGGCAGTCAAACAGGCCTGTAGCAATATGGATTACATTTTTTTGATTAGTAGCACATGTACTATTTTCCCATTATTTTAGGATAGACTCTAAGCTTTTTAAATCAGATTAACTTCTATTTTCAAACATTCTCATAGAAAATTTTGATTTTAGCCTCATTTTAACCATTTTCTAATTGTACTTTATTGCATTACTTAACTAAAAACTAAGGCAAATTGCTCCCTCTGTTCTGCTGCCATGCTAACACCAACTGTTAGCCTGCTTTCACTGCACAGTACTAGTACATCACCCCTCCTTCTCTTTATTTACTGTTCCTTCAAAGCACACCAGCTACAGCTACTTTTGTCCAACTGTCAGTCCACTTAATAGGCCACATTAGTTACTTACACTTTAGATTTAATTACTTTTACCTACTTTAGCTCTTCCCTTTCTTTTCACTCATCAGGCCTTGCAACTATTACCAAAGACAAAATACTTCCAGATGCCTCAGCTATGAAGGCTCCACCTTTACATCGGCACCCAGCTCTCAAATAGCACGTGAGTTATCACCAAACCAAGCAAAAAATCAGAGATAAAATAGTATACCCTCAAAAAAGATAATTACCTCTTCAGTAAGAACAAATTTCATCTAAACATCCTTATTTACTGCTTTCTGTTCCTCAGTCATCTCAGTAATTGCCAGCTATTTGGCTTTCTAAAGCTTTTCCCTCAGCTGGCTCTGCCCCATTTACCCTCAGCATCTAGCTCTATCAGCAAAAGTAGGGAGTCCCATCGAGTCAGCTGCAAGGTTATTAATTTATTCATAACACACAACTCCCAAAAGGGAACTAAATCTGTATCAAACCAACCACCATAGAGCAAACCAGCAAATTTTCTCCATCCAGAAACAAAGCAGGGGCCCAGGAAAGAGGACGATGCAACGTCCTGGGCGCTCAGTCCAGGCATCAACAGTACCCATCACTTCACAACATTACTCCTGTAATTTTTGTTGATGTACCTCTGCACAATTATGCCCACCAGTGTTCCACAGCAGACTAATGCTTCCAAAAGTAGGTGGATATGTTGACGAGGCACTGCAGAATATTCCACCACCTGCAGTACCTGTACAGGAGGTGCACTGGCTCGCAGGGGTGTCAGACTAGGTAAGCATATGCTGCAGAGCTACATGCCCAAGAAATGCTGCCAGTTACCCCATCACACAGTCAGAGCTGCTGTTCCAGAGAGCTGCCAGTTCCCAAGAGGCCTGGGCTACACACAGAGTCTTCAGACTTCATGTGGACACAGTTTCTAGTAAGTTTCTATCAGTTTTCTTCTTCCTGGCCCCTGAAAACCTAGAACTATAAAACCAAATTGGTACATTTTGGTTCACTTGCTTTTTGAGCTCCCCTTGCTCCCTAGCTGCATGACAAAGCCTATTTATATTCCCACGGACATTAAACCAAGTGCCTTGACTCTCAATAAAAAGGTCTCACTGTTACTTATGTTACAGGACTTCACAGCTGCCTTTTAGCTCCCCCATTCTCTAATACTTTTCCCAACTCCTACATCTAACTGTTTAGTCAAACTTATGTTTTCTCCCCAGACCACTGGGACAATTTTAAGAGCTCATGCTACTTTCCCCTTCTAATCTTGCAATTTAGATGACATTTAAGGACATTTTATTTCCCTCCTCTCCTCCTTTCTTTATCTTGGTTAAGTGTTGGAGGAATGGGAGCAACCTCATCTCTTTCTCAAATAAGCTGATAATATTTTATTCCCTCTTTCTCTCCCTTGGCACATTCATTGCCAACTGCACCTGATCATAAAAGAAGTAAATGAGAGGGGTTTTTTGATTAAGGTAAAATAAGAGTCATAATTCTCTCCTTAAGACAGGAATTTTTCTCCATTCAAAAGTCAGAACAAATGGCCAACACCTAAAGCTTAAATCTAAGTGAAGCTGAAGTTCTAAAACACACATACCGAGCTTATGGCAGATACTGTGTTTTGAACCAAGGTACAAACTAAACCTTTATGGTCTCTCAGAAAGTTTGTAACTTAAACATTGTAATACAGAACTAGATGAAACAACATCAGTTTTAGTCACTAAGAAGTGTAATACAGAATGTAGGATACTGTCTCCTATTTTTCTTTTATTGCTAGGTTATTGCAGAGCACTCTGAAATGTACCAATAATGTAAGAAACAGACAAGCTAAAGTTACTTTCACTATTTGTATACTCTTTACTAATGCAATCTGGCAAAAAATGTTCTGATCTATACTTTTTTCAAGGTATAATCTGAATGCATTACAATAAAAACTTTAGTTTATTAGCCTGGTTTTACAGAAGATAAATTTATATCTATGAATTCTGAATGTCTTCATCAATAGACAGATTACATAATACATAGTAAGAGCTTTTAAGTTAGACTAAGTAAAAAACCTAAAAACATTTTCATCAACAGAATTATCAAGCTGGTAATACATTTACCACCTGGGTATTACTGACTTGCTAGTGAAAAATTGACACCTAAATTTAAACACTAAAAAGAAGTGACATGCTCCAACTCCACCAGTAGATAATAAGATAGCCCAGACTTGATCCTATGATTCACAGATACTGAATAAAAATCTGAGCACTTCTGCATGTCTAAGGACTGTGGAGTCTTCCCATGAGCAGGAAGTGGAGAAAATAAATGCAAACAAGATGAAGTTCATTTCCCTGGTGAACAGAAACACTCCCAGATTCCCTGAAATGCCTCACTACAAACTCTCAACTATACAGCCAATTTGTTGAAACTGGATTGACAGTGGTTACAATTTCTGACCTAGATCTCAGCACAGAAATAGTTTTTTATTATGTGAACTTTAGGATTGCTATGTTAAGCATTCTTTTGGAAAAGATATGCTGGCAAAATTTAAGCACTCATGTTTCATATATGCACCATCTGCATAAGTAACAATCTCCATTTGTCAGAAGAGATTAAGACATTGTTTTTGTGTGACTGCAAAAACAAGCTGGCAGTTCACTCCATGATTTAACTATAGTAATTTGATGTACTTCATGCTGATCACTGTTATATTGTACTTTATTATATTTTCTGATACTTTAAGTACTGGAAATTGGGAAAAAGAACGTAAACTATACCATGCAGAAGGCAAACTATCATTTCAATCATCATTTAGATCTCTCAGTTTGAATGAAGTGTTTATGAAAAACTTAAAATCTAGGGGTAGATCTGTTTCTACAAATTAGTGCTGCTCCATTGGCTTCAAGGAGACAAAGTGATTTATGGTCCTTGAGGATCGGGCATAATGCTTCTTAATTTTGCTATGCTTTGTAGAGATAGGAAAAATCAGAAGACAGTCATACTACACTACTACCTTAGGAGTACAGAGATTTTTAGCTAGTAAATGTGCTGTAATAGAGGACCTAAAACCAATACCTGTGAAATGGGATGTAGTTCCTTTAGTGGAGTGCAGGAGTATTTAAATATTATAGATATTATTACTTTACTTTCTTATGCAGACAGTAGCAAAAAAATAAATTCTTACACTAAGACCTCAGTAAAGTTGCTTGAGTAGATTAATTTGAAAAAAAAACCCCAAAACTGTTCATGCCACAACAATTTCATACATCTACTTGTGTCATTCCCATTCTTTTATGTAATTATTTACACGTTTCTGTAATTACTTGCAGGATGTGTGAAAAACTGCATGAATTACTCTCCTACTGTTTTATATGCATTATTTACCAAATCATTAAATATTTAGTAATAATAAGTCGTTTTAGAGTTTTTTATGGGGGTTTTGTTGTTTTGTGGTTGGTTTCTTGGTTTTTTTGGGGGGCGTTTGTTTAGGATTTTTTAATTATCTCAAACATCCTATGATACATCTAAATTTTTAGGATATTTTGGTACCTAGAATGATTTCATTACTGTAAATTTTATTAAAGTTACTTTTCTTATTTTGTTTTACACAGCAAGCTTGAATGCCTTTCTCTTCTATACTAGGATCCACCACATATCTCAATGAGAAAATCCAATACAGTGGTGTGGGAAGAGATATCTTACATCAGCAGCTGTCTTCCTTTTAGAGATGAAACAAGGAGATAGTCCAGTCCAGAAATGCAGATGGTCAACACTCACTGCCAAACCAGCAAGTTCTGTGTTAAGGCTGTAAAGGTTCTGAAAAGTTCCCACTCAAAGTTTAAACATTGGGATTGTGTCTTGAGTGCGTATAGACTAGAAACTGAACATATTGACCAAAAGGGGAGCTGAAGGAATGACTACTAATAAGAATTTACTATCTATCCAGATTGTCAGTGAACTTTACAGCCAGGAGGAGTTAAATAAATTTAACTTCCTTCTGCTGGAGCAGGAACTTAGTAGTCAAGACAGAATGATAGCTCATCATTGTATGTTTCGTTGCTTGCTGAGATTTGGTCTTTGAAGACAGGCAAGATTCACTCATGCAAACTGAGATTAATATTAAGTTTCAACTGCAGATGGCAGCAAACCCCCAAATATATCTGTAGTCTCACCCTAGTAAGGTTTGATCCATATACAGACAAGAAAAAACATTTTTTAGCATATTAGAAATAAACAAAACTATTTTAAGAGAAGAGCACATTTGCTAAATTAGAAGGTGACACAGCTCATAGAAACATGTAGAATTGTTTGGAAACATCCAAATGTCAGAGGATGATGAGAGGTGACAGCTCTCCCAGTGAAGGTGCCAATCACTTGCATAAAGTCACAGAAAAAATGACAGAGAGCATGGGCTGTAGGTTCTCCCTGCCTTCTGTCAGGCCCTGTAGCAGTCCCTGCAGCTTTGCAGTCAGCAGCAGGAGGAAGAAAGTCCAGAAGAACAGGACACTTACGCGTCCTTGCCTCATTATTTAATTCAAAATATTTGGGGGACATCTACTGAGGACACTGCTATTGAGATAAATAAAAATCAAAATGGAGCCAGCAAAATTTCTGGCCAGAATATTGGTCTCAACATCTGTACACTGGGAGACAATGGACATCTGGCTTCACAGAGGAAACAGATGGTGTGACAGAGAGCATGGACCACAGTGAGGGATGGACTTGTGTGGAAATCACTGGGTTGGGGAGGTGCTATATGTGCCACTGGAAGGACCCTTGGAACAGAGCAGGACAATGATCTGAATGTGTCTAAACCCAGCACCTTAGTGGGTACATTAATGAAAAGGTGGTCTTGAAGAACAAGGAAAAGTTTCACCCCAGGATACAGCCTAAATGGTGCTTTCCTAGAGTGTATTTGAGTGTATATATGAAATCGTTTCATGGCCTTGGGCTATGAGGACATGCTTGTCTCATCAGTTCAACATCTGCCTTTTTGTTTCTGTACTTTTCTGAGACAACTTACAGTAGTAGAGATGCAACATTGAGTCCATCACTGAAACTGAAGAGCAGTGAGACAATGTAGCTGTAAACACTAATCAAATCAGGTCTCATATTTTAACCCACATGAGGGGAATTTAGGACTCATTTTTATTATCCTCTCATACACAGGGAGCCCTGGGTTCATGCATCACTGAAAGGCAGGCAAACAACTTTTATTTGACCATGCTGTTGAATATAGATTTTTTCATATTCAGAGAGATCAATACAGATGTGAGACACATATCCACTCTCCCCTAAACCATTAGGTACTAGCTATAGGTAACTACTAGCAAAGTTAATTTTTGTAGGTTAATTGATCATGTTTATTTATTGTTTTTTCCATTCCTTCTTACTTCAGCTCCTTCCTTTCCCTCTTATGTACACACCTATCATTTTCCTTAGCACAGTGGGTATTTCTATTTAAACTTCCTTTAGGTTTATTTTCTTTTCTTTCTTGATGGCCAGGAGATTACAGAAGCCTTAATGTGCCTTACCCATGATGCAAAGCATTATCAAAATACAATTTGGGCATTGAAAATCCAGTTTGATTTCAGAAATCATATAACAGAGCTTTAAACCCATCAGCTGAGAAACAGGCCTATGGGCTGATTCTCAGCACTTTACACGGTTTCTTTGTGGCTTCCTCAGCATAAACACATCCTGTTAGGTATAAGAAGATAACAGGTGGAAAAAAATACTGAAGTCAATCCCAGAATTGCTGCTGAAGTTATTGCAGTGAGGATTTCATACTGAATTTGAAACCCAGTGACTCTCTAACAATTGGTGCAACAGCTTATGTTTTGATTCCCAAATAAAAAGAAATCATGCTGGGAGAAACTCAGCAGGACTTTGGAGTTGCTGCTTCCCAAGAAAACTTTCTGCTTTTAATTCAGTTTTTCTTGGTATCTTGCCTCAGCATGGCTCCTGAGGACAGAGTCCAGCAGGAACCAAGACTTGGGAGCTGTCTGGCCATGTCAGTGCTGCTTCTGTAGCAGGAGGAGGATGAAAGACAAGAGTAACCACATCTTTTGGGTTGCCATTGGGGGTGATGGGAAGAACAATTCAACGTGGTTTCCTTTGCAAATGTCAGGGTCCTGTGAGAACCCATAGGCTCTAATGGACCTGAGCAGCTACGCCTGGGACCTTCTTCCACTCCTGTCCCTGACAATCCCTGCCTCAGCTGTGTGGAAGCAGGGCTGATCTTCCACCTCTGCCTCTGGCCCTGCCACCTGGATGTCCATGGACCTATTTTTTCCTGGATGGCCCCTGTGCTCATATATTGCATCTTGTTTCCAGTCTCTGTCCCTTGTATGAACCTCAAACCCTTCATCACAGCATAGTATCAGGTCCTGCCCCCAGCCCATTCTGCCTTAGCTCCTGATGGGAGCTCCTGGAATGTCCCTGGCCCTGGGTCTTCACTGTCCATCTCAGGAGCTGTCATTGAACCCTGTGAAGTCCCCCAGCTCTGCCCAATATGGTCAAACACACGCACCCATGAGGACATGGCCAGCACCAGGGTAACCCTCAGGACTCAGCTCATCCTCCTATAGGGAGCAAGCAGCTCTCATTGAGCCTAGACAAGAAAAAGAAACAGGAAAAGTATTTATATTTGATTACAAAGAGTTAGAATTTTTGCTTCCTTATGAGTTTTCCAAGGAGACCTTACTCCTTGCATTAGAGTTGTGCGACTGCTCTAGGAAAAACTTATGGTGAGTGGATAATGAGAACTAAGAAGCTCTGAAGTTTCAATAGCACCTTCACAGGTAATGTAGACTTCTGTGATTGCTGCTCGATATGGCACACTCAAGGAAAAACCCAATCTGCATCTTGAACATCTTTAAGGTTCACTTGGGGAAATCTGATTTTATTTCCATCTGTGTGGAGTTGAACAAATTGATAAAACAACAGAAGTTACAACTCTTTTTACTTGCTGGACAGTACTGTGAGACTGCAGTTTCTTGAGGATAATTAACACTAATGAATCTACACTGAACTTGTACTATCTTGTTTTACATCCTGTAATTCTGAAAGTTACAGGCTTGAACTTACTGAGTAAGCACCAAGGCTCTTGTAAGGAAGGAAAAGCACATTTGTCAAACCTTCCCACTGAATGCTGGCAATCTTTGGATATGTACCTTTCCCTCAGTATATAATGACAACACTTTTTTCCTTTTCCTTTTTTTAATCTCTTTCCTGGTACATGTTTTAGCATCAGTGACCTTTTTCATTTCACTAAATATTGCCTTCCAACTGCTAGGCACCAGTGTATGTGGCTTTTTGAGTTCAGGACTCTTCCAGAGGCTATTCATTAGGTTGATGTGCTTTACATTCTGAAAAGCAACTCTAAAATGTATTCTACTTAGAATACCTTTCCCTAAACTGAATAAGGTGAGCAGATGCAATGCAAATGCACATCACAACATTCCCTAGGAAAACTGAGCAAAACCAGAATAAAATCTGCAATAAAACTGAGTAGAGCTGATGCAAGGTTTTTCACTGCCCTAGGCAGATAAAAATTGCTGTCCTCTTTCCTTATCAGTACTCGCTCTCTTACAAAATTTTCCACCCGGTCCTGTGCAGCTGTTACCTCTTTGGGCTCTGACAGATGCCCTCTGGCGAATCTTGCAGGGAGATCCAAAGCCCCTGCACTGCACTGTTCCAGTGCCAGGGTATGCTGCCCCAGTAGCAGCAGTGGGAAAAGAGAATGTGCGTCTGTGTTTGTAGTGCCCTGACCAAGAGCCTAACCATTAGCACAAACCCAAGCAGTGGGCAACCTAACTGGAATTGCAACAAAAGAAAAATATATGCCTCAAGAATTATAATAAACCTGTTAAAAAACACAGTCTTGTTCTTACTGAATCAGTACCCTGTCCCTTTTCTTCTTTGACCCTCAGTCACGTCATTTGCAGCATGCACGCCCCTGACACAGCAGTTGAGAAATGCCAACCTAGAACTGGTGAAAGGTATCATGACACACAGGATACGTACACACCCCTGTCACAGCTGTCACACATAGCAGCTGTCACAGTATGGGTAGACAAAATAGGTTCCTACTTACATATTTGCAGATGCAAAAATGCAATTAATTTTTTTTTCTGGGTCGACACAGACTTCTGAGAAAATCTCCTTGAACACAAAACAACTGGTTCCTTCTGAAGCCCCCAGGCTCTTCATCAGAGCCTCATTACAACACCAATTAATGGGTTTAATCACAGGTATCCCTGGCTGTGAAGAGCAGCAGAAGGGCAGCATATCCGTCCCCAGGGAATATGTTTTGAAAAAAGACAAAGTCTGATACTCCCACATTTGCAATTTCAGTGTTATTTATATTCTAAATACAGTCTAAATACAGTGAGACAAGGTAGCTTATAAGGCAATTGCAGGTATTATTTCACTGTATTTCCTGCAAAAAAATACTGTATTTTTATTTTTTCTTACTGTGTCTTGTAATTTTCAGAGTAACTCTATGGAAATTATAACTATGAATTTATAAATAAAACAACCTCAGGGGAAGCTGTGGTTTAGTATGTATGAAGCAGTAAATACAAAGAAAATACTTTCTCTTAAAATTCAGTATATCTTATATGCTTTTCCAGCAAAATGCTTAGACCCTGTAGAAACACAAACATATCAGATTCATTCCCCAACAATAATTTGTGCCAGCAATGCACATTTTCCCTTTCCTTTTCTTTCTGTTTTGTGCTTATTTACAATTAACTTACTGCATATGCAATTTATTTCTGTATGTTTAGCATAAGCACGTTTGTGCATATCTATTGGCCCTTTTAAAAAGGAAGCTTCACCGTACCTGGAAGCCACATTGCTCACAAGACAGATTTTTTAGAAAAATCTGCCTCATTTGTAGCTGTCAGCACTTGTATGTTCAAGGGTGCATCTAATTTTTTTGCCTCCAGACAGTGAGTCAGAAACACAGGCAGGCCTGCAGTCTGTAAGAAGGTACACAGGTCACACAACACTTTCCCTCCCAGGACAACAAAACCTCCCCTTTTCCTGTCACGTTGCTCGGTGGATGACAACACTAATGTCCCAGAGACTAGGGTGAGAGCTTGGAAAGGCAGGAACACGCTGGAAGGTGATGCTGTGAAGGATAACTTGTGCTCTTCCACGTGTTTCAGCAGGCAGCCCGGGAACGCGCTTCCCCTGGGTTATCTTTCTTATCAGAGGCCCACAGGCATCGCCTCCGGGAGGAGAAAGCACCCAGCAGGAGGGAGGGATAGAGTAAATCACACATTGCAGAGCTCTCGTCTCTGGCTGCTTTCACTTCCAGCCTCTTTCATGCAACAGAGAAGATCTTTCCGTGAATAAACCACATCGCCCTGAAACGCAATTCCATGGCAGTTTAAACAAGCCTAGTTGGGTGTGCATGTGACCAGAAAGGAAGCTGGCTCAGGAGATGGACCGTTTGCAAATTAACCTTACTTAGCAAAAAAAAGAGTAGCTAGTTTTTAGTTGATCCCTGGACCAGTGCAATTTCCATGCATGCGAATGTCTCCAGGAGGAAGGTGCAGGAACATGCAGCCAGGAAAACGAACACAGGGCTGCAGCAGCTTAATCTTTGTAAGCCTTGACTGCCACAAAACAGTTTGACTTCCAAGACAATTTAAGACAACTCAGGTCAGATGCTGCAATCCTACCCACAGCTTTGCACTGCCTTCATGCTGCCACCCATGGTGTTCACATTGACCTTTTGATATGTCAGTTCAGAAGGCTCTCCTCACAGAAAATTAAATCAGTAAGAAAAGTGTACAATTCCCAGCTCCTTTTACTACCCCAACTAGCTCACAAGGGGGTGAGTGAAACTCCATTGTCGAGGGAAAGAAAGATGAAAGTGTGCAGCTGAGGGCAGGAAGGCAATGCCATGGGACTGTATCAGCACCAACCCAACCTGACCTTGGTCACTAAGGAGTTGAACCCCCAAGCTCTGGGTCAACGAACACCTTAAGCCAGCAGAGACAGGCAGTGCTACCAAAAGCTGCTCCTCTGTCACCACTGAGACCCCAACCTGGGGCTGTCACAGCCTTCTGGGCTGCTTTCCAGTGAGTCTTATCAGAGAACTGATCTAGGTTAAAAAAGACACTTTCCAAGATGACTTTTCAGTTCTAGTGAAGATTGTGTTATATATTTTTCACAATGAAGTGCAAATTCAGTACTAAGCTGTGGAATTTTTGGTACCTTTCTAATTTTGCCCTAAGCCTATGAAATGAGTACACTTAAATGACCTCCACAGCAAGAACTCTGTGACTAGAAGCCATTAAAAAGCTATATACAGAAGTAGTACCCTACTGTCATGTGCAAGGAATATATTTTAAATATTTTTTAACATCCATTGCCTAAAATTTAACAGCATCAAAAAGTCCATTTTGGCTTCTACATTAAAATGAAGTTTTAGAAGATATGAGCACATGGCATTTGTAAAATAATGCAACTATGCATTTGCTATAACTGTAAGCATACTTGAGGCATCTTAAACTGATTACTTAATCCTATATACTTACACTAACTTCATCGTGTTAATGGTGCCATGTATTTTTTGTTGCTCTGCTGTATTACTCTCAACTCCATTCCTCAAGAATACCATTAACACAGCCTAAGTACCATATATTCATTTTGGGTTAGCTGTACAACACTCG
Source organism: Cyanoderma ruficeps (assembly GCA_008694505.1). NCBI lineage: Eukaryota > Metazoa > Chordata > Aves > Passeriformes > Timaliidae > Cyanoderma > Cyanoderma ruficeps. The sequence continues at coordinate 51,804,457 of VZDJ01007749.1, forward strand.
TTAGGTGAAAAAGCAAGAGGTTAGGCAGTGAACTGTGAAACTAACTTGCACAAATAGATGATCTATATTTGCCAGAAAATTTTCATTCCTTCTTGTTTTTCTATATATAATTTTAACATATTCAATACTTTCCACCTATATGACTTCCATGAGCACTCCATAAGAAAAGTCCCACATAGTATCACAAGACATTATACTTTCTGCATCAGATACAGAGATGATGTGTATGATGTTACTTACTGGAACACACATAAATCAAAAGGGGGTGTGTGATTGTATGTACTGACAACAGGATGTATTTTTCTGGGTATCTGTGTTAACATATACTATATCCTTCCATATACATATGCAAAGGGTTTTCTAGTGAAACCTTTTTTCCCTGTTGCCAAAGGCAGCTCTGAAGAGGAGGCCTGTACACTTCAAGCTTACACACATGAACTCAGGCTGGCTGGAGCTACCTGCTGCTTGCAGGAATTAGAGTCACCCCAACGCAGCTGACAAGTGAGCACAGTGTCAGGCACACCTCCCTGTTCTGCCCCGGAGCAGCCCCCAAGCAAGGCACAAGCTGTGTGGAGAGGTGGGAGGCACAGCTCGCTTTGTCCTCAGCCATGTCAGCTGAATACAGAACACACACGAGCTCTACATTGATACAGATAGACATTAAAATATATAATTCCATAATTCTAGAGCTTCATTTTGAAGTTCTTTATCTCAGCTCTTCAGATTTTTAATTTGCTTTGCAAAAGTCATTAGGTACTTCCTCAAGTTCACAGAAAATTCTTCCAAGCCTCCTAACTTCTCTGATTTAAAGCTCTATGTGATCCCCCATTCTTTCTCTAAGCATCTGAATTCCAAATTCTTGCAAAATTCTTTTTTTTAAATGTGCATTTCAAAATTTTTAAAATGTGCATTTCAAAATTTTGATAAACAGATTAAACTGCATTAAGTAACACATAATTTCTGAAGTCTTATAGTATTACCAAATAGACACTAATGTTCCCTTTAACAAGAAAATACATTTGTTAAGATTATTTCAGGCCACATTTTATTTTGCAATTTAGGCTTCTTTGCTGCATCTATACAGTCTGACATGCTTTTCAACTTCTAGTTTTTAAAAGTTGCAAGTTACTTATAGGTAAAATCATTATGCCTGAGACTTCATATCCGTGTGTTGCACCAGCCCCCTTGTTAGAGAGTAAAAATGAGCTGAGACACAGAGTTCTTGTTTATCACAGCATGAAAAGGGTCCTGGCTTATTCCTCTTTACAGCTCAGCCATCCTGACTCCAACTATTCACTGACTCTGGCTGCAGCAAGCTCCTGCTGTAGGCTTCCTTTGCAGCCTTTTGGCTGCCAGTTATTTCCTGCTAAACTATGACTGCAGGTACTATCTTGCAGACTCTGAATGCAGGCTTTTACCTGGCTAGACTATGGCTGCAGGTTCTGACAACAGGCTCTAACTGCAGACCCAACCTGCCCTCACAGCAATGACACTCATTCCAGAATCCTTCTTCTTGATTTCTCCCTCTCACCAGCTAACCCACTCCCCTTTATCACACTTATCTTTGTTGGATACAGCTCTGACTCACTGGGGCAAGGCTGTATTGGGTAATTTACACAGCTGTTACTTATCAGGGGCAAGGTCACCTGTATTCCCTTCTCCTACATGCATGTCCATTCAATAGCATTTCATACACTCATACACTCAGAACATTACTGACACTACAGAATAGTGCCAATTAAAGCTTTCCATTTCCTTTTTCATCATTCAGGCAAAATGTATGCACACATTAACTAAAGCCATTGCCTCTTTTTTTCATCAGTATGTCAGAAATCAAGTTGAAGCCCTTATCTATTATTGTCTTCTTTCCATGCATCAGATGTACAATTATCAGAAGATACAAATTATCTGCATCAGTGGGAAAGAATGCTATTTTCTATAAGAATAGCTGTAAGTGGGTGGATGGCTTTAGTAATGACTGAACAAACGAAATTGTAGTGTACTACAACAATGAGCAATCAAAGAACAAATTTTGGAAGCCTTCAATTGTTTGTACTAAAACTGTGTGGGATGCCTCAGCTCAGCCAGAGATACAGTCCTGAATTTATAAAAATTTCCATTCTTTTCACTATCTGGTCACTTCTTTCTGATTTCAGATGGACTTAGTGGTTACTGTTTAGAAACAAGGGTGCTGGAAGGATTGGTGACAATCCCAGCTGGAGTAAGCAAGTCATTAGGAGACAGGGGCTTTGTTTTAGCCCTTACAGCCATCACAGAATTTGGGAAGTGCTATCCATAGCACGCAGGCATTTGCAGGATGCCCACTGTAGTGGGTCGATGCTGGCTGGATGCCAGGCACCCACCAAAGCCACCCTATCACTCCCCTTCACAGCTGAATAGGGGAGAGAAAATATAACAAAGGTTCACAAGTTGAGATAAGGACAGAGAGAGATCTCTAACCGAATATTATCATGGGTAAAACAGACTTGAAGTAGCGATATGAATTGACTGTATTACTAACAAAATCAGAGCAGGATAGGACCTTAAAAACACCAACTACCTCCCTTCCTCCTTCCCAGGTCTACCACTCCCCCCTAGTGGCTCAGGGAGACAGGGAACAGGGATTGTGGTCACCTCACCACACACTCTTACTCTCACTGCTCAGGAGTCCTTCCCCTGCCCCTCCCCATGGATCCTTCCCACAGGAGACAGTTCCCCATGAGCTACTCCATTGTGAGTCCATCTCACGGGCACAATCCTCCACAAACAGCTGTAACATGGGTCATACTTTCATGGGGTGCAGTGCTTGAAGGACAGGCTGCTCAGTGTGGGTCTCCCATGGGTTTTGCCATGGTGCTAAAAAGTCTCTCTTAAAGTTTTAAGTCGGGCTGAGAACTTTCATATCCACAAGCATCTTTTGAATGTAAGCACTTTGAAAATAAGGACTGAAACCCTAATGTGGGGCTTCATGAAGGAAAGCAGCATCAGGAATAGCAAAAGGCTACTTTTGCTTATAGCAGTCATTGTCAACGATGTGTGTTTCAGATTAAGCTGTTTCCTAAACTGATGGCTTTGGCTACAGTCCAATGATGAAGTCCTGTGGGAACAAAATATAATTGTTTTCTAGATGAAGTCAGTTTTGTAACCCAGAGTGTCATAATTTCTTCTACGCAGGATATAAAATAATATTCATGGGCGTCATGGGCAAAAAGCTCATTGTGGCTAAAATTTTATTCCATTTGCCGTCTTTTGCCTCCCTGATGGCCGTCATATCGCTGTTCGGTGTGAGGAGAGATGAACCCAACTGTTGTCTCCACCTCTGTGGTACCTGGGTTCAAGATCTGTCTACTTTTGCTCACATAAAATTTATGCAAATGTAGAGTAAAGACTGACCTTTCTGAGGCTCTCCCAGGTAGTCTTCACTGAGCAATGGCCACTGTATTCTGCTCCAGTCTTCAAAGCCTTAGTGGTCTACATACTAATATATAACCAGTCTAAAATGGGCATAAAATTTCCTAAAATAATTTCTTCTCTTGTCAGTCAAGGAAAGAAATAATTCATTCACCATGGACCAACAGTGTTCACTGAGACAGAGCAAAGACAGCCCCAGGTTACTGAAGTGACCTAGTTTCATCCTATATATTCACCACAGAGCAGCAGTAAAAAATCTCTGACAAGTCATAAGAAAGACTGAAATTTGAAAGTGGTAAATAAGAAGTTTTATAGCAGGAAGAGACAGCCAAATGACACAATTACTTTTAAAAAATATTGTAATACTACCTTGAAAAAAAAACTTGACAGGTATTTTACCACTGCAAGTGTTTGCAGTGGACACTTTGTTAGTCAACAATTGTTCTTCACATTCCTGAATGAATTCTTGCTTGTATGGGAATTAGGAACATGAGACTGACAGAGTGTCTCAGCCAAACTTACCAGAGAGATTCCAGCTACTTTATATTGATATTTCTATTATTAATTTCTTCTGCCAAAACCTAACAAAAAAAAAGAGAGAAAGTTTATATCAAGCTGTAACTGGTTTGGTAGTCCACCAATACAGTATTTAATATGCTAGAAAAACACTATTAGTTTTGTCCTGCACTTTTTTGTTGCCAAGAGAGAGAGCAGGTGACTCTCCCGGTACGTCCTTTGTGAAGGATTGTTTATGACAGTATTTTCTTGATGAGAAAGCCTTTATTTTGGTAACCTTATTTTAGAGCCCTAACTCAATCCTGTGGATTCTGGGCTGTCTAGCAAACATTATACAGGGCTATGAAACAACAGCTCTACAGAAAGTGGCATCTTGTACTTATATGATGACTTTATATGAAAGCTTTTCTGCTGTCCTGGTCGGGCTCCACTTTGGTATCATCCTGCATATCTGGGAAGGAAGGAATTCTTTTGTGAGTGTCACATTTTTCTGTGTTATACATACAGGATATCTGTCTGAGAAAGAACTCTCTCCATCATCTTTCCACTTCCCACACAGATGGAATGAAAGGAAAAAAGCTTTTCATAAGACTTGATACAATTAAAAACAATCCATCTTTTGATTTTTGCTCTCCTTCTTCTCTTGTTCCTCAAATGCTGGTGATGGAATTACCTCAGCTCCTAAAATAAGAGAAGCAAAGTCACAGACAATAGCTGTGTTTTGTTAAATTATTATTTTATTAATTTTATTATTTTCAGATTATCATCTGTTTTTTGGATATTGTCCTTTGCTAGGAAGAGGGAATGCTTATCACTAGGATGATGAGTCAGCTAGTATGAGGAGTGCTAAAGATTGCAGGATAAATGCTGCAGCAGGATATAATGCTGGTTAACCAAATGGCCACATGCCAAAAGTAGAGTTCAACCAGTCCTAGCAAAAACAAGGAACCAGAGGGGGGGGAATGCATCAGATAACCCTTAAATAAAACCAAACCCAAAACTATAAATAATGCAAGCTAGTGCCTGTTCCTAATGCTTTCTTTTGAAGCCAGTCAGAATGGATTTGCAAATGCATTGTTGGAGCGTGTTCAGCCTGGAGAAGAGAGGGCTTAGGGGGGATCCAACAGCAATATGCTAATACCTACAAGGGAGTTATCTAGAAGATGGAGCCTTGTAGTGCTGCATGGCAGAAGGATTTGTGACATAGATGGAAACAAGAGAGGTTCAAACTTTATGTAAGGAAAAGACTTTCTCCATGAGGACAGTCAGACACCAGGCTGCTGGGGAAGCTGTGCTCCTCCACCACTGGAGATTTTCCAGCCCTAACCGGACACAGCCTGGACTCAGAGCTGAGCCTGTTTAAGGCAGAAGGTTGGTCCAGAGGCCTCCTAAGGTCCCTCCTAACCTGAATTACTCTAGCAATGCTTAGAATTACAAACCTGTCTGGTTATGAATACTTTGTGTCGTAACTACTTAGCTGAAAAATATTTCAAGTAAATTGTCTTTTGGTTTAATAAAGAGATTGTTAGCTGACATGGACTATTGATTTCATGTCTAACATTAAGATTCCACAAGACATTGTAAGAGCTATCAGAGAATGGAATTGTCATCAGTAAAAAATGGTTTGCTCTAACATCTGGCCTTCCATGTGTAACCCTGTCCTTTTCTTGCAAGTAGCATGGAGAAACAAAATGCATGAAATTAGTTTTGCATATAATAATGCATGAAATTCCTTTCCTTCTTAGACACATCTATTGCCTTAAAACTACGGAGGAGTAAGTCATGCTAAAATGGATTAACATAGACATATATCAATTATTTCTATGATATGTAATCCTGCTTTTAGCAGTCATTTTACCAGAAAACATTACAAGTACAATTTCTCAAATGATTTGAAATACAACTTTCTGTGCATTTCTTTAAAGCTGATCTCTGAATTTTAAGTTTAAATTTGTAGGTTTTGTGTGAAAATATGTTAGTTTTCAAGTAGGGACAGAGGCACCAAAATAGAAATGCTGCAGAGGAGAAAAATGAAAGAAAATAATAATGAAAGAAATATCTTAGAAGGAAATAATGGATGACTGGTTTGTTACTACTGTGGTTTGTTTTTGTTTTTGTTTTATCTAAATAAATGTGTGCAAGACTGAAAAGTAACATTCTGCAGTCCAAAGGCACTGCTGTACAGGAGCATACTTCCTACCCTAAGGATTTGGGAAGTACAGAAAATATCACAACTAATTGGAAAGGATCCAAGAAAAGAGAGAAATCTTTGCTTCATTATATAATAGTGAGGCAGCAATACTTGGTGGACAAGTAATGTAAAATGATTAAGATGAATTTTTTCACTTGCTAGGAAGTCAAATCTTGATTACATTAGTACTATGTAATTACTCATAATTAGTATTATGTTCTTCTGTACACTTGTCTTGGGATCATAACATGAAACTGCTATCAGTAAGAACTTGTAACAGCATTGTAGAAACAGTTGTCTCTAGGTGATACAGGTTGAACTGCAGATCTGAAACTGCCTTTGAAAAAGAAGGATGTTCAGTCTCACTAGATACTCTGATATCATGCCATACCAAAAAATAACCGTTTCATCTATATTCTAAATTAGATCTATACTATTAGGATGACTGATTCTTTGAAGTGCTGGATGTCAGTTAAAGACATTTCTCAGTAGTATTCTGTATCATCTCGCTATCAAACACAATGCTAGTAGGTTTTTTTGTCCTTTCCTAGGATGAAATTATGTTTGCCCTATTCCTCTAGTCCAGGACTAGTACCTGGTGAAGGCAACTTCAGAACTGTGCACACTGAGGAGGAATAAAATGCAGAAGCTGTAGGAATTTAAATAGAGGTTAGTATTTTTCTCTTCAGCCATGTCAAACCCATTCCATTTTTCATACTTAGTTTCTCAAATATGGAAATATTAGGAGCTGCAGAACTAATCTCTCCTGAGTAAAAACACATCCTTTTTTGCATATGGCTTTCTCCTCTCTCTTTTTTTTTTCATAAGAATGGTGTGAGAGAAGAAGATGTTTTCAATGGCACATTCCATAAATATTTAAAGTAATTTATTATAAAATGATTTTAAAATTACTTGGCTTGGCATGGCATTTGTGTCCTTAGCATGGGTAATGATGAAGATAGAAGTGGGGTACATAGCACAGTATAGAAATTCTAAGATATATGCATAGAAGTGAATTTTTATTTATTCACAGGTACAAAGGTATAATCATCTGTAAACCTTATTAATAAAAAATAAATCCATTTAATACAGCTTGTAATTGAAGGTATTGGTGGCCTACTGATAGCATAATATTTAGAAAGTTCCTCATATTTTCATAAGAAAAGCAATTGAAAATAAGCATCTTAATATCCTTTTTATTGTATGCTCATTGATTTCTTTTACCTAAATACTACTATCTGACAATGCTAAGCAAGTTCTCTAAGGTGCAATTTGGAATTATATTTTTTCTTTCTCCAAGGGAAAGTCTAGCACAGAAGTAAATACCATGCTGTATTCCCATTAAAACAAATTTTTATTTTTCCAACACAGAGGGCATGAACCTGCACACTAATCTGGGCTCTCTCAGCTGTGGACACCAAAATATTTGCAAAAAAAACCAACAAGAAATATCCAATCAATTTAACTAAATATTTACGGACTAGCTAAAGTAATTGAGGACTAGAATCAAAAACAGGCAGTAGTATAGTTTCCTTAATTTATCATGACTGAAAAAAGAAAATAAATGGAAGGCAATTTACAAACCAAACACAAAGAGAAGAGCATGATAATTGTGTAAGGCTGACTGATAATTCTGAAAGAACTGGTTTGTGATGAAAAGTGAGTTTGAGCGGTGGGCAGTACTTCTGGATCAGACACTTTTATCCCTGAGTCATATTAGATGAGAGTTGAGCAGCTGAATTATGTAATATTATCAAATAAATATTAATTTCTTCCATGAAGCATTAAAATACTCTTTTAATGAAAAAACAGTTGTGTATAGATTTTCCAGTAGTTTTCCTACTTTGCATACCTACCAGATGACAGCAAGTCTCTATATTCTTTCTCTAAATGTCACTTATATCTTTTACTAGACTTAGATGTTGCAGTTTCTCAAAAATAAAGTAAGAATTGTGCCACAGTCTTTTTACTCCAAGAATTTTATTTTAGAGCACAAGCATCATATTCTTGTGCATGTCAAGTAGGTTATAATTTAAACTGGAAGCCTGCATTTATCTGTGAATTTAAACAGCGTAGTTATGAGCAATAATAGAAATCACTGTTTCATTAGAGCAGCTTTCCACCTAAGCAAGCACAAGTTAGTATTCTTCCCCCTTACAAATATGGGTTACATGTGACCCTGAAGGTGTTCTTTAACACTAGTATATTATAGAGATCTATCTTTTAGCATCAAGGCTTTTTCCACTGTATCTACAGGACATGATCTGAGCCTATTTTTATTACAATTCCTGCTCTGGAAAATTTGACATCTCTCCAGAGAACACACTGTATGACAGCTACATGGGGTAGAATCAGTCACTTACTTCTCGATATCTAGTTGACCTTCCACTCTGTTTTGGGTGCATGCCAAATTGAGAGCTGCTTGCAACTATGATGGACCCATTTGGGCTGCAGCAGAAGCTCCGGCTCAGGAAAAAGGGTTCAGAAAGGCAAATTATTTTACCCTGAAATAAACCAAGTGTTTGAAATTTAAGATACCTTTATGAGGGCTGATGCAATTTAGAATATAAAAGTATGGAACTAGCATTTGACCTCTTTCTCCAGGAATTTTCCCAAGATAGTAGGTAGTCATTAAGTAGTTAAGTGTAGTCCAGCATCAAAAAGCTTCTGTGACAAAGAGTGCAGAAACCAGCTGCACAACCCATAGGAAGACAGAGCAGGAGTTAGAGCATAGACATGGAGTTTATTAATTACAGGAGATCTTTAGAACAGCGCTCTGGTTTTAGAAAATGAAAGGTTGTCCTCAAGTAACTATGCAGAAACCTGGCACCAGAAATTACACAGGTATATTTCCTAAGGTACTTTAGAAGAAATGAGGGTGTTTTAAAGATAAACTGGACTTTTCATAAATATCAGAATTACTATATTTTCTTTTGTTTTGAATACTATGTTTCAAAGGCTTGGAGATTTTTAAATTCCAAAAGATTAAGCTGTTACTATTCCTAGAAAGTTTATTGTGCTTTTTGGATTTTCAGTCACAAATAATTAACTGGTTCTGATAAGTTTGGCAAGAAAAAAAACCCATACCAAATAACTTTGGACTAATATTAATCCCTATGAATGTCATACCTGAATGATGTTTGAGAATGCCATGGGCAACTCAATTGTGAAGAAATGATACTCCTGATTAAAACAAAATCAAAAACCTTTTATCCTCCTGTGAAGTGTTGACAAACTGTTTGACTAAAGATCAGCTGGGAAGTGGGCTCCTAAAAGATTTAACTCATTTTTATTGCTCTGACTGATTTCCTTTCCAAAATTCTATGAAAGTTATGGTAGATTCGAAATACTAGACAGTAAAAATTCTTCACAGCAATGTGTTTCTGTATTTGGCTGGTAGTGTGTGGCAAGACTGATCAAGTGGAAGCTGATCTCAAAGACCAGGCTTGAATATTCAAAGCCAAGAATGTACCTGCTGGATTGAGGCTCTAATCACCAAGTTCAGTGGAGCCATCCACCATCTAAGTGGGTGAAGACTTGAAGTGAATTCCTTTCCTTGGACTTCAGGTTTTCTTTTTCAGAGACACCACATTGCTCCATCACATCCTGACTAAAAAATCCTTTGTGGATATATAACTCTTGATATTCAAATGCTTTGTTTTATGACTTTATAAGTGTTGTAAATATTTATTTAGCTTTATATAGTTCTAGTCCTACAAATCTTGAAACCTTTAATGCTCAAAACATGGATTTATATGAAAGTTGATAAACTGTTGTAACTAGCTCACATAATTATTACAATGACTTGTAATAATTATTTCAGAATTATTTTCTGAATACCTAACAGGATATGTTTACAAGGAAGTAAACTAGATTTTATTATCATAATTAGGGGCATTTGTAACTAAGACGTAAAGTAAAAATGAATAATGATGTAAAAAACTACTATCAGTGATATATAATCTTACAATTTTGCTCTACTGTTTATAAATTTCAAAATATGCTCATGAGAATTTTATACGCTTTATGAGGAAAAATATATTTGTTATATGTCTTTGCTGTTCTTAAACTTTATAAGCAATAGTTCGTAAATTTAAGTACTACTCTGTCATGGAAATGATCTGTACCTTCTACTCCTAAGAACATTTTTCAATAAGTTCACAACCTTTTCCCATATTAATCAAAAATACTGACATTTTGGTGTTTATAAACTAGCTTGATGCACCAAACAGGATATGATGCACTTTATGAAATGTATATGCACAATATATGAAAACACAAGTTTAAGCTGATTTGGGGTGGAATTTATTTTAGCTTTCAAGGGAAGCCCTTTCTCAAAGTAAATCTCCTACAAAACCAAGCATATGCAACACTAATCCTGATCTCTTCCAAAGTTTTAAGTATTATTGAGGGAGTTAGGTTCCCTGTCAAGAACAGGCAAACCTACATCCTGCTGGATGCAAGATGTGTTGCTACTGATTTGAATTAGACCGTAATGGGACATTTTCAGGCCTGCTGCACTTTAATCCAGATACATGACAATTCTTAACCCTTCAGTTCAAATATGGATGTCCGGCAAGCAGATTTCAAATCTCCACCACTGTGAATAATAATAGAATAGTCACCAGATAATAAGCACGGGCACTAGAACTTAGAGTAATTGCAGCTTATCTGATTTGTGGCAGATAACTTTGCTCTGTTTCCCCTACCCCTGATGATTTTAGTTACTGTATCAGTTTCATTAGACTACACTGCAATCAAGAGCTATGCTTCTTGAATTTGACAGCTTAATTGAAGACCAGTAATAATATATGAGTACTTTTCTTTATCCTTCCTTAACCACAATTTCTATGCAACACTTCTATAAAATGGGACTTTCAGTCAGCAACCTGCATATGCAAATAAATCTTAAAATATTGCAGTTTTCAATAGATTTAATTTCAGAAGAAGCCTTTGCCTATTTGAGGGTAACAAAACTTTCACAAAAGCCTTTTTACTTGAATATTGACACTTGTGCATAGCTTTGGGGGCTTCAACACAATTTTTAGACAACCGTCAATTTTCTGGAAATATGCCAGTCTATCTTTCTTCCTTCTTGAAGCATAAACGAAATCCTTTCTAGTCTCCAAATCTGTATGCTCAAATCCCTCAAAACACATTGGCAAGATACAGCAATTTGAATTCATACGTGTCAGGGAACAGACCAGAGATAAGTATGTGGAACAGAAAATCCTGAACCAATGTTGGAGATTAATTAGCCACATTCAAAGTAAAACCCTTCAAGCAACCATTTCCAATAACATAGTGAGAAATACAGATGACAAATGTTGTCTGTGTTGCTCTGCAGAATGATCCTGAGGGCAGGATCAGAGCTACACCAGCCATCTGTTTGAACTTTCCTAGTGGAGCATTTCTGTGGCTGCTTCCAAGTGATCCCATTGGTACTGAGGGAGAAGGAAAATCTGAACAATCCTGGTGCTTTTGGTGCCTTTACATGCACTGTAGTTAAACTATGCCACTCAGTGTGGCTGTCCCATCCAACCTTCCACTGATGACCTCATGAAAAAAACTTACGTTTCATCCAATATGCCTGTTGCAAGACCACATGAATTTTATAGGCATCCTGAAACCTGAATGAGTACATGTATGGGACAATATGAATGCAGCATAAAAAACAGTGAACTAAATCCTTGCCCTGCTCAACTCTGTACCTGTGCTCCTATAAACACATAATCATAGAATGGCCTGGGTTAAAAAAGACCTTAAATATCACCTAGTTCCAACTCTCCTGCCATGGGCAGGGACACTCTTCATGTAATCAGGCTGCTCAGAGCCCCATCAAACCTCAGGGGTGGGGCATCCACAGCTTCTCAGGAGAGCCAATTTTAAGTACCTCACCACCCACATAGTAAAGAATTTCTTTCTGACATCTAATCTAAACCTACTCCCTGTTTGAAGCCATTGCCTCTTATCTATCACGACATGCTCTTGTATAAAGTCCCTCTCATTTTTCATTTAGGTTCCCTTCAGGTACTGGAAGACCACAGTTAGGCCACCCCTACGCTGTCTCTTTGCTAGGATAAACAAACCAAATTCTGTGAGCTTTTCCTCATAGGAGAAGCGCTCCACTCCTCGGATCATCTCTGCTGGCCAAACAGCTTTGGACGCAATTGGCTCTCTGGCTTGGAAATGCACATTCCTGGGTCATGTCCAGCACCATGGACAGATCTGAGATTTAAACCAAGGTGCTGAGAGCAGCATAATTCAGCGACTGGGGACAGTCTCTCTAGCTGCTTTTTCCTCCTGTGGCTTTTTTCCTCAAAATGCACCATAGATGTGTAAACACCAACTGGCAATAATGATGCCAAAATCAAACAAACATCGTCACCCAGCCAGATTTTCCCAGGAAGGTCAGTGTTTTATTCTCAGCCATAGTTGTTTAGGATTTTTTATCATGTATTTTTAACCTGAATAATATTTTCATTGGTCAGAATGATTTTTATATTTTGACCTATAAAGCTTCTTTTCCTCCAGAAAGAGAATAAGTGCATTGCATTTCTGTGCAACAACAAATCCAGCATATTAAAGGAATGTCAGGATTGAGAGCAAGTCACATTAACATAACAAAGTAATCTTTACCAGTTGCTACTAAAAGGCCATGCAGATTTCCTTGTATTTGTCTCCTTTCTGAGCTCACTGTAGCAGTTGCATCAGAAACAAGACAGCCTCACTCATGGCACTCCCTTCCATTTAATTAAGTCCTTAGAGGAACGTTACAGAAGTCAGTAAGATTACTAAATGCATCCCTGGGAGAAACTTCAATACTCTACTAAAGGTCACTGCTCCTTTCAATAGGAATGCTTTCATTGTAACAAAGATTAATATGACTGTATTAATTGAATTAAGTGAAATGCATTCATTTTCTAATCTGAACACTCTCCTTAATGAATTATTATCAGAGAAGCATAACAATGTAAAAGACTAAAGTCTGTGATTAAGACTTTTAAATTCAACTTTACTTAATACATCAAATTTTGTTTTATCTGCTATTTTGTCCATGAGCAAAACTAAAAATGCTTTCTAACCTACTTAAATAAAACTGTCTTAGGCAGATGATTAGTTTTATATTCCAATATGGAATGCAAGACTGGACATCTCCTCTGCAATAGATAATTTCACATAATAGAAAGTATGCTAGATTTAACATATGTTGATAAATTTCCATTTTCATGCGCAGAAATGTGCCTACAACTTGAATTTTAACAGAGAAATTAAATGAAGCTTTCTCTGCATCCCTAAATTTATTTGTAGTATTAATCTAGAGAGATTGATTCAAAACATTAAAGTCAGGATTTGGTTTGACGTATTTCAGAGAGTGAAATCAACCAGGCTGATTTACACAAGTTATGCAGGAAAGGGTTGTAGTTCTTTTAGAGTCTGCTACATTCACTGTGAGAGTTGTGCTGGGCAGGCCTGATTTGAAAATCATGTTCTTTAGCCTCTTATTCCTTGTCATAAAGGACAACCCTGCCCCAGAGGGACCAAACTTAGACAACAAGACCTCTCTGTTCCTTTCCTCCTGTCCATCTACCACTCCTCTGATGTACTCAGCCTTGGCTGAGCTTCCAGCTTCCCAGTTTTAGGTCTAATTTTTAATACCTGAAAAACATCTATAAGTTAAAAAGGGAGAACAACATAAAATGAGAAAACTTGTTAAGAAGAAGCTTGAAGCAGTAGCTTGTATGTTAAATCTTTGCAAGTGACATGGAAGACTATAAGGACTGTCATATCCTATTGAAAGACTTTATTGACAACTTAAACCAAATGTACACCATGTCTTAAAAAAACAAACTCAAAAACCTTGAGAAAAGGCAAAATGAAACATTATTTAGTCAGAAGGCTTGCTTCAAAAAGTATATTTTGTCAGCCAAAATACCGTCTCTAAGCTGGAAATGAAGTGACTCATTACTAAAAGCCTGTTACTGAGAGGTTCCATACTGCTGCATCTTGGTGCAGATGGATGGCACAAAATATTCTGTACAGGTACTATTAGCATTTACATGAAATTTCTGGCTTTGTAATGACCAGTTGTCTTATTAATTTTCTGTCCAGTAGTGAGCACTGATAGGTTTAGCTCACTGTTTCAATGGGAAAAGGAAGAGTGTTGTTTTTTTAATGTGTGTGGCTGCCTTCTTGGCGTTGGCAAAAGCTTTTCTGCCTGATAAACCAGAAAGGGACTAGACTGAAATGGTAATGGACAAAGCAAAAGGTATGATAACTAACAGAAACACTAGGATTCATACTTAACTTGAGGATTCATCCAGTCTTCCCTATCTGTGCAGATGAAGAGAACACAAATGTATGAGCCCTTTTCTGAAAAAAGAGAAAAAATATTTTACACCAGGTAGATTCTTGAAACGTCTTTTCCCCAGTTGTATCTCAGCAACTTCCAGAAAAGCATTGAGGGATTCAGCCAACACTTCCAAAGTGTTAGTTTTGTTCCTGCTTCTTCTGCTGCTTTGGTTTGGTTTTGCCTTTTTTTCTTTTTTCCTTTGTCTGTAAAACAGATCTGTTTTCTCTGTAACTTTTACTTTCTTTAAAATAAAGCTTTGCTGAAAAAATGTAAGTACAAGCTTAAAAACCAGACAATGTATAAGATGAGTGAAGTATTAAAAGAGAGAGCTATATCAGAAGAGACTTACACTTTTATTAGTGACCTTTTTCAACTTTTCCATCCTTAACTACTCTTTTGTGCTTGAAATTAAAATAGTATATATGTCTTTACTCATTAAAACCACACATCATGTAAGTGTGGATTATTGTTAATTTTTCTAATAAAAAGCCATATGCCGCCAAATGCATGTGAGGATAAAAATATTGTACAAGAAAAGATATGAGTAGATTTAGGGAAAGAGAGAAATATCTGGAGATAGTTGCTCATGGGAATCTTTCTGTGTGCCAGTGCACATCTTTACAGTATCTGGAATATTTTCCAAAGAATCAGCAAAAAACCTCAATCTTTCAAATATGCTTGTTCACAAGCTGAAGACAAAATATTCCCTCCTTCATCATATCTTGACAGTAGTTCCAGTTTGGATACATGCATGAGATGGCATAATTCCTTTTAGGATTTGGTGACCTAAATTATTTTCCTCACACTAACAGTTTCCTAGATGGGCAAAAAGACATAATAAAAACAAGTTTATCTGTATCAGATATGTGTTCACCATTATCTGCTTTCTTATTCAAAAAAATCAATTTATGCCAGGTTTTTGACGCACTTTAGTTTGAGATTTGCAGGGGTCAAATCTTCTAAGCTTACAAGGCCAAGTCAGTGTAGACCAATAAAATTATAAAACCAAAAAGATGTAAAAACCAAAGATCTACCAGGTAGAGTCACAAACCTGTGTCTGTCACCCTGTGCCACTGGGTCATATTGACTGAAATCTTACTTGCACACACAGAGTCAGAGGTAATGACTGAACTACTCAGACAGAGTATCCTGAAACATTGATCTGATTGCTTACCTTCCATAAACCACAGTCTTGCTAACCCACAAATTAAAAGGTCATGAGATTATTCCAAAGCCACTAGGATATTTAATTTTTATTTTTGTTTCATTCTTCTCCTCCCCCCACATATCCTTCATGATTTTATATGCAACCACAGTGAGACAATTTTGGGTACTCTGATCCTTTATAGATGGGTAAATATCCCCCTGTATACAATTATCTACGGCTAACAGAAGAGGCATTTGTTACTTGTACACTTTCAAAACAGAATGGTTTTGCATGATTTCTTACACAGAAACCTCAGCATCCTAGATTAATCTCAGCCTTAGCAATGAGGTCTTTATGTTAAAGTAGGACACCATGGGCTTATTCAGTTATTATATTCCACCAGGTTTGTTTGGACTGGAAAATTAAAGCAGGAATGAGAGATATGTTTAAGCTGTGTTGTTGTTTTGAATATTTTATGCTATTCGTTCAAATGGTGAATTCTTACTTTATGAAAATAATTAAACTGCATATAAACTTAAGGTATGTATATAATAAATTAGTTAGAATTCTGGTGGAAATAAAGAGGGTTTTTAAAGAATCTCAGTATTTTAAGTAACTAGTTCCTATATTTAGTATTTTTAAGTATTTAGTTATTTTGTTCATACACACGTGCAAAAACATTTGAAAATTCTTTTCAGAGTTGTAGCTTCAGGCTTACAAATTAAATAGCACAAACCTGCAAAGACCAGTAGGTCAAATTTCTCGTTAACTGTCCTTTCAGAAAAAGCTGCCGACTTCCTGACATCTTCAGAGTTGTCAAAAGACATTATCACAAAGCAAGCTCAGCCCTTGTAACACTTTCTGTCTATAAGGAATCAGAGAGGGAGTTTTGTGCCTATGGCTTGAAAATAAGGCACACGGTGATTGCACACATTTATCTTAGTCAGAGCTGTGATGAGGTAAATAAAGGAGGGTTAGTGCACACAGAAATCTGTAATCCATAATATTCCCAGCAGACTGAGTGTAAATGAATTTTTTCCTGGTTTTGCAAACCTCAGTGATGGTATTTCATAATTTTAGAAAACATTATACACATACCAGAACACTTGAACTGCAAATATGCAGACAAATAGATATGCAGTAAGATACAAAAAAAAGGCACAGGTAGATTTCCACAGAGGCAGTGTTGTTGATTTTATATCAGAGAAAGCAAAAGTACAAAGTCCTTCCCACATGCTGCTATATACCCATAGCAAATGTATAAAAAAATGCAATCTTAAAGCATATATTCACTGATCATATTTTCAAATTCGTAAAAAATGTTCTGTATACCTACACCAAGAGCACTCCTACACAGTGTCCATTACTCCATGGAGACACTGGATAGATAAAAACTGTGTCTCATTTATGTAACCCCGTGGTGAGAGAGACACCCAAGGTTTCAGTGTGCAGCTCTCGGAGCAATGATGCGCGTCAGGAGCTCTGCCTTGTTCCAAGGCTCTGTGCACCCTTCAGCAAACCCTGAGCATCTCTCCTCATTTGCCTCTGCATGGCCCCCGCCCAAGCCCTGGAAGACCTTCAGACCTACAGATCCTACTGTACTGATGAGACATTAAATCTCACCAAGGAAAAAACCCACTGCGTTACTGCATTACGTTCCCTTTCATCAGTAACCTTAGAGAAAACAGGCTCTATCCGACACATGCAGACCTGAAAGGAAAAGAGCTTAGCAGTCACCATCTGAGCTCTAAAGGCAAAAAATGTGTAAAGAGAAGCTCAAAAAAATCTGGCTAACTACTAAATGGCACATGAAATATTGACAAAGAATCACTTTTTTTAAATTTAAAATCACCTAGACAAAAATTAGTATTTGGCATGTCAGTAGAAGGAGACAAAAACTGAACGCATTTGACTGTTTTGTCAAAGACATATATGCATGGCTATATATGTCACTTCAAAATGCTTCAAAACAATGATTTGAGGCCAATATGAACCACAGCAAAAGTGGTTTCTTAAAAGAAACTGAAAAATAAAACAGTGAGGCTTTTGGTCTCAGAGGAAATGTTAATAAATCCAAACTGCTCTAATTAATTTAAAAAATAAATCTATCCAAAATATTTAAAATGTGTAGTTTGAAATTAAAATATTCTGTAACTCTTGAGATTTCTAGGAACACTAATAAATTGAGCCAGCCATCCCTTCATACTGGGGCATTATTAGGTACATTAAAGAACGTGCCTTTTTGCATGAGAATTAACAAGTTTGCTTGATGTCATACATGAAGCCAGACACAACCATTACCTGTAACAAAGCCTCCACAATCAGTCTACTGCTTTAATAGTTTGACTTTCCTAGACATGAAAAATCAGTCTCTTCTGCCACAGAATTATTTTTTAATTTGATAAGACTGAATTAACAGGATGTGCTATTCATGGATGTAATCTATGGACACAGATTTGAAACAGATGCTCCTAATATTCTTTCTTCCCCTTGTATTTCATCTGGATGAATCACTGCCTGGGTAGGCACCATCTGTCCTTTGTTCTCTGTTGCCAGAATGGGCCACTTCAGAAGAGGGGAAAAAAAAAATCACTGTCAGAATTTCCTGGGCAATGCAAATTCTGAGTGAAGACAACACAGCTCACAGCTACTTCAGACTGGGATTAAACTATTTCTAGGTCTCCTTGTTATCCCACATAGTTTGGGTTAATTATTTCTTTCATTGTAAGAGACTTTTCCCAGAACCTCTGACCTTTTTGAACACCTTTCTAGTGTGTTGATGCATGGAAATTGCAGAACTCAATGCAAGTATTTCCCTTGTACTCTCACAATCTGTACAAAAGTAGCAACATCTAATTGTGCCTTCCGGACAGTGACCAGTTTATGCATCAGAGAACCTCATTTACCCCACGACCTCAGGTTTGCACTGGCAGTTCAGGTTTAGTTGGTTATTTCTCATACAATATAAGCACGAATCTTCATTAGCAAGTGAGGCACACCGCTCTGTAAAACGGATCTCTTTTCATACTTTACTGTTCTACCTACTTCCATGATTTGTAAATTCTAAGGGATACTTTCTTCCATAACATTGCTGAAAACTACAGACTTAGCTGTGTACTTTTGTGGTTTCCTCTTTGATACCTCTGCCTGCCTACAAAGAATGCAAGCAAAGAAGAGATTTTTAGTGCAGGGAAAAAAGCAGTAAAAAGATAAACTGCTCAACAGGGAGTACCAAGGACTCTGTAAAGGAAGAGTGCGAAGGCTGTTAATCTGGGAATCAGATGTGTCCAACCACATTAATATATATATCCTCACAAGGCCAGAGCCTAGCAAGGAGATGTTAAATTCTTAAAGCGGGTGGCAGTTCTCAGGAGTTGCACAGGATTGGAACTGAAAAAGAGAGCAGCCAAACCCAACCTAAAGGTCGTGCCAAATCCAGCTGTGAATCCCCTCTGGCAGGGACCTTTGTTCCATGCCCATCGGCCCACTGGCCCGTGGCTGTGACCCAGGAGAGACCGGCCCGCTCAGCCGGATGCCTTCACACCCATCGGTCGGGTCATCCCGGCATCTGTGAGCGTTTCATCCCAGTTTTAGTCGGAACAGACTTTTGAGATCATCGGGTCCAAGCCATGAGAGAACACCAGCTTGTCAACCCGACCATGGCTCTGCTCTCAGTGCCACATCCAGCCTGTTCTTTAACACCTCCTGGGACGGTGACTCCTCCACTTCCCTGCACAGTCTATTCCAACATCTATCGCCCTTTTTGTGAAGGAATTCCTCCTAATCTCCATCCTAAACTTCCTCGGGAGCAGCTTAAGACTCTATCCTGTCGTCCTGTCGCTAACTGCCTGGAAGAAGAGGCCAGCCCCTACCTTCCCTCAGACCCCGAGCTAACCGTGCCAGTCCCGTGCTACCTGCTCCAATTTCGAGCGGCTCCTTGCCCGTGCCACCACCTGCTGCGAGAGGACGGCACGTCCTACGGTCACACCGGCACGAAGGCGGGGACCAGCTCCATCCACTCGCACACCCCGCACCGTGGTGCCCTGCCCTGGGCATCCCCTGCCACACGCTCAGCGCTTCCCATGAGGATGAGTTCGGCTCGCGCGGCCCCAGGCCTGCCGCGGAGGGGCAGCGCTGACTGAACCCCGACCCTCGCACCCGCCGTGCCCAGGCCCCCGCCGTGTCCCGGCTCTCTCCGCCCCCTCCCGCAGGAGGGTCACCTCACGGCTCCCGGGACCGCGGGCCCGAAGAGGGAGCCCGGCGCGCGCCCCGCTCGCTGGGCGGCGCGCGCGGCCGCGGGCGGGGAGCGCGCGGGCGGGGCCGGCGAGTGACGCGGGGCCGCGCGGCGTAAACAGCGCGGCGGCGGCCCCGGCAACCGCGCCGCGCCCGCGGCCCACCCGCCCGGTCTCCCCCGCCCGGCCTCCCCCGCCCGGGGACGGACGGACGGACAGACAGACAGACGGGCGGTGCGGCCAAGAGAGGAGAGGAAAGGAAAGGCTGGCGCCCCTTCTCGCACGGTCCTCGTGAGCTTTGACGCTGCAGTCCAGTGGGGGCGGCGGCCGAGGGAAGCGCCCGGGGCGGGAGGAGCCGCCTCGGGCAGCGGATCGCGGCCGGGGCTCCGGGCTCGGTCCCCGGTAAGGCAGGCGGCGGCTGAGCCCGAGAGGCGGCGGGAGCCGGGCGGTGAAGATGGCGACCCCGGGCATGGGCTGGCAGCAGCCGCAGCACAGCTACGGCGGCGGCTCCGCGTCCGGCGCGGGAAAACTCGGCTCGGGCTCGGCACAGGCAGGGCTGGGCGCCGAGCACAGCCCGGACTTGCACTTCAAAATGAGCAAGAAGATCGCCCAGCTGACGAAGGTGAGGGAGGCGCGCCGGGTCCTTAGCCGCCTCGGGTGTCTTCCTCCTCCGCTCCGGTTCCCTTCGCTCCTTGCCCTCATGCGGGCAGCGATGGGCCTCGAGAGGGGCAGACTGTCGGGGCTGATGGCAAATCCGGGTAGGATGCGGCCGGATTTGTACTCCGGAGGCCGAGCCTGGAGCGCCCTCGGTCCCCGGGAGCATCCCCCGGTCGCCGCGGGCAGGAGCGCGCCGTGGTCCCGCGGGGAGAGCTCCGGCGGTCCGGGAGCCGCGGGGCTGGAGAGGAGCCGCGCGCGGGAGCTGCTGCCGCAGTACCGGCCCCCGTTAGCGGTGTCCGAATCCCGCCTGGCACAACCAGGTATCCCGGCGTGCGGGAGCGGATCAGTGGCTGCTGGGCTGGTACTGGTTATGTAGTCTGTGGAAATTGTAGCTTCTCTTCTTGCGGTGTTATGAGCCTTTCTCCGAGTCTCGTTAAATGGAGAAATTCAAGTGGTGTTTGCCTTCCCTGTGCTGAAGTGCTGTTATTTAAGGTGTCTGGTCATAGCTTAAATGCCTTAGATGGTGAGGATGAAGTGTGAGAAAATTTCTGGTCTGCTATTGCTGATTGAACAGTTTTCATTATGTCATCCCCAGACTAGAGATTACATTATATGTTTGTGAGAGGCTGGAGTCAAGCTAGGAGGTGTTTCTAAAGCCTTTTGCAAAGGCAGATAGGCCCAGTGTTTCAGATGTAACTGTAGCTGTGATTTAGTTAGAATAACTTTAAACAATGGTTTGCTGCTGTAATCTCTCTTGTGTGATGCTCAAGCTATAGGCAAATGGCATTATTTTAGGAAATGAGAGGCAGATTCTCTTTATTAAAGAGAAAGCAGAAGAACTATTTTTTGTCAGGAATTTAATAGCTAAAACGTTTAAAGGTAGTTAAAAAGCATTGTGGGAACTGCCGGTATTCTTAAAATGTATGCTAAAATGGATGAAGGTGACATTTCGTTGGAACTAAGAGTGAAGAGAATGAAGACTGCTGGCAGTATCACAGTAGAGACAGTTCACATTTATGTACAGTTGATGCACCATTGACCAGTTAAAAATCGTATTTATTGTGGCCCACTGTGCACCTTAATGTGTTGGAAAGCTGGTAACTGAGGGGCTCCTTGTCTATGAATTCAAAGTCCAATTTCTTTTGATGTTGACATCAGTAGAACTCTAATTGCATAAAGAGAAAAGTTCAACTAAAATAAGCAGAAGAATCCCCTTGGTTTTGCTCCATGTGCATACAAATAATGAAGTAAAACATTAAAGATATTACTACAGCTTTGTGGTCTCTAAAAGGTGTAAAAAGCACCTGGAAACCCTAAATGTGTTTTAGGCTTACCTTAAGGCCTAGGTGCATATGTAAAGTAATACTTTCAAAGAAGAATTTAGATCTCTGTGCCTTTGATATATTTCCCTTACTTTCTCTAGGAAATTACCCAGCAGTTTATCATTTGTTTCAGAAACAGTGTTCCACTTGTGATGTGAAGTCATTTGTGTATTACCCATGAGTTCCACATCACTGGGCATGTGCCCTGTGCACTCTCACTTACCATGCATCAGATATCTTGAGGTGGATGTGAGTTAATTATGGATTTAAATGCATGGTTCTGAAATATTTTGAACTCCTGTGTTGGAAAATACGAAGAGAGTAAAAGTAAATGCTTTTTTTTTCTTTTTTTTTTTTTATTAATGATCCAGAGTAGAGTTCATCTAAGATTCTATATATTGTATGCGAGTCTGTCCTGACAGAGACTTCAGATTAAAGCTTTACACCTTTCAGATTAAAGATTACACTTTCAGTGTAAATAAAACCTATGAGTTGTTTTCTGCTGTGTATTTCAAATAATTGCAAACTATGTGCTTATACAAGGAGTTTACAAGTGACTTAGGCTTTTGCAGGGCTGGAGTCTTGTATGTTTCCCAGTGACTTGCAAATTCCAGCAGTGTTTTAGTTTGTATGTTGTGTTCTGTTTTCAAGTTTTAGGGAGAAAGCTTGGGAAATCAGCTGGTCTTTCCATTGAGTGAAGATCTGCAGTGAACAATAGTACTTTGAAATGTAAACTAAGGTGTATATAAAAATATTTCTCTTGCACCTATTGCAACAATAAAATTAAGACTTTAAAGATCAGGATTAAGATTAAAGGTATTGTGTAAGATGAACGTCATTAAGGTAGAGGTGCACATTTTTTCAGTTTTGTAGCTAGAGGGCTCAGGTTCTACATTTCTGTTGACCTACTTGACCCTTCAGGAAGGGAGGCTTAGAAGAATTATAGAAACTTCTGGGTAAGGTATGATGTAAACTTTCTAAACTGCTCTAGAATCTGAAGCCTGATTTGGTAGGTGGCTGCAGAGATTAATCCTTGGGAAAGGACTAAAGCTACATAATAAACTTAGTTTCCCTAAGTGGGACTTAACTGTCAGAGAAGAATTAAATTCACTTCGCAGAAGAATCCTTGAAATAAGGTGTTGCAAAAAAGGTTTTAGGATATTTCTGTTTAAGTCTTTTGACCGAATTCTGCTGTTCTAGCTTTGTAAAACGCTTACCAGCATATGAGCATAAAATTCCTCTTCTGTAATCTTGGAATTTGTTAGGCGTGCCACTTCTTAATTGTGCTTCTCAAGTTGGTTAATGTCTAATATATAAGGTACCATTTATTTAATTTTTGTTCTAATTCTTCCCTAAGAGTGTCTTGATAATATAGTAATTCTCTGTGGATTTAGAGCTGAAGGCATGTTACCAGGTTAAAAAAAACCCCACCAATATAGTGTGGTAAAAGAAAATCCAAATACTCATTGTCCAAGGAGTACACATAGTTAAGTTCCCAGACAGCTTCTGTCTTCTGACAAAAGAAATGTGACTCCACAGTTTACTTTTGCCTATCCTTGTACAGTTTGTATTATGAGCTGTGAGTAGGAGCAGAAGAAAATGCTTTCCCCACAGAAGATGAGGGTCACTCATGAATTAAATGTAAAATTCCAAAATTAGGATTCCTCAGTTATGCTTTCACATTACTTAAAGGGAATCTGATGTTTTAGTCAAAACAATACAGGAACACAAAGTAAAAGGTGAAATTTGTTTAATAACCAGATTTAATCAGTAATTCAGAGTGAGGCAAAATAAGGTATTAATCCATTTCACTAAGCAAAACACTTCTGATGCATTAACTATATTTTTACTTTTGGTTGGGAGAGAAAGACTTACTTGATTTAACTTTAATGTGCTTAATTCACAGGAGAAGGTAAAACGTGGTTAGAAATGCAGGTCAAAAAAAACCAAGATGATACTTCATGTCATGTTCAAAGACTGCAGTAGATTGTAACTGAAGCAATTTTAGGTCTTCCTCTTCAGTGTAAGCTCCTTATTTTCAGGCATTTCAGAAGATCTGTGTACCAGTTTGGGATAAAGTAGCATCTGACACAAAGATTAAAGCCCACAAGAAATAAACTGCGATTATGAGATTGCATATATGTGTTTGTACTACTGCATGCAGGAGTGCTAATGCAGTGTTGAGTTATGCCTGCTGCAGATGAAAATATACATATATATTTAATTAGTTTGCATAAGACAACTGGATTAAAAACAAAAAGCAAGGTACTGCCCTGCTTCCATCAATAGGAGAGAATGACGGTAGTTTTCATGATTCCCACAAGAGTTCAGGTGGCTTGTTTCTCATTTTGGATTTGTTGGGGTGTTGCTTTTTTGTTTTGTTTCTTCTTTCTTTGTGAGGTAGTTTGTTGCTTGATCCTTTGTGATTGAGAAATCCATATCCTTAGTGTGTCTGTTGTGCAAGTTTTGTGACATCAACGTAAATCTTTGACTTCTACAGAATAGCTGCAAGATTTGTGCTGGGACTATAAGAACAGAATCTTCAGTATTGGTCTGGTTGTATGATATATGTTGCAGAAATTTTCCATTAACTCTCATCAGAGCAGCTCTGATGAGAAAGAATCACCTGGTAGTGTTGATTGATGAGAAAATATAACCTGGCAATGTGCTCTTGCAGCCCGGAAAACCGGCCCAGTATCCCGGGCTGCATCAAGGGCATGTGACCAACAGGTCAAGGGAACTGATCCTCCCCCTGGGCTTTACTCTCCTGAGACCCCACCTGGGTGCTGTGTCTGGCTCCTGGGTCCCCAGCCCACAAAAGACATGGACCTGCTGGAGCAAGGCCAGAGAAGGGCGCAGAAGATAATCAGAGGGCTTTGGAGAGAGTCCAGAGGAGGCTGCAAAGATGCACAGAGGGTTGGAGCACCCTATAAAGACAGGCTGAGAGAGCTGGGCTTGTTCAGCCTGGAGAAGAGAAGGCTGCAGGGAGACGTCAGAGCAGCCTTCCAGTACCTAAAGGGAGCCTGTAAGAGCTGGAGAGGGACTTTTGATGAGGTTCTGTAGTGATGAGGGGAATTTGCTTTAAACTGAAAGAGGATAGATTTAGATTAGGTATTAGGAAGAAGTTCTTTACTGAGAGGGTGATGAGGCACTAGAATAGGTTGCCTAGAGAAGCTGTGGATGCTCCATCCCTGGAAATGTTCAAGGCCAGGCTGGATGGGATTTTGCATAAACTGGTGTTATGGAAGGTATCCCTACCCATGGCAGAGGAGTTGGAATTGGCTGACCTTCATGGTCCTTTCCAACCCAAACTATTGTGTGATTCTGGAAGAAGAGCCTATGAGTGCCCTGAAGGTGATCTCTACCCTACAGTTAGCATTTTTGGCTATTTAATAACAAGAAACTGTATAAAACACTGATGTTTTTGCTTGGTACGTACTTAGGGCTTGATGGTTCAGTTCTGGGAAGGTTCCAGAAGACGCAGTTCAAAGATTACGGTAACAAAGTTAACCAAGACACATAATTCTTGAGTAAACAAGAAACTGGCATCCAAGACTCCTGAGACCTGACTTCTCAATTCTTCCAACAGCTTCTTGACTATATTTGGGAAACAAAATCTTTGATTTTCCTTCTGTTGTCCTGTGTTAGAGAGAAGTACTTAGACAATAGGGATTAATGTTGTTGTTAATCCAGTCAGTTTCTAGGGGATGTAGATAGTAAATTTATTTCAAAGACTGAAGAGCAAATTTTATGATCTTTAATTCAGATGCTTATGTTTTTTATTGTATTTAGGCTTTTTTTGGGATGGTTAAAGGTCTCCCTTAGCAATCACAGAATGCAATTTTATGGAAGTAAGGGCTGTAAGGTTTAACTTACATAAATGATTTTTAACAAAATGTTTCCAGTGAAACTTGTTCAGTTTTTATTTGGAAGTATTCTGCCTCAGGAAACAAAACAACTAAACCCCTTGCAGAAGGTTCATTTTGCATAAAATTATGAGAAAACTTTAAAAAAAGAGCCCTTAAAACCAGGGAAGGCATGAGAATCTAAAAATCCATGTAGGACTGTTTTGATGTTAGCTGTCATCATGTTGTAGTTGATGCCATTAACAGTTTTGTAACAACTTGGGATTTAGCTTTTTAAGCAGCCTTATGTCATCTCTCCGAAGTGTGTTAACACTGGCAGTAGGCCAGTATTTGTAACAGTTCTAGGATTGCATGAGAAGAACTGAAATTTGAGGCGGGTGTGATTTAAGTACAGATTGCAATGTCAGTATTTTCCATATTATCCCGACTGGTAATGTGTGAATAAATATTGTGTTACTACATTAAAAATAGTAGCAAGGACTAAAAGATCTGAAAATGTAATATTAGATATTCAATTCATTTACATTTCTCTGGAGATATTTAACTTTGTTTTCTGTTAATTATTCCAAAGATAGCTGAAGTAAGAACTCTAAGAAGGGAGAGATGTCTTAGGTGGGAAAAGAGAAGCTTGCTCCAGAAATATTGTGCTTAACCATCTTAAGATTTTTCTTTTTAAAATTATGCTAGTGTAGTCTATCTTCCCTGTCAGACTCTTTCCATGCAGTATTCCAACTGTGTTCGTATTCTGCTGTAATTATGGTCTTAGCAAGGGGTATTCACAGAAGAGAAGTTTGCTGTACTCATGATAGTATAAGGAGAAAGGTGAAACTGGGTAAAAATGTCATGTCTTCAAGAGCATCCAGTATAGTTCAGAAGAAGTAAGTAGAGCTTTCAGGCTCTCAATATCTTCTTCAGAACTTCAGTAAAATTGTCAGTCGTTGTCTTTATCTGAATACTTCCTAGTTGATGCACTATGAATTGCTTTAAAGCAGCTGTGGCTTCTAATTTAGACCTGAAGAGGTCTTTCTTGCCTTCCACGTTTTGTAGGACAAAAATGATGGAATTTGGTGGTTAATAAGGATCAGATAGCTCTCAAATGGTTCTTCCTTCATTACCATTGCAAACCTGTAAGGTGAGACTGCAGGCAGGGGTTCGATGTTGACCTGATATGGGTATGTTTTAGAGCTCAATGTTGTCATGTGTGAATTAGGTCAATGACTTTACAGTCTTTTATCACAAGGCATCAAGAAGAAAGAAGGAGGACAAGAATGAAATATTTTTAATATAAAAAAGAAATATACTCAAATGAATTCCTTTGCTCTCCACCCACATAGTTTTAATGGTTGACTGGTAACTCAAAGTTCTTCTGGGGCCACTGATAACTTTCTGTTCTAAAGATATTTCCTATATATGTGTGTAGTTGGAAGTGTGATGTTGTTGAAAACCTGTCTGATCACACATTCACATATGTTACTAGTTTAAAGTGCCTCTTTAATATGCTTGTGCATATATCAGCTTCTCTGAGATTATTTTGGTTTGACGTTGTTTTTTTTCTCCTCATTTTAAGAACATCCAAAAGAATAATAAAGTGAAGAGATAAATAAATAAATAGAGGGAGAGGATAAATAACATGACACGGCAGCTGGGGACATAGTTTTGTGGTGGACTTGATGATCTTAAGGATCTTTTCCAACCTAATGACTCTGAAGATTCTATATGCATCCTCTTGTTTATTTTTCACTGCTAAAATTAAATAATATAGAGTTACAAGGAGCTGGAAGACTGTGAGATGTTGTTGCTCTGCTCTGTACTTCAGCTGTTAAATCCGATATATCAACACTTAAAGGATATTTAAATAAAAACTGGAAAGACATGGATTTTACTACGAACTAAAATGTTAACATTTAAAAATTAGCATTTAAAAACTAAAGAAGAAAGAACATACAAAACACAAATGAAACCTGATATTGCAACACCCATGAAGTTTAAAATCTGCCAACCTTTAGCTGCTTTTTATATAGGACAATATAAACCTTATAAAGAAGTAGGAAATATTTTGAATATGTATTGGGTTTGGATTATGTTGTTGTTACTGTTTTCAGCTAAGTACTGCATTATGAAAGAAGACTTTTGCAATTTTCTTTCTAGATAGAAGTGCCAGTTCAGAGTTAAGAACGCAATACTGAAATGCTTTCCTTCAGATGTAAAAGTTGTAAACTGGAGAGTCTTTTATGTATATTTGAAAAAGGAAATCAGTATTTTAACTCCATAACTGTACAAGGTATTTATAGATTAATTACTTCATACACTTGTAAATTAGTATGGGCACAGCACTCTGAAGTACTCAATCCTGTAAGGGGTTTTGATTTGACAAGCCTTACAAAAATGTATCAGCAGAAGACAGTCTGCTGGGTTTTTTTGGTGTTGGTTTTTTGGTGTAGTTTTTTTGTTGTTGGTATTTGAAATATCATGAATGTGCAAAGGATTTGTTTCAAGTTGACAGACTTAGCACTTCTTTAGAAGAAGTCAAATGGCAATTTTATATTAAACATTGTGGGTTTGTGTTTTTTGCAAGCACAGTAAAATTATATTTGGCCACAGCATTACTTTACATGTTTGGATATTTCTGTATTGTCATGCAACCTCTTGGTTACACATACTTTATTTTTTAATGTCTAGTAGTACAATTAGAGGTATACTGCATCTAATACATGCATAGAAGTCCTATTTGTCATAAGTCATTGTTGTGGTACAGCAACTTCTTGCCCTGAATAGCTTCTAAGCACTTAAATTATTTCAGTGTCTCATTCTCTGAACTCAGGCTTTGGCTTTAATAAAACCAGTAATTTTGTCAGTGATACTACTGTTTTTCAGCCTTCCAATTCCCCATTGAAGCTTCATTCTCCTTTGAACTGTACATAGGAGGAGGGCATTACCTTAAAATAGTCACTAACTTTTTCTAGCTGTTTGGATGCTTGCTGCTAAATAAACCCAGCAAATCTCAACATAACATTATGAAATCAGATGTATATGTCTCTTGGCTGATACAAGTTTGGCAGTAGTAAGCTAGGCATCTGTGTATTCTTCTAATGACTGATGTCATACCAGTAACCAAAGGCATTGCGTTCCAAAAATAACCAGAAGAAACAAAACAGTCTAAAGCTATTCACCATCTTGTCCTACTTAATGCATATTACCTGGTTCTGTTTTCTCAGCCAGGCTCTTCCTACTGAATCTAAAGTCTAGGACGAGGAAGAACCTTTTGCTGAGGTTGTCCCTTGACTAGGATCAAAATGACAGCTTTTAAAAATAGCTGATGTTAAAAAGTTCATGAAGTCCTTCTTCAAGATGCTGCCATTAAATAAAAAACAACGTTTTAGCTACAAGTAGTAGTAGGAGGTGAATATAGGAAGTACTAGTTTTCTATATTAATTTTTATGAGATTAAAGTAATCTTTTCAGCCAGTTTCCTAAAATTTAATTTCTAGAAACCTGAATTTTAATGTGTTCAGAAAACAGGTGTGCCATAATCCAAAGATTTTTATTTGAACAGTGTTTTTGCTCACAATGTGACTGAAAGCTGTAACTTTTAGTAGAGGGTGTCTGACACTGCCTTCTCAGATCTAGTATTTTGCAGTATGGATGCTGATGTGTTTGGATAGGTTGTACTAAAATGTATTGCAGTAATCTTCTGTGACTGTCTTTGTCCTTTTAAAGTTTGACAAATGAAGATAATGGAAAAATATTTCTTTAATAACGATTAGGGAAAAAGACTTGATTTTTTTAAATTTAACTGCTCTTTGTAAGTGTAGGATTCACACTTAAAATATAGTTTATTGTTGGTGGTTGTAATAAGTAATCAGCTGTATGTTTATATCTATAAAAAAGCAAAATACCTTGAAAATCTATGTACGTCTTTCTTCTCAACATTAACTTGTCTTGTCAACATAGCTCATTCATTGAAGAAAGTACTCTATGTGTTTTGACACAGAATGGTAGAAATTTATTTGAAATTTTGGATCCATTATTTCGTCTGTGATGTTCTCTAGCTTTCCATATATTGACTAACATTATAGTGTTAACTCAGAGTTATATTCCATAAAATTCAACTGGCCCTTTCCCGAACCTCCCTTCTCTTTTTTCTTTTAAAAGCATATGTCCATTTGCTTTGTGCTGAGGCTGGACTTTGACACAGAGCTCAGTTTACGTATTCTTTGAGCTGACCTGGAAGTGTTCTGTGGCCATTCTTTCTACTCCTGTGATTCTTGTCTTCCTTTATTTCCGTGCTCTGTTTCACACCTTAAGAAAGGTCCACACGGTGGATCGAAAAGATAAAAATGGCAGTTTGGTGTTTTAGGTATATTCTGTCTTACCTCCAAATATCTAATGCGTGAGGTCATAATTCTTATCACTTTGGGCAGACACTGCTTTAGGAGGTACGTTCAGAGCAAGTGAGGAGCCTGAAGCAAGTTTAGTCTCTGTTCGTTTGTGCTCTTTTCCATATCTGGAGCTGATACTCTACAATAAATTAGATTTCAAATACCACATTGTTGGGAGTGTGGTGGGTGTTGTTTATTGCTGGAGTTTTTTGTTTCGGTTTGGGTTTTTTTTGACAAAGCTGTTGGTGTAATAGACTATTTTTCTCTAATGAAAATTTTAAAATGTTTTCGGTTGGGGTTTTGTTTTGGTTCGGTTTTTTGCTTGTTTTTTTGGATTGTTTTTTGTAATTTTGGGGGGGTTTGTTTTGTTTTGGTTTTGTTTTTTCCTTACACATCTATGCTCCCTGGTCCTGAGGGAAATTAAATTTCCTGCTTTCAAATAACGGTTAGCTTGGTAAAGTTGTAGACAGAAATAACATGCCTTCTCACTCTAGGATGTAAAAAAATTGCATGCTGCTCATAAACTCTAGATTCTGTATGGACCTATATGAAATTTTGATAAAGTTGGTCCCTTAATTAAACTCCTGGCTTACAAGCTATATTCAACTCTACATTCGCTACTAATCTTAAGCCTTATCAGTTCTCACGTATAGAAAAGGAATTCTTACAAGAAAAGGGAGAATTTTTTAAAGCTTTAGAAGGAAATGAAGAAAATTCTGTGGTCTTGGAAGCATAAAAACCCAGTTGCTTTGTCAAAGAATTGAGAGTAGACTTAAGTTTACCTACAAGAACTAATTTTATCAAAGAACACACTATATATATATTTAGCAAAGTGTGAGGTTGTATGTGCTTTTCTTGGGAGACATGTGAAGCTCTCCTCTTGGGCAGAGGAGCCTTGTCAGGCGCTTTGTCTGTGGACAGTGTTGGGTTTGTGGTGGATTTTTCTCTTGCCCCGTGTTGCCCCTTGGCTGCAGGGGCGGGAGTAGCCACAGCTCTCTGTGGTACCGACTGTGGGACTGCCTCCACGTCTTACCCTCACTGGCACTGGTGTCCACAGCAGCCAAGGTTGACTTGGTTTATGCAAACCTGTACATTTCCCTACTGGCAAGATCTCGTTGGAGGCCCAGCTTATATAACCGCAATTTCCCAAATGTTTTATGTAGTCAGTGTGGTGGGCTGTAACATTTGATTCTGCTGAACACTGTGGGGGTAAGTGCAGTAAATTATTTCTCTGAAAGTGTGTGCCATGCTGTTTTGTAGTGTCTTCCCAGAAACCTGGCAAAATTCAAAAAAAAAAAAGACAAAGAAGTAGAAATTAAAACAGGCACTGGTATTTTTCAGACTTCTATCAGTTAGTAAATTAAGAATGTTTGAGAGTATTTGAATGAACAGCAGCATTTTCTTAATTTTGTTAGGACTCTGAAAGAGGGATTTATGTTTGATTTTTGAAAGCTGACTTACAGAATAGACAACAAAAAATGGATTAATTATTTGGTTTTATTGTGATCTGAAATAGCTGCATTTTTAGCTTTTAAGAGTCTTAAGCTGGAAATGCAATTGTCTTGTCATAAAATTCACTTAAGATGTGTCTTTTATTTCTGGATGCTGCCCAACATATCTTAGGTTCAGAAGTCCTCAAAATAAGAGGAAAATGCCTCTTGAAACAACATACTACTTTGTCTTGGTTTAGAAAGACAGGTATCTGCCAGGGAAACTGGGGTTCCCCTTAGAATAGAGGATGTAAACCCCTCACCCCCCGCCAAATTCTAATTTTGCAATTAACGGCTCTCAGGCAAAGATTTGGGAGTAGGAATAACAGCTTTTTACTAAGAATATAAGAATACAAATGTGGTAGAAAAGAAGAAAAAAACAAAACCACCCCACCAAACCACCCAACAAACAAACAACAATTTTGGAAACCCCTGACAGGGTCAAAGCTACAACCTTGTTAGTCAGGGTGTCGAAAGCAGTCTAAAAGTGAGTTCTCCTGGAATGGCTCCGCTGAGGCAGAAATGATCCAGTAGCAGAAAACAAAAGGGGTCCTGAGGGTGAGAAGGGTCCAGCCTTCCTCCCGTAATCAGATGAAGCAAGACGCTGTGCTGGTTTAAAGTTCCAGCTTTATCCAGGTAAGAATGGCTGGCTCCTCCCACTGGGTGGAGCATCTCACAATAGGTATGATAGAATGTGGGTATGTGTTGGGAAGGGGAAACAGCTTGGGGAGAGTGTTAATGGCCCATTATGAAGAAAGATAAGAACAATGCTCTACCTGATATTGACCATTGGGCCATTATCAAAAAGCACCCGCCCCCAACTGTTTTTCAGCAGATGAAATTGAATAGACTCTATAACCCAGGACATACTTAAAGCCCCTTACTTAGGTTAGTAATCAGAAACAGTGATCCAGGTTTGTAAGATGAGTGCCATTTTCACCATTTTCCTACTACTTCTTGTTTTAGGAAGTTCTGAACTTAATATTACTCTGCTGAAAGAAAAATAATTTGTTTCTATGTGGAATAATCTTGTAGAATGAGATCTATGTACCTGAAAGGCTAAAATCAGATATGCAAATATTCAAGAAATTAAATCTGAAAGGAAATGCAGCTCTGAGGCAAACACAACTTGAGAATAGCCCCTTGGTCTATCCTGTTTTCTTTGCAGCAATTTAAGGTCTAGTCATATAGCAAATGTGTAGTCATATAGCAAATGTGTCAACTATAGTCTAGATAGGTGATTAGAGGGTAAATGGGATTCTTTCTCAAAGGGAGGCAGATTGGGGAATTTGTACATCTGCCACTAAATATTTTTTTATTTTTATTTTTTTTTTCAGTATGTTTCTCAAGATTTAACTGTCTTGGAAAATTGCCCGAAGCTACTGTGCTACAGACTTGTAATGTTTTTTTCTGGCATAACTTGATTGATAGAGGTTGCCAGAACTGAAAAGGGGTTTTGATTTGGTGTTGGTACTGCTACACCTATCCCAGCACAAAGGTATTGATTTGTGGTTGTGAGTGCATCCCAAGTGAGCCTGTAACAGTAGGAAATAGTTGTTTACAGTTGAATGAATAATGAGTTGTCATACACCGTGAATTAGTTGGATGCTTTGCATTGAGTTCTAGTGTATTTTATGTCTGGTTCTGTTATTTAAGGCTGCCCAAAATATAGGCGGTATACTGAGAACTTACTGAAAACCATGCAAAGCTGACAAATACAAGCACATCTTTAGCTTTTTATCTGTAAAATGAGACATTTCTGAAATGCACCTAGCTCTGTTTTTATGCGTCAAGCTCATTCATTATTAATGAACTCACCATGAAAAACCTTACACTTTCATGGAAGAGATTTTGTTTTGGAAGCTGTATTGTATGCAGTCTCTTTAACCTTTAAATTATAGGCAGAAAGCAATGGAAATTCTCTTAAAGTATAGATTAAAATTAGGTAGAGGATCTGGTGGAAACAGAAGAGAGCTAAATATCAAAAACTTTCATTTTTGTTAGAACCTTTCCTGACTGTGTAATGGGAGCAGGGGTGGATCAGTAGCTGAAGAGACTTGTGCTTAGTGTGTAAAAGTGATGTAAAAAACCCACCAACAAACCAAAGCTTAAATGGTATTTGCTAGCTAAAATGAAATTCAACTTTGAAAAAGTATTGGAAAACCTAAGCAAATTTGCAGTTGGCTGTTAAATGTCTAAGTCTGAAAACCAAATTGTTCCATGCTGTCTCTTAACAAGTTAAGATGTGTGTTATATATTTTTTGTATTGAATTACAGCTGGTGTATTGACAGCTGCGTTGTACACAGTCTTAAAATGGGCCTTGGAATGATATCTCGGTGTGTTATTTGTATATGAGTTGCATAGATCATTCTTAAATTTTTCTCTTAAATGATTGTCTATCTTGCAATATGCCACCAACTGAGCTTAATTTTTGTTTCTCTTTTTCTGTGTAAAAATTGGAAGATTTTTGCAGTAGTAGTCAGAACTAAGCATGTTTGTGTGAGAGACTAAATATATATAGTGACAGGTGCGTGATACAGACCTGTACCCACGAGAGGCCTTGAGCTAATTATTTAATGTGAAGTTGCACACAAGTGCTCAGTGATTTTTTTTTCTTTCTCGCAAATCTACTTGTTTGATTCATATGTATTCCTTGATTTAAGACTGCCACTGTTTTCTCATTTGTTGAACTTAAAAAAAGGAAGTAATAGACACTGAAGAAAGAACATTTCCTGGTTTTCCTTTAATCATCTTTATCATATTAGCTGTCACAGATTTTCTTCTTAGGATAGCTAATCACACCCAAAACTTGAGGGCTCAATGAAGATTCTTATTTGACTGACCCATCAGGTGTGGGGAATTTTCTTTGCAAGTAAAAAAATTCTGAACAGTCTTACCTACAGAATTCTGTATGATGAATTGATTCAAGGAGTTAATGTCTCCCATTTGATGTGGAGTAAACTAAGTTTTATAAAAGAGGCAAATCATTTACAATATAAGTACTCTTAAAATAAGCTCCTTGTATTCCAGCTGCCAAAGAGAAGCAATAGTAGAAGCCTTATTGCAATTGCATGAGACAAGTTTTTAAGAACATTCACTGGAGTAGCTCTCTCCAGAGGACTATCTCACAGATGAAGTTTGGATTCAATTGAGTAGCCATAATCAGAAGGTATAGCTGTTGGACTGAGTGTTTAGGATTCTCCTTGTACAGTATTTATTGGGATGAATAGAAAAAAGAGATGCTTTAGGACGAAACAGTGTAATTGTATTCTTTTATCAGAGCATCAGTTTTCTTGTAGGTCTCTGATGGAGATACTACAATTTTTCTACTTAAGTATAATTTTTTTCACTTTTTATTAAATGATTTAGAAAACTTGTGTTACTTTAAGTAGATAGACAGATACTACAAGATTTTATTTTTTTTTGGTAGGACTGTTTTTAAGGAAATTTAAAATCAGTTGCATCTCCAGTGTTCTTTGTCATGTGCCTGTGAGTTTTCTCCAAGTGTGTGCTAGACAAGTAGACACTGAAGTGTACTAAAAGATGGCTGAACCTTGGGACTCGGTGTTGTGGTCAGTTGTGTGAAGCCCAGTTGAGGGCTGGTCACTAACAGGGTGCCCTAGAGGCCAGTCTGTTTTCTGTTTAGCATCTCGTTATGACCTGGATGATGAGACAGAACACACACTCAGCAAGTTTGCAGCCAGTACAAAAGTGGGACAAGGGGTTGATGAAGCAGATGGGTGTGCTGCTATTCAGAGCTGGGCAGGCTGGAGAAATGGACCAACAGGAACCTCATGCAAAGGCCTATCTGGGGCAGCACAGCAAGGACGTGGTTGGAATCGACTGGCTGGAAAGAGCTGGGCAGTAAAGGCCCCGGGGTCCTGACAGACACGAGTTGAACGCGGGCCAGCAGTGTGCCTTTGGCAGAGAAGGTTAATGGCACACTGGACTGCGCTGGAATGGGTCTCACAGCAGTTTAAGGGAGGTGATCCCTCCCCTCTGCTCTGTGCTGGTGAAACACACCTGGAGTGCTGGGTCTGGTTCTAAGGCTCCCCCATATGAGAGAGTCATGGATCTACTGGAGCAAGTCCAGCAAAAGGCTGCTATGTTGAGAAGACTGGACCATCTGTCATCCTTGGAGAGGCTGAGAGCTGTGACTGTTTAGCCTGGAGAAGGGAAGGCTCGGGGGGTATCTTAGGAATATGTGTGCACACCAGATGGTGAGGAGTAAAGAGGACTGAGCAGGCATATTCTTAGTGGTGTCTCTTGAAAACATAAGGCAATAGGCACTAACAAAAACATAAGAAAACACTTTTTTTTTTTTTTCCCTGTGAGGATGGTGAAGTCCGGGCACAGGTTGCCCAGATATGTTGAGTTGTCTTCCTTGGAGACATTCAAAAACCCGCCTGAGCGAGGCCCAGAGTAGTTTGTTCTAGCTGACCCTGCTTTGCTGACGGTCTAGGATAGGCTGGGTAACCTCCAGATGGGTCATCCGACCTCAGCCTTTCTGTGATTCTGTATATGTGTTGTTTCTATAGTAGCTACTGTGTTGAACCTTTAAGCTGTGAGTGTCATATGTCAAAAGTAATAGTCGTTATTGTGTAAATACTGAGATGTAGCTAGGAATTACAACTTTTTTCCATTGCTTGATTGGTACCTGTGGGTTACTGGAAAGTATCCCAGTAGGCCACTACAGATTTGTCCTAGATTCATCTTGGGCTTAGCTTTGAAAATGAACTCGGGCTCTCAACTGGTGACTGTGCCGCTTTCTGCTTACTTCATGATTTTGCTTCTATAATCTAAATTTTAAAAAAACCAAAGCAAAAGTGGAATTAGTGATAAGTCTTAGCATGAACATGATTTTTATTCTTTTAGTTAAAATCTAGATTTTTTTTTTTCTGAAGGAAGGGAGGAGAAATTACTTCAAAGCAGTTTCTTTCTGGGAAAGTAGCACAAATTCTTCTGCAGTTATTAAAAATTCCATGACTCTGGTTGGAATTTCCTTTATTTATTCTGGAAATTTAGCATTTAGCATTGAAACTTCCAGAGGTGATTTTTAGTTAATGCCTTCTAGAAAGTGGAAAGATAAGATACTGTAGATAAAAATACTGTGTTGGGAGCCTTGCAGTATATGTTTTTCCACTAATATTTCTTTCCTGCCTAACTGTGTACTTGCTTGGAAGGCTCCATGCCTTTTCTTCCTTAAACAAGTCTGGAAAGTAGAAAATCAATTTTGAGCAAGCAGTGGATTTGTTTTCCAGTCTGCTTTTCAAAACACTGGTGAAGATTTCATCTTTGATCCATTAGGGGCTGAGTGATATATTCTTATCTGCATGGTCTCATCTGTTGTGAGGAACAACTAGATACTCAAATTGCATAGTCTACAGAAATTCTTGGGGAAATAAAACTTAAAATAGATCGGGCATTGAGAGGAAAAGACTTGCAGGCAGAGAGAGTGCAAAAATGAACTTTGTTTTGGTGGGAAGAGGAAACTGGGAAGATCTTTTCTCTTGCTTGTCGTACGGTACTGCTGGGGTTTTTTTGGGAAAACGGAATACAAGAAACCCTTTTGCTAATGCTTTCATCAGCTCAACACTTGAGGACTCTTCAGTAAGAATGAGCAGTGTGTATGAGTGATAATAATGCTGACTATGCCTTGCTTTCAGGTTTACGAGCAAACTAAGAGGAAAAAAGATCATCTTTCTTTAGTGTCAACTTCATTTACAATTATCCAGAAGTACTTGTGACATTTTCAGGTGATGACACTCAGAAATATTGCTTTGGATATCCTCTAGAGCAGATTTCGAAATGGAGGTGCTTCATTTTACTTTATATTTCTGCAGTTGTTGTTCTGTCTTTATCATCCCTGCTTTTCTTTCTTTCCTCCTTCCCAAATAAAAGAAAAAACAAACTCTTTTCATTCTAAATATCTAAAGCCAGTTCCCAGTATTAGTGAGTACTTAGACAAAAATTACATTTTCCTAAAAAGCAGGACAACTCAGCTTGCATACCCTTCATTATTAAAAAACTTATGTGTTTCTAAGCCGTGTGTTGAAAAATCTAAAACCGGGCAATGACCAGACATGTTTTCATCATAAACATCTAGTGAAAAATAACTGTTTAAAAACATGACACTCCAGATGATGAAAGTTAATAGGGGATTAGATTTAAACGTGAATTAGGATTTAAGAGCCAGTTTTTAGTCTTGAACTATAATGAAAGCGACTTTGAATGACAAAGCAAGGAAATAGATTTAGAATTAAATGGGACAGTAATTTTTTAGAATTTGGACTGAGTGTTACGACTTGTTCTATGTAGTACAGATAGAAACATTTAAGTCGTAGTTTTCTCATGAAAATACAGTAGGTGAAAGTTCAGATTATGTGTGATTGTTCGAAGGATAATTTAGCCCAGTTTAGCAAAAAAGGGAGACTTAATTTATCATTTATATCAATAGAATTGATTATTACTGGGTTAGACATTACTTATAGTGGTGTTTTCAAAAAAATTATTTTAGAACAAAATAGGAAATCTTAATATTTGCTTTCAGACAATAAATGGAATCAGCTGACTAATCTTACTGCTTTTATATGATTGGGTTTTTTCACTCCAAATTGAGATTCTCTAAGTGTGATGGGTTTATTATTGAAATGTACTTTGCACAAAATTTCAACTTCTGTTCGTCCTTTTAGGCTCTCGTTGCTTCAGTGTCAGTGAATGTCATCCTTTAAGGCATTTGATCCTACTGAAGACAACCCACTTCTTCAGTGCCATCTTTCATATTTTGCACCAAAAGGCTAGTTTTCTTCTATGGATGCTTTTTCAAGAAATAATATAACTTTGCTTTTTGTTAAGAAAAGAAATGATTGGTAAATTAAAAAGTATATTTTCCTTCTAAAAATACAGAGAGTGAGAGAACTTTCTGAATGACATTGTCTGGGAAAAAAAATCCAGTTTCATTAACTGTGACTTCACTGACCATTAGGATGTAATTTGATGATACTAAATACAGAAATTGGAAAAGGAAAGGATCAACTTACTTTGGCTAGCAGATGATTAAAGGAGACAGAAATATGGCACCTCTATTTTCTCTGTAATGTAGTTCTGAAACAATACTGATGATTTGGGAGGAAAAAATAATTTTTAAGTCATAATGCTGAAGTAGTCTTGGAAGCATTGTAAATAACTGTTGGTTTTTTTTGATAATATTTGTATAGTAGAGCTTGCCCTGTCAGTTAAACATGTCTGAGGTTTAATACCATTCAGCTTGATTCACAAGTATTGGTTGAGTTTAAAAATAAAGATTGATTTTCAAGGAGCCATTACAAAACATTTAAACTGTTTCCTGCTAGAATTTGTTCTCATTCTGATTAACTTTTGAAGCTGTTTCTAAACAATTTTCCCTAATTCATAATAGTCTTTTTCAACATATTCTTGTGTTGTATTGAAACCTGTCATCATGAAAATATTTTGGATGTCATAATAAGATTGAAATTTGCATTAAACTCTGTTTTGACTTATTCTGTAAGCTGGCTTTATACTTGGGCACAGAGAGCAAACTTATGTGCAGCTAACAAAACTAAAGGTCTCAGTCACACAGGTAATAAATATAATAAATACATTGCTTAGAAATCGCTCTGTTGGAGAACAGAGCAACATAAATGTACACCACTGGATTGCTGGAGCCTGTAAACTTACATAACTCCATTAGAGAGAGCGATGCCAGTGTAGAACAGCTGAGCATTTCTCTCAGAAATAGATGTCATGTAGTAGCCAAGTGAGGGATTAAGTGCCAGGTCATACAAAGCACTAATGGTGATGTCTCCCCTAATTTGGTTTATAGTAGAGAGTAGCACTTTGCTTCTATCCAGCTGCTTCTTGTCTTTCTGTCAAGGTCTGGAAAAAATTATTTTGGTTCTGGCTTGTACATATTAACTCTTTCAAATTGTCTGAAAATCCTACTGGTTTAAAAGATCTGCTTGCATTTACAGCTCAGCATGTTTAGAAATTAATACGGTGCCTGTACCTTAAAATTTAATTATCAGAAAAAGGCATGCCACAGTCCAATTAATTGTGGGGCAGGAGACATCCTCACTCAAAGAAGAGGTGCCAGAGCATGCCTCAACACAGGGACAAAGTGGTCAGCATGGTCAAATAGGTCATTCATTCCCTGTGGCCTTTCTCATTTCTCCTAGGGTTGTACCAGACAGCAAGATATTCTACTCCTGAAAATTAGTTGAATTCAATGTGGCCACTTGCCTGTCCGTCTGCAGCATTCTTTAATGGCCGTCCTGGCCGCTGACTAGAGATGTGTAGTGTTACTCAGCTGCAGACCCAACCCATCTCTCATAGTCCTGTGATATTATCTTGATATAGCTCTTCCCATTTAATCACTATTTCGTGTTTGACATCACAACTGCTTGTTTTGCACCTGAATTTTTGCCTCAGCTGAAGATATTCTGAAGATTGTATCATATTTCATAGTGACATAAAGTCATTAATGTGGGGAGAAGCATCCAAGATGGAGTCCAGCCTATGACCAAACACCATCATATCAGCTAGAC
The DNA here is from genome assembly GCA_008694505.1 of Cyanoderma ruficeps. Taxonomy (NCBI): domain Eukaryota; kingdom Metazoa; phylum Chordata; class Aves; order Passeriformes; family Timaliidae; genus Cyanoderma; species Cyanoderma ruficeps. The sequence goes on from VZDJ01007749.1 coordinate 51,844,585, forward strand.
CATAGCACTAAGGGCCATGTCCAGTTGTTTCTTGAACACCTCTAGGAATGGTGACTCCACCACTTCCCTGGAGCGGCCCATTCCCATTCTTGACAATCATCTCAGTGAGAAATTCCTCCTGATTTGGGTGCTGCAGCATTGTATCTGTCTGTCACATCTTAGTCAGATCATGATTCTTTTAAATACCTTTATAAAGCGAACTGTATTTTTCCTCCTTTTCCCTCCTTTTTTAAAATTTTATTTTGATAAATATTTGTAAGAGATATCTGTTCTTTTTCTTCCTCAGAAAGTGGGGTACAGTTATTACAATTACTTTGCTCCATTATAATTTGTTGTGATGAGGAAAATACCCCACTTTTCCCTTTTGTGTAGCACATCCAAAATAACCATGTTGGAAAAGAATTTTCTGCTAACCATATAGGATGCCATCTGTCCCTGTATCCACTTTTATATTTACTCTGCTTAATGGAATGGGGTTGCCCCCAAATATCTCTTTCTGTCCCTCTCACATATGTGCTGATGCTTTTGTCAAATCCCCTTTTATCCCCCTACGATTGTATTTCACTGCTGAGACCCAGTCCTGGAAGCACTCAGCTGCTAGAGCAGAAGGAGCAAAAGGGTCTGATTGCCCGCTTGACTTCTTGTCATGGGTGAGCTCCTTCTTGTTTTGCTGCTGATTGCTAAACTCACTTGTAAGATCACAGATTGTTGTGTCCTGGCCCCAAAGCCTCAGGTTTAAATCCCTCTTGACTGCCTGGCTTCTGAACTTCTGAATTCCACTCTCCTGTTGCTGCTCAGTGTGCTGGCCTATCAAGAGGTGCAGGTAATGTGCTACTGTTGTTAAATGTGATTACAGAGTGCTCTGTAGCTGTAGCTTTACCTGCTGCCATGATTTTGGTTTGTGTTACCTGATTGATGAAGGCTGTCCCTGTTCCTAAACTTGGACAAAGTGCATATTTCCAAGATAGGCTGTGGTAGCATAAAGCTCCTGAGGAGCTCCCAGAAAGTCTCTCATTTACTGTCTGGTACAACCCTAGGAGAAATGAGAAAGGCCACAGGGAATGAATGACCTCTTTGGCCACACTGACCACTTGTCCCTGTGTTGAGACATGCTCTGGCACTTCTTCTTTGGGTGAGGATGTCTCCTGCCCCACGATTAATTGGACTGTGGCATGCCTTTTTCTGATAATTAAATTTTAAGGTACGGGCACTGTATTAATTTCTAAACGTGCTGAGCTGTAAATGCAAGCAGATCTTTTAAACCAGTAGGATTTTCAGACAATTCAAGAGAGTTAATATTTCAGTGTGGGCCATACACAAATAAACAAAACACAGGAAGGATTGCAAGTCAAGCAGTTAAATGTGATACTGATCTGTACTTGGCAGTTCTGAAAGTAGAATTGGATTATCAGCACATCACATTACAGGTACCTGAGGAGCAGGTATTTAGGAGCATGAAGAAAGCTCCTCTAGGTGTATGGGCCCCTATGAGATGTTATACCTACTGTATATAGTATGAAACTTCTGGAAACCTGAAAATAAAACATGATTTTTTCCCCCCTGTGTTTTATTCTCAAAGTATGTTGGTCGGCAGTGCATGGCCTTGGACTTTTTCTCTTTTACAGAAAATGAAGTGTAAGTGTCTGTCAGTAAGTGTCAAAATGAAAAATTTCTTCTTATCCAAAGGTAGAGCCCTAGGTAGCAGGATATCTGTTAATGCTCAATACTTAGAAATTATGTTGTACTTCCTAGTGTCATTCTCTAAATAATTAATGGTAAACAAAGGTCATTAGAGATTGCTTTGGAAAGCTAGTTGCTGTAGTAAAAATAATCCAGTATTTGTTTCCAGGGTTTCTAAAGGAATACAATACTGAATTTTACATAGGCATACATTGAGCTAACACATGAATACTGTTGAATAGCGTAAAGAATATTTTAATAATAAATTTCATGTGAAGGTGTGTTTCTTAGGAAAAAAAAATTCAAGTTCTTGCCCTCTTTTATCTCAAAGGAATACTGGTATTTTTAGACCAGCTTTTTGGGGGGGAGATGCTATTGCAGGGGGCACTCCTTTTACAGATGCAAACCATATTTGTCCCTTCCCTGCTCATTGTACTGTGCCCCTAATGCACTGCCCAAGTATTTAGAAAGACTGGCAATGAACCACATAGCTGAAGAACAAGTGTCTTCCTTCCACCTTTTCTGTGGTGTCTAAGAAGTCCTGGCCTAAAGTTCTAGCCTTGTTTCCCTGCTTATTAGCAACAATACAAAGGTCTTGATTGACAAAGCATCTTCTATTTGTGAGATTTTCCATAAGGATGCAAAAGATCTTTCTAGCTAAATGGATGTTTTTCTTTTTTTTTTTTTAAATTCCAATTTAAAAAGATGGGCATACTAAAGTTTTGAGGTTTGGAATTTTTTTGTATACATGTTGTAACTGTCTGTCTGCTTTTGTGTGTGGTGACACATTTGTAAGACTGTTCTCTGTCACTGTGGTCAGTTTTATGAAAGGCAGTTCTGAGTAGCTTTGAAGTACTTTCCTGTATTATTGTGTTCTTATAATGTACTAAGGAGAAGAAATTTGTCCTGTAAAAAACTTTTCCTGGGTATTTTGTCTTAAATGGATCATAATATATAAATTTTAAATGCTTAATTATAATATATGTCACATTTTTTGACATTATTTTGTCAACTGGAAGAAAAGGGGGAAAATTGATCCAATACCCATTGGACAAAAAAAAGAGATTGTTTTGGACTATCATAGAAGAAACATTTCTACATAAAATTAATTAATGACAATGCCTGCATTTTTTAAATGTTTTTTACTGATTTTGTAGACTGAACTTTTCTGTTTGCAATCTGCTGCATTTTTACTATTTCTCAGTATATGTTACTATTTCCTATGTGAAATAATTCTTACCTACCCACAGAGATCAAGGGTAAGTCGGGCTCATTGGTCCACATCGTATAAATCGTTGGCAGGTTGTGGACAAGCATTTCTTGTTGGCACTGTACTTGTGTGGTTCATTCCAGAGACAGACAGCACTGACAAAATCTGGGGATGCCTCTGGAGGCTCTGGTGTTTCACACTGGTGTTTAGGCAGCAGCACCCTGGGAGCACTGGGGACACAACAGTTCACCTGAACAGGGCTGAACATGGTGCTCTGACCCAGGGACCCATAGATCAATTCTGAAATGGAGGTTTACCAAAGTCATAAGATTGATGTTTGTCTAAGATGTATAGTGATGGGTTTTTTTTCTCATAGGTATCAGCTCTCGTTTTGATGTAAAATTAGAGAAAATGGACCATGCACATTTTTTGGGATATTTTCATAGAGGCATAGATTATGGTTTTCTGTCCTGCAAAATAATTTGCACTCAATTCTGGTGTTAAGGTGAATTACAGTTTGTAATTAGAAAATTATAATTCTGTCCTGACTAAATTGCTGGCAGAAGCAGATGACCAAAATACAGCTGACCACGGAAGAATTGGTCAGCTTTCCAAACCATAACATCTGGTTTGGGATATAAAATATTTCTCAGCCAAACTTTCATCTTTCAGCTGCAAACAGTGTGGAACAAGAATTGTTGTTTGTATTCCATGTAGCTCAAAACACTAAAGCTAGCACAGGGACTACCTTGCTTCATCTTACCACATAGAACATAACTAAACAATCCAATAATTACTGGTATAACCAAAGTCATTGCTTTTATTGGTACTTACTCTGTTGTGGTTCTTCAGACCAACACACGCAGTATTTCAGTAGATTCTTATCAATTATGATACTGTATTGTATAAAAAGTATTAGCTGGCCGTCTTGGTATCCTTACAGAGTATGGTTCTGTCTGTCCCTGTGAAATGATATGCTGACTAAAAATTCAGAAAGGCATGATTTTTTTTTTCCTGTCATGTGATAAGAATTGCTATGTGCAATTAGAGTAGAGCTGGAAAAATGTGAATTACTCAAATAAGCAGTTTATGCAGGTTATGCAGTTGTGCTAAAAAAGCTGCTGGTGTTTTTTAAAGCATTTTTAAAAGCGTTTACAAGCGTGCTTAGCAGGAGTTTCTGCTCTCATTTAAAAATAGAAAGTGCAAAACTTGTTTTATCTGCCTACCTCAATGTTTGCAACCTTACCACTTTTTGATTTTCAGAAACTTACTTGAGAAGGAGCTGTTTGTTTTAGCTAGAACTTTAAATGTATTAATTTGCTCCAAGGTACTTCAATTTCTTCTTGCATTTCATTGAGGTGCTGTTAAGTTGCTTTTGCTTCACTTAGTACAGACTTTTTTCCCTGTGTTCCTATATTAATACAGTGCATCAAATTCTCAAAGATAAAATATGATACAGCTATTCCGTTTCTTTAAAAATACTGAGGTTTACGGTAATTGGATGGAGCTGGAATTCAGGCTGGTAAAAGGCATATATTATGATGCAACATTCAGTTGCATACGTTTTATTTTTACATTTCCCATAAGAGACTAATGGCCTTCATTTAGGGAACGAGTTGTGCTTGAATTTGAGTTGAATTTGTTGCTGTTCAGTGCTTTTAGTAAGGAGGAAGTCAATGATGAGAATTTAAAGATATCTTCCAAATGTGGCATTGCACATGGATTTATTTTTCACTTAGAGTTTTCAGTGAGGTTTCCACTGCTAAATCATAATACCCTTGAAAATGCTTTGTGATTTATGCTTTCTGCAGATCGTAGTGCTGCATAACTTGAGACTGGAACGCTGCCTGAAGAGAGGAACATTATGGCACTTCTGTGCACAAGGACAAGAGTCAAGGGCTGTTTTGAGTGTGGGATTTGTCCTAGTGTTCTGCAATTGCTTATTGCAATGACCTGGTCCTAAGTGTGAGATTCATTTTTTGTAGTACCTTGTAAACTACATTGTCTAACTTCTCTAACCAAAACTATGGCCTATTCATGCAAGATAGTGCACATAACATTTAGAGAAACCTCAAACCCTCTATTTCCAAGTAATTTTTGATATGAACAAAGAAGCTGAACACTAGACAGCATTAAACCAACAGGGAAACAAACCTTTGGGATCCAATAGCTGAGGCTGTTTATTGGTAACAGGAGGAAGATGAAAGCTTTGTGGTCAGAAGTTACTGTTGGCATCAGCAAAGACAATAAGAATATAAAAGGTTGAAACCTTGGGTGAAGGGCATTTCAGTGGTAGTTGTGATTTTGAAAGAAATATTGTTTGTGATAATGAAATTGCACGTGGTTTAGTTATCATTTTTTGCAATGTTTTGGTACAGTTTTGTGAGTCTCTGTATGATGAAAGTCCTTCAAAATAGGAATTTATTTATTTATTTATTTTTAATCTGGGTAGGAAGAAAGCCAAAAGTGTCCTTGATACCTGCAGCTCTGTAAGTAGTACTAAAAACAACTTGCTAAACCTATGGAAAATCTGTTTTTTTTCTCTTTCATTAAATAGCAAGTGCATATGTTAAAAAATTGAATTAGAATAAGTTAAAGGGTTTTTTTGTGATATTTTTGAGTTAATTCCTTGCTATATAAAGATAAGTGAGTCTGGGGGGTTTGGGTTTTTTACACCTAATGCTGTTTCAGAACTTTTATCTTCTTTCTTTTCAATTGTAATCTAAAGCCTGTCCTTTTGGGATTTTGTGGCTCAGGTAACAGGATAGAGTATGTTATTTCAGGCATAAAATTTAGAATAAAGTGTCTGGACTTTCGTTCAAACAAACAAAAAAACAAAAGAACACCATGGCCAAAGTCTTGAATCTGCTCTTTCACTTCTGTGAACTTTTTTGAGCTTTGTAGTTCATCTGAACACTTCACTGTAGACACTTTCTGTAGTCTCTGGAGCATAGAGGCTTTTGCTTGGTGTCAGGAGAGCAATTCTGTGCCTTCTTCATATTTCCCAGCCTTGCGGGCAGGCCAGTACAACCGTGCCTGGTTCACTGCTGATGGAGGACTGGTCCAGGTTCTGTCCTCAGTGAAAAAAGAAAATCCGCTGCTGCTTCTTTGTTGTTGTTGCTTCTTGTTAGTTTTTAAGATATACAAGTTACACTAATCAGAAGACTTGTTTTGTTGAGATGTTTTGTAGCTCAGGTGCTTGTCTGTCTAGGAAGTATGGGGAGAATTGCTGGAGTTCTTGAAGCAAAAGATTGCATTAACCCCACCTATTGCATGAATAGTTTATTCACTCATACATGCAGATACAGACACACATACTTATCTGTACTTCCTAGTTAAAACCAAGATGATGATCTACTATGTTTTGGTGCACTTAACATCCCTTAGGATATATCTGGTTATCTTAAAACTTTCATTGAATGCTGGTGGTTTTGCTGCTTTCACAGCCTTCTTGAGCTGCTTACCTCCTGGGGCTCCCCAGATTGCTGGCTGCCCTGCCCTGAACTTTGCTGTTCAGCTGACTTACTAGCTGGGAAGTTGGTGAATTTATGTAGTGAGGGACCTTAGATCTTAGGATACACAGAATGTTTATTAGATGAGCTGTCAAAAGTGAAATTGTATCTGGGCAACCATCAAGATTACAATCCAAAATAACTAGTGTTTGCCTTTCAGATGTTTCTGAAATGAAATATTTAAGAATATGTAACATTTGGAGATGAGGGATCTGAGATATGATTTTCGTTCCGGTTTAATTTCTTTTTGTGATATATACTCTGTGTTATTCTCCAACAGGAGACCTCTTCAATTTTTTTTTTTCATCTGTGCTTTGAACTATTTCAAGTAAATTCGGAGTGGGGGGGTTGTATTTTTTAAATATGCTTTTCCCCCCAGTGTATTTACATCAACAACATGGTTATAAAGACAAAGTTTTCACTGGGAAAATAAGGGGTGTAAGGAGAACAGAAAAACTACTTTACTCTATAAGATGTATAAGAATATCATGACTAATACCACATTTATGCAGCTACATCCTTAATAGCATTTGGTGTCTTATTTGTGTGATAAAAACAAGCCAGATTGGTGAAGAAGCTTTCAGAGTACATAGTTATGTTTTTCTTAAGATTTTACAGATAACCAGAATGCCTTTTCTCTTAATATAGTATTATTTCATATTTGCAGGTAATATATGCTTTGAATACTAAAAATGATGAACATGAAGCAGCTATCCAAGCCCTTAAGGATGCTCATGAAGAAGAAATCCAACAAATTCTTGCAGAGACCAGAGAGAAGATCTTGCAGTATAAAAGTAAAGTGGCAGAAGAGATGGATCTCAAGAGAAAGATTCAGGTTTTGGAAGAGTCACTGGAAGATCACAAAAAGATGAAACATCAGGCCTTGACAGAATTTGAAGCATATAAGGATAGAGTTGAAGATATGCAGCTTTGTGCAGAGGCTCAGCATGTCCAACGTGTAGTGACCATGTCAAGGGAAGTAGAAGAGATCAGAAAGAAGTTTGAGGAAAGGCTACGAAGTTTCATACAGTTGCAGGTACAGTATGAGAAGGACAAGCGTACAGCTCTGGAAGACTTAAAAGCTGCCCACAGGCTTGAAATTCAAGAACTTCTGAAGACTCATCAGAGTCAGAATGCTACTTTAAGTAAGGGGCAAGAGAAACTGGAAGAATTGCATAGACTGGAGCTGGAAGACTTGAACAATAAAGTTGAAGAGTTAAGGCTGGAAAAAAAAAAGCTCATAGAGGACTATGAAGGCAAACTCAGCAAAGCACAGTCCTTCTATGAGCATGAACTTGACTCTTTGAAAAGATCTCAGCTTTTCACAGCAGAAAGTCTACATGCTTGCAAAGAGAAAGAAGTGGAGCTAAGAAAAGAATTTCAGAACCAGGAAAGTATGTTACGGAAGAATCTGGGGAAGCTTAAAACTGAATTGCAAATGGTCCAAGATGAAGCTGCCAGTCTACGGGAAAAATGCCAGAAACTTCAGGTGGCTCTTGGTACTGCAGAAAACAATGTTCAGGTGAGAGTGATGATATGTTGTTCCCAACACTGAATTTTCTTTTTCTATAGAAGCAGTCTTTCCATGTGGCTGTTAGATTGAGGTTATTGGAGTGTGTAAATTTAATTTTCTATCACTCATACTTGCTTGTCATCTTCTTCAGGGTTTTTTCATTTATTTCTACTTTAAACTTTATTATTTAATTAACCATATTTTAACAAGTGGCAACTGGAATACTGCATACTCTTTCAGTATGTTACTGGGTTTGGCTCAGGAGAGTTAATTTTCTTCAATAGCAGCTTGTGGGGTCCTATGTTTTGGACTATGTGTTGGAAACAGTGTTCGTAATTCAGGAATGGTTTAGTTATTGCTGAGCTGTGCTTACAGAGTCTCAAGGTCTTTTTGGCTTTTCACCCCACTCTTCCAGTAAGGAGGCTGGGGGTGTACGAGGAGCTGGAATGGAGCACAGCCAGGACAGCTGACCCCAAGTGACCACAGGGATGTTCCATATCATATGACATAATGCTCAGCATATAAGTCTGGGGGAAGGAGGAAGGAGTGATGGTGTTTGCTTTCCCAAGACACTGTTATGCCTGATGGAGCCCTGCTTTCCTGGGGACAGCTGAATGCCTACTTGCCCATGGGGAGTGGTGAATAAATACCTTGTTTTACTTTGCTTGTATGTGTGTGGCTTTTGTTTTATCTATCAAACAGCCTTCATCTCAACCCACAAGTTTTCCCGCTTCACCCTTCCAATTCCCTTCCCTGTCCCACTTTGGCAGTAGTGAGCAAGTGGCAGTGTCATACTTAGCTTCTTACCAGGTTAAGCTGCAACAGTTTTATTTAATGTGTTGGGTTGACCCTGGCTGCATGCCTGGTGCTCACCAAAGCTGCTCTATCACCTTTCTCAGCTGAACAGAGGAGAGAGATTATAATGAAAGGCTTTGAGGTTGGGATAAGAAGAGGGAGAGATCACTCATCAATTACCATCGTGGGCTAAACAGATTCAACTTGGGGAAAAAGAATTTAGTTTATTACTAATCAAATCAAAGTTGGATAATAAGAAGTAAAACCAGTCTTAAAAAGCACTTTCTCCCCACCCCTTCATCCTTCGTGGGCTTAATTTTTTTCTCAATTGTCTAACCTCTTTCCCTACATTGATGTGGGGGCATAGTGAAGGGAGCCTGCAGTCACTTCATCACGTTGGGCCTCTTCTGCAAGGGCCTTCAGGGGGCAGGTTTATGGAAAGCTGTGGTGAAGGTGAAGCCAGTTGTATGTTGATGATTCCTGCAGTGATTTTGTTCCCAAAGAAGAAGAGGAGTCTAGTACAGTATCTGCAGCAGATTTTAAAGTCAGGTCCTACTCCGATTGCTGTAGATGAGGTGATCAAATGCATAATCTCACCACGTTTGGTGTCTGTTTCATTACATATCCTGTACAGTGTTTTTCTCAATTCTCTCTTCTGCTTTAGTTTCTGAAATGGCTCTCCACTATTTCAGTAACTTGAAGTATAAGAAATCTTTATTTCCTTTTGAACCAGAACAATATTTTCTTTTCCCTGCTGCATAGCTAGAACACATTACACTATCCAAGATAATGCTAATGTGAATCAGTACCTCAGATTTAAGGCATAATACAAGTTTAGAATCATAGAACTACAGAATAGTTTGGGTTGGAAGGGACAGTAAAGATCATCTAGCCCCAAACCCTCTGCCGTGGGCCAGGGTACCTTGCACTAGAACAGCTTGCTTAGAGTCCCATCCAGCCTTGAACACCTCCAAGGATGGAGCGTCCATGACCTCTCTGGGCACCCTGTTCCAGTGCCTCACCACCCTCACAGGAAAGAATTTCTTTACAATATCTGATCTGAATTTATGCTACTTCAACTTAAGGGAACTCCCCCCGTCTTATCACTACATGTCTTTGTCAAAAGTCCCTTTCCAGCTCTCTTTTAGGCCTTTAGATACTGGAAGGCTACTCAAAGGTCTCCACAAGAACCTTCTCCAGGCTGAACATTCTTTCAGCCTGTCTTGACAGGAGGAGTGATCCAGCCCTGTGATTGGTTTAGTGGCCTGCTCTGGACTTTTTCTGACAGGTCCTTGTCTTTCTTGTGTTGGAGCCCCCACACCTGGACGCACAGTAGTGCACGTGGGGTCTAGAAAGAGCAGAGTGGAGGGACAGAATCACCTCCTGGGACTTGCTGGTGATGCTGCTTTTGATGCATCCCAAGACATGATTGGCTTTCTGGGCTGTGAGTGCACATTGCTAAGTCATTGTGCTTTTCATCCCAGAGTCCTTCTCCCCAGGACTAGTCTCCACCCAGCCTGCACTTGTGCTTGGGATTGTCCTGATCCAGGTGCAGGACCTTGCTCCTGGTTTCTCCATGCAGTTTGCACAGTCCTACCTCTCAAGCCTGCCAAGGTCCCTCTGGATGACATCCCATCCCTCCAGCGAGTCGACTGCACCACACAGTTTGGTGTAATCTCAAACATGCTGAAGGTGCACCCGACAGCACTGCCCATGTTGCTGAGAAACAGGCTTGAATGTGCTGGTCCCAGTAGTGACCCCCCGGAATGTTTGGTATAAGTAATTTTCCAACTCTCATTTTATGCGTCTCCACGTGTAGCTTAATTTGAATCAGTAGTAAACACTCAGAGTTGCAATGAAGGACACTAAACTGCTGTGAACACATAATGTATTCCTTAACGAGAAAAACTCTCAGATACCAGAAACCAGGTTTCTCAAGTTGACCCCCAGATTCTGTGGACCATTTTGTAGTTTTTATTTTTTCATGTACCTTTTTGAATATTGTCACATTTCTCTTATGCATTACTGCATATGTATTACATGCCATGTACCCACTATCTTGTTCTTCAAAAAGTATTTTTGAAGCATTACATATAATACACAATGAATATGACAATAATATTGCACTATTTCAGCTTTTGTGTGAATAAAACTTGTTTGCTGAAAGGTCTCTTCTGTACCTTTTAACTTAATGCTCATTTAAATTGACATGATTGTATATGATGCTGACTGGTATTATGTGTTTCCCCTAGGTTCTTCAAAAACAGCTGGATGATGTGAAGGAGGAGGAGATGTCATTGTTAAGCAAACACAAAGAAGTGGAAAGCGAGCTTGCAGCTGCCAGAGAGCGCTTACAGCAGCAGGCCACTGATCTTGTTCTCAAAGCCAGTATGTATGTCAGTAACTTAATCTGGAAACAAACTTCATCCTTTTATTCTAGCCTTTTCTTTTTCTGTCAGCCTCATGCAGGTTTAGAGTGCCGAAAGACTGTTTAATACTTTCTGTAGAATTTTCCAACAGGTTTTGGGTTTTTTTAAACTTTTTTGCTATTGTATTATACTTAAATTTCCTTTTTTGTGTACTCATTTATCCAAATGCTGTACTTTGTATGGCATATACGTATCTTTCAGGCCTTGGAACTGCACTTATACAGAGCAATTCTGCTCTGTGTCTGTTCTCCACTGAGACATGCTTCCTTTTCTTCCACCTTTTTTCAGTTGTCTTGTCTTTTTGCTGATGCTGTGGTGCTTTGCATTATACCTACTGTCAGGATTTGCAGCTTACTGAATAAGTCCTTTAAAGTTTTCTCTATAGGTGTTTTCTTTGCTCCTTTGTAGTTGCTGCCTTGTGGAAAGGCACAAAAATAGCTTAAGACCTGACTGTATACATTCAGGTTTTTTTCCCCTCTTTGGCATGGTCTCCCTGGTGTGCTCAGTAGTAGGCATGGGCCCCAGTATTTGAACTTGGACAACTATACAATAGGTAGGGTCTTGAGCTTAAAAAGGGGCGCCTGGCTTATCTTTGGCCTTGTTGTACTACACCAATTATAGCAATTCCTGATTATTTTCCACACAAATTAGCACAAGCCCAAGAGTAGTCTAGACCATATGTTGGAACAGTATAGTGACCAGCAGGAGCCCAAGACTGCAAGGTCCTATTAGATCAAACAGCTAAAAGGAACAGGCTTTCTGCTGAGAGTATGTAAAATGGGAATCTGACCCTCCAAAAGGTGTTTTTGAGGCAGTCATAGAAAAATTCATGACTGTATGAGAGCTCTATTCTCATACATTCTAAAGTTGTTGCTGTTTCATTCCTTAGGCAGAAGCATGGGAGGGCTTCACTAGGCCACCCCAAATGTAGTGGAAATAAATACCCAGGCTGTTTTTCTGTATTACTGATGGCACGGAGTCAGCTAGCCTGTGATTGAGGCCGGCCCTGGTGTCCTCTGGCACTGTCGTTTTCAGCTTTTCCAGAGGTCCCAGTGTGTCTGTGCTGTTGCCAAGCTCAGTGGTGCTGTCAGCAGTACATCTTTGTTTTACAGCGCATCGCTGTGCAACAAGAACAAGGACCCCTGTTTGCCACCAAGCCCTTGCCATGTGGTGTAGTTGGTTGCCAGCCTGTTTGGAAATGCTTTCTGACGCTGGCCCACTGCCATCTCCTTGATTTTCAGCTCACACTGTCAAAAATCCTTCCTCAAAGAAACGGAATTCTTGTACTTAATTAACATAAAAAAATGTTTACTCATCGTATTGCAATTTTAGAACACTCTATTGAGTCTCTTTTGGGCATTTAAAATATTCTTTTTCCATTTATCCTGAGATTCCCAACTTGTAAGGAAAGTGCTGCATTTCAAACCATTTTTTGTAGAGCATGGGGAATGGGAAACCTGTCTTGTGTGTTGGTATTGCTAGGACAAAAGCTGTAGATCTGTGTGTGTGTGTGTGTGTTTACAGTGAAATATGTATGACATACTGGTATGACAAACTGAAAATTCTCATATTATTATTCTTGTTAGATTATGAAATTTTGGGGTTGAAAATACCTTTCTTAAATGCCTGACCTTTTGAAATAAGGATTTTTAAAAAAATGTTACAGAACCTATATTATACATACCCATTGCCCTAAGTCTTTCTTTTCAGTTTTCAATTTTACAAACAAAAATGTTAAAATAAGTTTTAGAATTTTCCAGGGCTTAGTACAATTAGAGATGTGCATTTTTAATGAAATTACTATTAATTTTAGGGCATTTTTAATTTTCGAATTTCATTATATATCTCGTGGCTCTTCCCTTCACGTCTGTGTCCACAGGCAGCAAAGACTAAAACAGTTCCCTTTTTGGCACATCTTGCTTTTAACAACAAATGTCTTGGGTTTGGTTTCTCTGTCCTGAGATTTAGGTGGTGGTTCGTGAGAGTCTTTTTTGCCCTCTGAAGGCTTTGAGCCAGACGCGAGAATGAAACGGAGTCTTCAAGGTCTTGTTTTTTTCTGGGTTTCTCGTGTATTTATTAGTTCTATCTTACAAGTTTCTCTGTGCCCGGCCAAGATGTTCACAGCTGCTCGGACACAGGATGACTCCCCCGCGATGGGAGGTCGCTACCTTCTTATACAGATAATTATGTGTCTGTTATTTACAATTCTGTGCTGATGCCTATCACCTATACTAAAGGGGTCATCTCTACTCTGACCCAATCTCCTTAAACTACTTTGTGCCACCCTCACTGCAGAAAATGGATGCCTGGGGAGAAGGGGAAGGACTCAGGGTACCACCCTAAATCCTCCATCTTGTTCCCCATTCTAAGAACCCCAAAACTACAAAATTTTCCACCCGGTGATAAACTACACTACTGTCTGTCAAACCTTTGTGACTTGTAATTCCTCACTGTGTTAGAAGTTTTTCTCGTGGACTGAAATGAAAGTCTGTGTCTTCCTGGGCTCTGTGCTAGGGTCTCAAACCCCCCTGGACAGATCCCAGACCCCTCTTTCTTGTGTCCCAGGCCTCTCTGCTGAGGTCTGTGGCCTTCCAGGGTGCCCAGAGGGATGCCCTGGATTCCGACACAAATGGAAATGAATCACGAAGCTCAATGATTTTGTCATGTGAGAAACAGCATATACTCCACTTTCATAGCTATTCTTTAATGACTTAAATTTAAAAGCAGCTCTCTGTTGTAAAACTGAACTGTCATTAAATCTTTTCTTTTTGAAGGTTATAATAAAACGAGAAGGGAAACAACAGTCTTTCCTAGAAATTGAGATTACAGAAAACAGTAGAAAATTATTCTGAGTAAACAATACCTCTCATCTTTCAGTTGGACCATACTAGAAGTATTCTCTTAATAAAGAGTCTTTTATTCACTCCAAAGCCTCTCCCAAAATAACAGAAATTTCACTGCTTTAGTCAGTTACCTACAATAATATATGCATCAAAAAGAACAAGCAGAAATTTCTGAAGTCATAAACATTTGTCAACTGGTTATGGGAAGGGCAGATGATTGTAGTTTGAAATTTTGCTGTTTCTTTTTTTTTTTTTCCCAAATATATATATAAAGAAATTAAAAGGAAGCCTCCAGCCTGCAAGGATTTAGATCATACTTCACTATAGAGGGAGTTTTGTTTCATCTTTTAGTCATATCCCTTTAGCAAAATAAAGTGTAATTCCGTAAGTTTTACAGCAGATAAAGCAATGTATCTAGTGTGCCAGCTAAATTAGGAATTTGATAAAACAATGACGTGTTTATCTTTAGACATCAGTTCTGCTTTCTGTTGTCTATCTTATTCAAGGATAGAAATATGCAGGTTTAGGTGGGATCAGTTCTTCAGTGTTCTTAGAATTGCCTACTTCTGCTTTCCTTTGGGAGTCAAGATGCAACTTTGAACGAGGAAAATTGAAATGAAAGCAGCCCCAGCACCAAGTGCTCTACTGTTGTTGGGCATTTTGCAGTAAAACTAAACAAGTGAGAAGTGGAGAGGAAGATAAGTATTGCAGTGAAGACAAGAGGCATCCATATGCCAGCTTCCACTAGATTTGTACTAATATGAATGTGCACTTCAATTGCATGAAACCAATGCTATGAGGTTTTAAAGAGCTGTTTTGTTTTTAGGTCACATTGGAATGCTCCAAGCTACTCAAATGACTCAAGAAGTTACGATCAGAGACTTGGAATCAGAAAAGTCTAGATTAAAGGAAAAATTGTCCCAGCTGGAAGAGGAAAGAAATTTATTACAAAGCAAAACACAGAGTCTGGATGAACGACAAAGGCAGCAAATTCTGGCATTGGAGAAGGTTAAACAGCTTACTGGCTTTAGTTGAATAAAACAAAAAAGCCCCTAGGATTCATCAGAAGAAAATATTACGCTTGAATTTTTGTTTGATATGACCAGACTAAGACTAGTGTGTTTCAAGTATATCTCATGTAGCAAGCAAGGAATGACAAATGTAGAGTGTGAAGTGAGATTAGAGGGAAGTCAGATGAAATGTTCAGACTGCTTTGGACAATCTTTTAACAATTTCATTTGATGTATGACCTTGTGTATATATGCCTAGTATCTAAATTTTCTGAGAAAGGACAAAAGCGAAATGATTAAAGAACAGTTTAAAAAGCCATTTTCTGAAAATGCATTGAACATTTTTGATATACTAAGCAAAAAATTCTCTATAGGCTTGATACCTGATTGTCGTTTTCCCAGATTAAATAGAGGAAAAACCAGTTTTTTAATAAGTACATATTGTTTTGCACGGATCTTTTAAAATTACCTTTTTGGTTACTGAATCCTGTAGTCAGTGCTTAGTGTTTGCTCAATTTGTTTTATATGGAAGTTAATTTTTTCCCATATTTATGTCATCAGTAATTTACTGTTTTTGTATTTTTTTTATTCCTACTGTTCAGATTTTTTTTACCATTGAATAGATTTCTTTCCCTGTACTTTACAGAAAGTAAATGAAGCAAGGGAAACACAACGTGAATATTATGAGAAGGAGCTGGTAAAATTACAAGCAAGATTGGAAGGAGAGGCTGCACAGTTAAAAGAGGCTCATTCCAAGACCTTAGAAGAATTGGCATGGAAACACCATACTGCAATTGAGGCTGCACACAGTAATGCTAACAAGGATAAGAAGAAACTGCAGATGGTATGTTCTTATTTTCTTAGTAATCAAATGAAAAGCAACTGTTACAGTTTGCATCTTGTACTGCATGGGGTTTTTTTAAATGGCAAATTTAATTTGGAATTACCTGCAGGTCTCTGAGGAAACCTCTTAACCTTTAGAAAAAAACAAATATCTTGGGAAAAAATAAAGCACTTGTACTGTCATTTGTCTGCATACAGAAGAGAAGTTCTCTATTTATACAATGTATTTTCAAGTATATAATATTTTTGTTTTCCCGGGATTTGTGACCCATGTTCAGAAGAGTTGGTATATCAAGATCAGTTCTTTTGAAGGTGATGAAAGATTATATTATTATGACATTTATTTAAATTTTCATTGACAGTTCGGAAATACAGAAAGATATTTTATTAGCACTTGGCTATATGTGTACTCAGGAGATGACAACAGCTGTTTCAAGCTTGCATCATAAGATTATGTACTGCACAGCAACTCACTCTCTAGAAACTGTACATTTGCCTTTGACTGGAATCCTGAAACTGAAAGGCCTTTTTTTGTTTCACAAATCTGGCCTTTTCTTTCTCAGAGTGAGAGGCCCATTTTTGAATTATTATTTCCTAATCTGATAGCATGTGTGTTAGACACAAATTTTGCCCTGCACAGGAAATACAGGATTAAGTGTTTAATTCATGGTCTTGGTATATTTCTTTTAATATATTCACAGGAAACGTACCAAGAAACATGGTTGTAGTTAGTGATGTGCATCTCAGACAGATTTGGTTTGTTTTTGTAAATGTTTCTACCTATATGTTGCTTCTTAAATCAATTTTTAATAAATCTGAAATATTTTTTGTCACTCAGTAATTGAAGTAGTTTACAGAGACATATATGCATCTGATCTTTCAGGTTTACTTTCTTTAAAACTTCAAACATGCCTGTTATTAAGACAATGTATCTTGGAGTTTCTGGGTATATTTTTCTTTTATTTCATTAAGATGTGGGGTTCTTTTTCTTTTGTTTTGTTAGTTACTAAAATACTGTGGAGAATAAAACAAAAGGAGATCACAACCTTTTTCTCTTAAATCATTAATCTAGTTTAAACAGGGAATACTTCTCTAAGTGTGAGAAATGTGAAATGATTTTAACAAGGAAAACCTAGCTATGAAGAGATGTTATGATCAAGATGTGAATCTTAATCAGATTTCACTGGTCTTTAATCTAATCAGATTTCACTGTCTCCTCTCTCAAACCTGTCTCACTAAGCACGTTATGGTGATCAAGTAATCCAAGGCAGAAAACAGCCAAGCTTAAATGTGGAGCAGAGTTGAATTTTGTATAAGGAAGAAAGAAGCATGGTAGCAGGAGCCTTGGGATAGAGGACATGAGGATTCATTGGGACTGGAAGCCTGGGAAATGCATGTGGGGAACAGAAGAGAATTCAGCAGAATTAGAGTAGGACTCAAAAAATAGCTCAAATATTTCTTTATGCTTCAGTATTTCCATCTATAAAACAAGCTGTAAAAATGGCATCAGGAGGATTTTGAAAATAGAGTTGCTAATAATTTTGCAGTACAGCACAGCTGTACTGACAAGTATCATCAGAAAAATAATTACTCTTGTTATCAGAATAGGGTCTAAATAGCACCAGTGGAATTTTGCAGACAGCGGATTTCAGCATGAACAAGACAAATTGATCAAGTTTCACTGAGCAAGGAGCATTTATCCCACATGTTGACTCAGGTGGAGCCAGTGAAGAAGGCAGGCACTTGTTAGGTTGTTTAGTAATGTGTTAGTGACAGTGTAACCCTCTGTTTGTCACTCTGTCCAACTTCTACCATGAATGAAGGAAGGGATTGTGCAAGGAGTGTACGCAGAAAATATTTTATTGCCTACCACATACCCTAAAGCAGTGCTAGAATTAACAAGCTGCTTAATGTGATTACCACTCCCTGCAAAACACTTGAGGCATCTGAGTTTGGATGAGGAAGGCTTGGCCTCTCTTGCTTCTTGGAGTTGGCTGGGTGGCACTACATTGCTGAATTGCAGCAGGAAACCTTGGGTTTCCTTAGACTTTTATATCTTTTAGTGACTGTTTTTCTTCTTTAATACCTTAATTCCTTCTCTCTCTTTCCACAGTTTTACCAACACTTTCAGTTGCACTTTTTGTTTCAAGCTGACTCTGGTTTATGTATTTTCATGACTGTTTCTGAGATAATACTGATTTTTCAGAAACCTGAGCCCCGGTCTGCCCAGAGGCACTGAATTGGTGCTAAGCCTTGAATTTCAACTGAGGCCCTAGGAAGGAGCTAATAAAAGATCCTCTAGCTCCACAGAATACCTTGTAGCCTTGTATGGCATGACTCTGGAGCACCTTGCTTGGCAACCATAATTTTCTTCACTAAAACCTTGCAGTATTACAAGTTAAATAGTGTATTTCATTGAAATATGTAATGAAATTCTCAGTTTTAACATGTTTCCTGTAAAGTATTTTGTGAATGAAATTGTTCTTCTGAGAATGCATTCTGAATATTAATAAAGCTGAAGTATAAATTTATAATTTTCCTTAAAAATATAAAAGTTTCTAACATCTATATGCATATATATACACACACACAATATAGGTTCATGTAAGAGAAATATAATCCATCCAGCAGTTATTTTGAGAATTTGGCTATTGCACCATAAAAGTTGAGTGAACAGTATTATTAACAGGGGTGTTACTTGATTCTTTCCATATAGTTAAACTTGAAAACTAATTGTTGATCTCTTTTAGTTCTACATAAATTTTATAGATATATGGTGTGGGGCTTTTTTTTTTTTATTGTAACATTCTGAAGAACTTCACAGCGCTTAATCTGGATTTTAAGATTTACACTTTGCTTTAGGGATTATTTGTAGGAAATAGATGGGTAAAGGCAGATTTATCAATGTAATTTTATAAAAAATGAAAAATTCTTCTTTCAACTCAGATTGAAAAAACTTGAAAAACTCAGATTGAAAAAACGTGAAAGTAGATATAGTTTTAAAGCTTTTGATAATTGAGAAGTAATTGAGAGGAAAGTCCTGTTTGTCTTTATTTTGTGATTAATCAAGAATGTTAAATTATAAAATAAAGTGAAAAATTAAGATATCTGTTGTAAAAGGAAATAAATATTCATGTTTTAACAGTTTAAGGAAAGGGTTGAGATCACAAGTATTTATGCCTGTTAGAATCATTTCCATGTGGTAGACATGTACTTTGCAATGACTGTATAGCAAGTATTCAATATTTCTTCCATCCTTCCTGTTTCTGAAGGAGTTGGAGCAGCAGTTTGAGAAGGAGAAACTACATTTGGAAGATGATAAGAATCAGCTCCGACAGCAGCTGGAAAATGTGAAGGAAGAGCTGACAACGAAGCTGACTTCTGCCAATCAGGAGGCAAGGACTAATTGGCTTGTTTCAGCTACCACATTTCATCAATAGTCATCTTAGACTCCAGGACGGGTCTAGGACTGTGCTGTTGAGTGTTTAATGCCTTACTTCTGTTTAGAGTGCAGTGTTCTTAAAACATGGCAAGTGAGTTCACTGCTTCCGAGCAATGATTTTATTGTCCTTTACAAAATTAACAAAGCAAGAGAGATGTAAACAGTTGACTGTAAACAGCTCTTTATTTTTAATTCTTCTTATCTTCTTATTAGGTACACAAAATATGTCAGGAGAGGGAAATCTAACTGCATGTAAACCCATATTTGGTTATGGTCAACGTATGATAAATTCTGGTCTGTTTCCTGACTTGCAAATCATTTTCATGTATTTTCATCAAAAGATGATATGAAATACTTTTAGTAAGACCCAAGTTATTTGCTACATCTTGATATAAACAATCGATGTTAAATGTATCATATCTCAAGACAGTTTTAATTTTTTTAGTTGGAAATCACCACCTTTTCATAATACAGTATTTTGAAACTAGAAGACATTCTACTGATATCAAAACCATCAAATAATTTTTCTCTGGAACTTTTGCCTTCTTTCAAGAAAATATTTCAAAAACAATCAGCTTTATTGTTCAGCGAGCCCTGTGCATGATTTCAGTGTGTGCTTTAAGAGATACTTAAACATGAATTTAAATATTATTTTGTAGCAGCATTTTTCATTACTGCTTTCTATAGTGTACAACATATGGAGAGAACAAGTGTCTCATTCTGGTGACTTGCAAATTGCATAAATGATAAGCTAATTTAAGAAAAATCCTGCCTGTTTTTAATATACTAAATGGGGAAGTTTGCCCTTCCAAAATTAGTATAGATTCCAAAGTATAGATTTTATTTGTTAATATATTATATATTACTGTATTAATAATATATTGAATACCTTACTCTATTAATAACATTGTTATATATTTAATTATTATATATTAGGGTATGTATACTGAAAATATATATTACCATATACTTTCAGAGTAGGGTGTACCAGATAGGTGGGTATGCCAGGGATTATACACTACCAGAGGAGCTGGACCTCCCACCTTTAGAGTTCAGCAGCTCTGCTGATCAGTCAGTTGTGAGTAGCTGTTTAAACAGGAGGGTTCTTCCTCCTGAGGGTTGCCAGTATCTTTGTTTCAGAGCTTAGAGAAGGTGCAAGTTTAAGCTGGAGCTGCTCTTTTTCTTTTGAAAGTGTGCTTACTTGCATTCAAATGGATGAATTTGTTATGTATCTCAACAATGTTATACACAGCTGTATTTTTCAGTTCAAAATTACAGGAAGTTTAGTTATTTCTTTTTAGCTTTAACTTCTCTGTCATAAACTCTAACTTTCATTGTTACTGGATTAGATCTGAGTAGAGCACTATTGTCATTCTATCATCATCTAACACTATAGGCTTAAATTTAGCTATTTTTCATCAATTTCTCTTGGGTTCATGAACAATAAACCTTCTCCTTCCTTGAAGGAAATAACTTCAAATGTTTTAAGAATGAGTTTCTGTTATACAACTGCTACCAAATTCAGGCTGGAAAATTCATCAGCATGCTGAGTTAACCAAACAGAAGCAAAGCTAAGGAACAGAAGGCTAAAAATAGGGAACTAGGTCCAGGTGCTGTCCAATGTTTGAGTTTATATATAATCCTTTGCCAGGATAAATGTAATACCGTATATTTTGCATAGTGAAAGAATGAGAGAAAACGTACAGGCAATAAATTCGGGTTGGTCTGTGAATCCACTCCCTGTAATACGGGCGAGATATGTTTTGTTTCATTACTATGTTTGTCTTGAGCACATGAAAGAAGTGCTTCATTGCAACCACAATTTGGTCTTAGATCTCTATTGACAACTAACAACAGTTTCTCAATGCCTTCACTGACCTAGAAAATGGTTCCCTGTGATGTGTCTGACACATCATTAGCTTAGCTCTTACATTGCTGCTGTTGCTTCCTTTTTTTTGGTGTGCTTTAAGTTACAGAAGTCATTTAACAGTAGGCTTTTATTCATTACTTTCTGTGGATGCTAGCTCGGTTCTACCTTCCCTGCTGAGAAAGCTGCTTTTGAACCCATGCCATCTTCTTTTCTTTTTGACAGACTTTCTGGTGGCAATTACCTTAGCTAAAGGATGAGGGAAGATTGAAGCCTCATTAGGCTTGATTCTAGTACTAAGCTATTTAAGAGCAGTGTAATCTTAAGTACTTGCCAGAGATTTTTTTTGGAGTTCGGGTTAAGTCAAGATAGTGGCTTTCTCACATGTGTCTCAGTATGAGACTGGCTGTTCACTCTGTAGATTTGTTTCCTTTCACTGTAGACCAGCCAAGGCCTTTTAGAATGTTGATATGTTTATATCAATTTGGCACAGGCATCTAAGGACTTGCTGTCTCCGTGCAAAGGATTTCTGATGATGTTACTAAAGATCATTTTAAACAGCCTCCATCACTGCTTTGTCAACAGCAGAATGTATCTTAAGCCCTATAAGTAGCATTCCTTCCTGCTCCCATATCTATAGAACTGCTATTCATATGATGCAAGGGGTTTGCTGCTATCAGATACATAGACAGCAGGGCACTACCAGGGATTCTTTTCTTGTAGGGATTCTCCTTCAGGTAGCCGTGCTATGTAGGGAATTACTTGTTTGAATACAGCTCAAAGGAGTGAAGAGACAAGTACTCAAGTTTACATGAATTTTTCACTGAGATCTCTCATGCCAAAGAAATTTTGGATTCCTTTCTGAGAGGAAAGGAGGAGTTACTCTTTTTAAACACTTGACAGGTTGTCGACAGAGGGAGAGAGTTCTGGGGGAGAGGGGTGGTGTCTCTGTGTATATTTTAAACAGTATTTGTATGTAATTATTGTAACAAACAGGAAGAGTGGTTATAATTCTTACCTGTCCATGCCTGTAAACCAAAGGCGTGTCTTTTCTTGTGACACTTGTCCCATTGTGAATGAATTTATCTCAACATACAAAAGCAATAGCATAGACTATTGCTTCAGCAAAAAACACACTTCCACTTAGTTGCTGTTCTTTGTTCCTTCCTGCCACCCATTTTCCTGTTTTTCCAACCTACGTACTTAAAAAGCTTTTTCTTTCCTGTAGCTGGTGAGCAGTGTTCAGTCTCTTCCATTTTTTTTTGAAGCAAAGAAGTGTAATATTATCATTTTGCAGATGGAAAGCTGAAGTACAACCAGGCAGAAAAAAGAATATTGTTATGTAGCAGTTAGGGAAAATATTACATTATATTCTACAGCTGCTGGGAAATCACAGGTTTTTTTGTAACGTTACAGGTGTGTCGTCTGCAAGACCTAGTACGAAAAAGTGAGCAAGGCCTCGGGACTGCAGAAGGACACATCTCCAGTCTTCAAGAAGCTCAGGAAATACTCCAGAAAGAACTGGAATTAACTAGAGCAAGACTGCGAGAGACCACAGATTCACTGTATAGTGTTGAGGTAACCATGCTGTTGGAGAATAAATCATGCAAAGCACAGTCATGGCTTTTGGTCTTGTTTTTAAAATGGCTAGATGTGCTATAGTGTACACATGATAGAAGGAGCCTCATATGGCTTCATTAAAGGACAGATGTCTATTTTGAGCAGAAAATATAAAAAATTGAAACCAGGATAGATTGTTTTGGGGTTTGGTTTTTTTAAATTTTTATTTTATTGGTTGGTTGTTTTAGGGTGGGTATTTTGTCTTTTCAAAATATTTTTAGTATTTAACAGGTAGTGTTGCAGGCATATATTTGTGTAGTTAATGTAAATTGTAGCTGCCAAAATATGTACATAGAAAATATGTTCAGAGCTTTAATAGAATTTCATGAAAGGGTATGAGTTAACATTTGCAATTCCAGACAGCTCATGTCATGTTGCAAAACAAGGTCCAGAGCTTACTAGCTCTGAAATTCACAGAAATCTTTTTGATGAGTTTTTTGAATACATATATGCCATGATTTCCTTGGGTAATGGACAGAATCTTCATTTCAGACTTGAATTTAGAATTTCAGTAAAGATTTGAAAATAATTTTTAGATATATGCTAGGATATCTTTAGAGATAGCAGAATGTCACCTAGAAAATGTGACCACTTTATACCATTAAGCAATTAATTTGCCTAGGCACAAGTATATTGTCATTTTAATTGGCTTAGATGGAAATGGAACTTTCAGTTAGTCGGTCAATAGCTCATTGACTGCAATGCTGGGTAAACATTTCCTTTTTGTTTCCTCAATAAAGAGTGTACATTTACAAGATCACAGAAGTATTCGATGTAGAGCAGCATATATTATAATTTTTTTTTTCACTGAGCATGTTTTCATATTTTCTTAACAAAACCAGCCTGAAACAGGTTATTGGTAAATTTTTTTATTTCTTTCAGCTACAGTCATTAGTAGTGCACAGTATTATAGTTTATAACTTTCTCTGTATTTTTAAAATGTCTCTCAATCTTCTTAGGAACTACTATTGCTCTCTTCACCTATTAAAATATTTTAAATATTCAAATATAGTAGGTTACTGGCATTAACCTTTATCTTAACAGATTTTAAAGTTTATCAAAACGCCACAGGAAAGGTCTCATTTTAAAGGGTATTAATTCAATTTAGGGGGTTATGTTTGCTTCTCATGAATGAAGCAAGCACTGCTGAACAACATTCATGTAAGTAGGATTTCTAACTTAATACTATTCTAGTATGGTAAAATTTCAGCAGAAATTGATGGGAATTTTAAAGGTGGTGCTCTCTGTGTTCAGATACTGTGAAACCTTGTTTCTAGCAGGCTTGTGCCATCAAGGAACAGAAATGAACTTTGAACTTTGTATCACATACAGATAGCTCGGGCTTTGAAATTCATATACTGGATATTTGATGCTTAAAAAAATTTTAAAAATAAAACTCAAAGTATTCTTGACAAAGTACCTAAGCCACCTGCTCTAATTCTGAAGTAAGTCCTTCAGTGGATGGGACTTGTTGACCTTTTGAGGTTCTTTGCAGCATAAATTATTTCATGATTCAACATAATGGTATTTGAAAAAAATGGCAGAATGATTTATTGGAAAATTGCGTTTTATAGGAATAGAAAGTTCTGTTTCACAAGTAAGAAATATCAGGAGATGTATAAGCATTAATTGTGCATACTTAGGAATTTCACACTGAAGGAGGTGTAGTTCAGATTTATGAGCCAATTGTAATTGATATTTTTATTATAAGTACACTCATTTAATGTTTGAAATACACTTTTGCTGCTGATCAGTCTCTATTGTGAAGTTTGTGTTTGCAGGGAGAACTAGATCAGGAAAGACAACAGCATGAGGCAATGATTGCTGCCATGAGAGAGGAGGAAAAATTCAAAGTTGACAGAATGGCACGTGACTTGGAAATAAAATGGACAGAAAATCTTCGGCAAGTATTATTTTTTTCTTTTATTCTTTAATAAGAAATGAACTATGTATTATATGAAGATATCCCATCCAATGAAATGTAAAGCAAAGATTTCTGTTATTTAAGATTTTCCAATTATTACTGAGGCTGTAATTCTTTCCTACTTCTTTCACAAGGTCCCACTGCATTTAAGTTATTTGACCTTTGTTTGTAGACAGGAATGTAATAAGCTTCGTGAAGAGCTGAGGCTGCAGCATGAGGAGGACAAGAAGGCAGCCATGACTCAGCTGTTGCAGCTGAAAGAACGTGAAAAAAATGCAGCAAGGGATGGATGGCAAAAAAAGGTCGAAGATCTTTTAGACCAGGTAACTACGGTGTCTTTGAGAATTGGAAAGCCATTACAGTTCAATTGTTGGTGGCTTATTGCCAACTAAGTAAATTAAATCAATTGTGATATCTGGCTTTGAAATAAAATTTGTTAGCATAGGGCTTTTGAACCTAATCATGATCAAATGCTATAATTAGTATGTGGAAATAACTTTAATTATATGAATGTTGTTCTTTATATTAAATGTAAATAAAACCTTTCACAGTTTTGAGGGAGGAGGGAGAGGATGTTCACAGTCTCACTCATTCACTACAAGATTGTTTTGATTTTGTCTGCTCACCTGTTGTGCTCTTAAATATCTACCAATGCTAATTGTTTGAACTTAGAGGTATCCCCTGTCTTCCCAAAAATAATAATCCCATATGCGTACAAGATTAATACTGTACGAGTCTCTGAGAAGTCAAAGTGTCCCTCAGTTTCTATGACACATTTATTACAGCTGTGTCTTCAGTGATTATGGATGTTGTTTTGGGATAATTTTGTGTAAATACTGGGGTTTTTAATGGTAACTCATATTTATAATCTCAGTTACATTAGATAATTCAAAGAAAATACTTGCTTTGTACTTTTTCCAAACCATAAATGCTGTAGAACTGGTTTTATTGACTCCAATTTGAAGAAATAGCTGATAATGAACAAACACTTTAAGAGTAACAGATTTTGGAACTCATTAAATGACTGTGATTCCAGGGTGTTATTGTGGGATGGCTTTTAATTTGCTGGCTAATTTGGGAGGTCTAATAACTCAACACGCATTTGATTATACAGCCTCTCACAGGAGCAAATCACAATGTATTTTGCTGACAGAGGAATTTAAGCTTGTTAAGTCTTGTGGTTTAGGCTCATAAAAGCTGGAGGTTTTCAAAGTTCTTGGTCTGTTACTTTTTACAATGTCAGCGTAATAAGAATTGGACTAATTTGATTTTAAGTTTCACATTACCCAAGTTTCATTTACTTTCTGTACTTTTTACCTGTAAATAGCATTTTGTCTTGAAAGGGATATATTAAACTTTCCATGGTTTTAACATACTTTTATCTCTGCCTTTCAAAAGCACCATGTTAAATCTAACCTACAGTTTCAGAATGGAAAATTACTATGTTGCAAATTAACTTTTTTTTCCTGCCTGTGCAAGAAATTTTGGAATCGGAAAGCTAACTGTAGCAAGGAAAATTTACTAGAGAATTTTCAGACATAGGAAAAGGTCTCCATATGCAAAATGGTTGTATTTTTCTTTTTTCTTCATATCTTTTACTGTATCAGAACTGTATGCAGAGATTAATAGCATGTGAGTACTATCTTTTTTTCAATCCAGCTGTGACTTTTCCATACTAGTGTTTGAATTGGATAGGTGAATAAAGATTGAAAAGTTGGTTTTGGTAGTAGGGAATTAAGTTTTCCCTCTGTAAGAATCTGTATTTTATCCATTACAGCTGGAAAAGAGAGAATTACAGACCATAGTGTTAAAGATGGGTAACTTAACTCTTGGAGAAATGGATTTGTAGTAAGTTCCTCCTGACTGCAGTACACAAAAGGTAATCTCTGAGAGTGTTAGTGACCTGGATCATGGAATCACAGACTTGTTTAGGCTGGAAGAGGCCTCAGGAGGCTGCTCAAATCAGTCAGCACTGAATTAGAACCAGGTTGCGTAGGGCTCTCTCCATTCAGCTCTTGAATAACCTCGAAGGATGAGGATTCCGTAGTGTCTCTGAATAATCTCATTTATTGCTAAATTATCCTCATAGTGAGCTTTATATTTAGACAGAACCTTCTCTATTTCAGTTTGATTGTAGCCTCTCATTGTTCTGCTGTACACCATTGTGACAAGACTGGGTCCACTTTCTCTGTAACCACCTCATAGGTACCGGAAAAGTATTAAATCCCACAAAGCCATTTCTTCTTTAGCCTGAGCAACGAGAGGTACCTCAGAAGGATATCTGTTCCAGTCCCAGCCTTCTTGGTGGTACCTCTCCACTGAATATGATCAAGTTTATCATCTTGATAAACTTACGTGTCTTGTATATACCAAAGCTGAATGAGCTGGAGGAGGAGACAGAATTTGCCCTCCAGGTGATGTGCAGTAAGTACCAAGTGGAAGGCACTCATCCCTTTTCTAAAACTACTCGTTGCTGCTGCAGCCCAATGTGCTGCTGGCACTCAATGCTGCCACACCACGCTGCTGGTTCATGTTTAGCCTTCTGTCAAGGAGGTTGTGCAAAGCAGATCTGTGACCCAGTATGGACTACTGTATGGGTTTGGTCCTTCCTGTGTCAAGGACTTTGCATTTGTTTTTGCTGAATTTTGTGTGGTTGCTGCCGGCCCGTACTTACAACCTTGATGGATCCTTCTGGATGGCAGCCCTGTCTCTCAGTGTGGGGTGTCCATTCCACCGTGTCGCCCTCCACCTTTTACTCTTCCCAGCTTGGTGTCACCCACAAACTCCTTAAGGATGATCCTCTGTCTCCTCCTCCAGAACTGATAAGGTACTGAAATGAACAGGTCCTGGAATGCCTTAGAAATTCTATCCTGAGCTAGAACTGCCTGAGATATTGCAGTGGGGCTGTGAAATTGGTTTGAATTTGTGGGAAGATGTATTTAAAACCCATTTGAAAGGCATGAAGCGTGTATAAAATTAGAAAGAGAGGGAATCTGGTTTCTCTTTCTGCAATTCAGATTTTTACACCTGAAATAGTAGTCTGCTCTATATCAGTAGTATTATACAATGATTTATCAAAACAATACAAGATCAGGGTCTCTGCTAAATAATTTGTAAATCCTGATGTGACAACAAATGTGGACACAGCAGTGTGTGTTCTTTATGTTGGAAAGTGTCTAGAGGTTCACCACTTAGTTGTATAATTTCAGTTCATAAAGGTTGAATTCAGAAATTAAATGCTCATCAATAGAGGTCTAATTTTCTAACATGTATTGGTGCATCTCTGATTTGATTTAAAAACAAGCTACAAGGAAGTGTATTGCCTAAGTTGAAGAATAGGAATGGTTATGTAATCATACAGGGCTGGAGGGCTGAAAAAACAGGTTTAAATATCGTTACCTAAACTGTAGAAAAATACAACATAGAGTTTGCCCACCTGGGAATGCTGCTGGCTGGTGCTGGAAAACTGAATGAACTGACACAGATATAATTGTTAATTAAAATAACCCAAACCAAACAGTTCAAATAAAAAAAATAATACCCATAAAGTGTACTAAGTTGATTTGAGTTTTTCAAATTATGTTATTCTGATCTACAAATTTCTGCCACTTCTAGTTGTTGCACATTTGATAGGTGGAATCTAGCTCTTGCACAAAGCTAGGTAATAGTTTTGATTTCATATCAGTAGTGCTAAGTGGTCCGTCACAGAATCCATGTAGGATTATTGTTATTCTAACAGTATAGCTTTGTTACAAATAAAATAATTTTCTTGAGATAAAATGCTACTCAGTTGTTGAAGTGCTTAAACACTTTCTTGCCTGCTGCAAAGCACCATCAACACTTAAATGTTGTTGGTAGTTTAACTAGATCATTGTCTAGGGATCAAATGTGTAATTTTTATCTCACATATGAGAAATTATTCTAGAAGATGAAAAAGAAAGTGCTTTCCCCTTTTTTCCCTGTAAATTGCACCAAGTATTTCTACGTCAATCCATTCGAGAGTTTCATAATGAAATACGCAGTGAATTCAGATATGCCAGCTCCTTTCCATTCCTCTTAGCTCTGTAATGGGGTTTTAACGCTTTTCTTAAAAACATTTTACTGCCGAGAAAGCTTCAGCCAGGGTCAGAGTAGCTGGAATTTTTGGTGGTTTTTTGAAAGCATGAGCATCCTCTCTCATTTGCCTCTCTGTCTTGTGCAATGTTCAGTTCTGGGCACTGAAACGTACAGGTTAAGATGTGTATTTTTCTTATCTGTTTCCTCTTGTGATACTTCTTTTTCAGTAAACTGAATCAATGGTTTTCGCTGTGAATGGGCTTTTCTATATTTGAGCAAATATTGGTTCTCCCATCTTCCTTACTTTTCAGTAACATGTTTCAGTAAAGTAAATGTTTTTGTTATTATTTTTCCCATGTGTAGCTTTCCCATTCTTAAATAGCTTCGTACATAGCCAAGCATGTGTGACATTCTTTTTTCTCACGTCCACTTTTCACACCAAAAATACGTCTTCTATTAATGGAAATACCAGAGGTAGTAGAGCAAGAATGGACAAAAGTATGCTACATACATTTCGGTAGTTGTTGTTTGCTTTTCCTACTGCAAAGACTCCTTCTTTGAAAAATATGTTGAGATGTCCTCTTCAGAGTTTGTTCCTGTGATGGCATGCTCCTTCTGAAACTGTCAAAGTGAATAGGAGAAACTTTGACTTGTATCAAAATGTAAATACTTCCTTCTGATGTAGTTATTACTCAAATTGTAGTTTTCAGAAAATGACAAACTCATTCTTAACATACTGGTCTAAAAATCCTGAGTGTTCTGCTGTTGATGGAGTGCTAAGAAAAGTCCCTGAGCTCCTCTGCATATCTATAAATGCCTTCGATCAGGCTTCATCCAGAGGCAGTTACTGCTCCATCCTTACTTGCCCCTGTAGAGGTGCTTATTGCAGAGCTGATATGCATCCACATTAGCAAAATCAGGAAACGCTACTTTCTTTTCCCAGCACAAGGATTACTGGCCTGTTCTACAGCCTGGGTAATCTTGCATTAGAAGATTAGCTGTCAAATGGATGCTGGAAATTTCTACAAGAAATAACCTGCACATACCTTGTATCAGTTTTCAGAAAAAAGGGAGATAAACTTTCAGCACAGAATCGTTTTACTCAGCTCCCTGTCACTTGATACTGTCCTGAACACCCTGTCTAAAGGCTTGTCTGTCAGAAAGAGAGTGGAGGTAAATTTCAAACTCTCTCTTCATTTGCTTTGGCAATTTTTGTATTCAATAATACTAGTAAGGCTACCATGACATCTAGTGGATGGTAAGAGATGTTGGGCAAGGTTTAAAAAGCACTTAAAAATCTAAAATGTGGAAATCCGGAAGAACAAAAAGAAAAATCATACCAAGGAGGAAGGAAGGAAGAGGGCACCCTGAAATGCAGTTCAGCATAATGTTTTATGGTTCTTCTTCAATCTGTAAATACCTGTTTTTCCAAAGCAGCCTGCTTTATTTGACTATTGAAAACTTTGACAGGTTAATACAGCTCTCAAAACTGTGGTCTTAATGGGACTGTGCTGTAACTCGTGCAGGCCTCACAGAGAATTAGGGGAGATTTAGGAGTTTCTGTGTACATCCATTTTCTGTGTGCATCCTGCCACTCACCACTGGTTTAGAAGTGTTGGTGCTCCTGTATTCCAAGTGGGAAACCTATGCTTCAAACAGGCCAGAAACTGCTTCATATGAGCATGTGAGTAATCTCATAGTCCGGACTCACTGCAACCCTCAGTGAGTGAACTACTGAGGGTGCTTCCCCTGGTTTTGTGACTTTCTACTTCTCAGTAAGGAATCCCTCTTGTTCTGGGCTCCCTATTCTCTGCAGAGATGTGATCCTCATGATGAGTTGGTACATTTGTTCTGTCCACATTGGTCATTGTAGCGTTGTCTGAAGCCTGGACATGAAGACAAATGCCTAACATTCAGCTGTTTGTTACGAGCCTTTGGTTTTGGTGAGCCCATTCAGCCCAGACCACACCTTTGTCATTATTTTACTCTTTGTTTAAAAGATTCTGAATGTAACAGAGGAAATCCCTTAAAGACCATTTACAGTTAGGAGCTACTCAGCAAAACAGGCAAATATAAGCAACAGAACAAATCAGTGTTCTCAAAGTATTTTCAGTAGTACACAGTAGGAATACTAACAAGTGGGAGTTTGTTCACTGTTGTATTATAAATGTCTTGCTGGACTTTTTCATCTCTCTTTTGGTTCTTTCTTAATTTTTTTTCTCCCATGGTGTTGTGTTTAATTCAGTTAAAAAGTATATCTAGGCTAATATTTGAAGTTGATATTTTCATATCCAAAGAAACCTGTTTACCTGATCCTAAACTTCTAATTGAAATTTAATGTCATGAGTTTTTGTTTGGCAATAAATCTGGAGGAGATGGGAAGGCCTTTAATTCTGTTTGTCAGTGGATGAAAAGAACATGAAATTCTTGTATTATGCATGAGTAAAAAGTTAAATTTGAGATTTGGATGTTAACTCTTCCGAAACTGGTAAAGAGAAATCTTAGCCAAATCCAACAGTAATGCCGTCTCCAAAAGAAATTTTTAATCCTATATTTATATATGGTTTTCTCTTAAATGTAAGATAAAGACTTCGGCAAGAATCTGGTTTTAAAACACTACCCTTGCCTCTTTGCTCTGTACTTGCTTTTCCTTTTGTTCCAAACCAATGCAGACAGCGGACCCTGGAAGTAATGAGAGAGAACTTATCAGGTGGGACAAAATTTGTTTGTGATTCAGCAGATGGTTAAAATTCTAGATTGAGGGCAGTGATACTTCTGTGCTCCAGGAAAAATTAGTCAGGGTGTGTATATAGTTTTTAAAATCCTGTCAGCATTATCACAAATAAATGAATAAAGCTCTAGTCACTTTCCAAAGCCTTTAAAGATTATCGGAACATTCAAATGCACTTGTTTTTCCCCTGACCGTTGAACCTGCAGTTTGTTGGATTAAAAGAGTAGATTCTAAAATCCAAACAGATACAAATCTGCAAAATACCTAGGCCAACCCATGCCATTCTATGATTTTGCTTAGAACTTTGACAGATTCCTAGAACTGGAAAAGAGAAACCTCCATCTTTTTAAAGAAACAGGATAAGTTTCCCACCCTCTGGCGTCCTGGAGATAGCACCTTCCCTTTGGGATTGCTCCAAAACCAGGAGGAAATCAGGACCAATTAGATCCCAGAGATGATCTAAGATTTCAGAATGCTTTATATATACTTCATTTTCCTCATCAGAAAACTGTTGAGTTTTAAGATAGGGAAAGGGCTCTAGATGCTGCTTTTTCTTAGCCATCAGAGAGGGCAAACTTTGATGTAGCTCTCCAGTTTCTAGCATATCACAAGCCTCGAGCCAAGTACAAAATGTTGTAGTAGCAAACAGCTGCTTAACAAATCTCTGGAGTCATCTGCCACGTAAGCACTGCACAGCCAGAGACTACATCTGCTGACAAATCAGTCCTTCTCTTCAAAGACCTGTCTCGAGGGAGAGTTTTAGGGTTGTTGTTGCCATTATTAGCTGAATAAAATGGGCTTATGCCAAAGGTCCCTCTGGCTTCTGTGCTAGGCACTTCAGAAATTCGTTTCCTTTACTAATGTCTGAAGGGTGCACATAGGATTTGTTCTTCAGAAAGGTAAGCAGCATCTCTGGGAGGTCATTCTTAAAATGAAGCAAAGACTGTGTAGAATTCTAGATCTGCTTTGATTAAACAGATAAAGTAGGAGCTTTCCCAGTTAGGGTCTTGGGTTTTACACAAGAATTCCTGTTTGTCAGCAGTGTTTTGAAAATTCAGTAAACCATATAGCCAGATTGTGACACAATGTGACATTGAAATGTCAGTGAGGGAAAGGTGTTACATAACTGATCTTTGGGTGATATGAAGACTGATGCTGAAATTAAGTGTGAAGCCTCTCTAATCTGGTTAAAAGTATTTTTTAGTTCGGAGAAACCATAAAACAGGAGAACTTCCATGCACTCAGTAAGTTAATGTCCTTCAGGAAACAAGATAACTGAACAAAAATATGAAAATGTCACTGGTGCAGTAAATGTCCTTCTTGAGGAAAATGACACCTGTGACAGCTGTGATGGGAACACAAACAGTTGTTCATTACAACAAGCAAACATAAAACTTGAAAGTTTCAAATCACTAAATCTGTTCTTTACTGCAACATGCATTTGCCTCACTGACCTGAAAACTCAGCTCTTCTAGGAAAAGTGTTGAAAGAGAGCTGGGAATTCCAATCTTGTTCCATGTATTGCTTGCAAAGTCTTTCAGTTTTGCTGAGTAGCGTGCAATGATCAGTGGATTCTAAAGATGCTGCATATAAAGATGGAGATTCTATTCTCTACTGCATCTCTGCTGTTCCTCTGGTTATGATGAACGTCTCTGTTTTACATCTGAGGCTTGGCTTTGTATATGCTAAGGGTAGAGAAAATAATACTTCTGAAAAAGGAGACAGCAAAATCAAGTGAAATCAGGTTAGCTAATACATATATACCAAGGAGAGATGTGTTTTCAGAAGTTTCTGTACTTTCAAAAGTAAATTAATTCACCTGTACACCCCATAGATTTCAAACAGAGTTGAGCAAAGGTTTCTTATACCACAGTAATATCACAAATGAAATCTTGAATTCCAGCCTGTAGAAACAGAGTGATTTAACCCACCTTCTTCCTTGCTTTTTAATCATCATTTTTCCCCATCATAGACATACAGACAGTTTGGTTCTTAACATTTTTTTTCTCCAGAGCGTGGATGTACCTTGCTATGGAAGTACTCATAAGGGTGTCTGGAATTTTTATGACATTTCTTAATATCACTTAAACCAGTGTTATTTTGAAATTCCACATTCTGAATGTATTCTGCATACTTTTGAATGTGGAGCTGCATCTGATTAAATTGCTACATGTTTTGCTGGAATGAGCCCCCATTCCAGTCAAGTAGCTTATATAATTCTCTTTTTACTTGGAACTTCTCTTCAGTGTAGTACAATGAGAACCTTTCTGTTTCAAGTGCAAAATCTAAGTATTTCTAATTGTACCACAGCACTGCATAGATACGACCACCAGTCTAAAGTCCCAAATGTTCTAGAAAGTGAGCATTTGTTTAGCAGGAGATCATTCCTGCTTGTAACAGCTTCCGCCCTAAACAAACCAAACAAATGGGAAGGAAAGCACAATAAAATGGGGTGGATTCGTTCAGACCAGCAGTGAAAGTCCAGTGTTGGAATCAGAGCTGTTAGATGCTGGTCTCTTGCCTTGTCTGCTGGAGTATGATGCCTCCTAGTGTTCCACTCTTGCATAGAAAATTAACGCTTATAACTCTCTTGCAATTTTAATAAGCTCATTTTGGATATTTCACAATAATGTATTTTTATGTTGTACCTTTTTTTAGATTCTTGAGACTGAATAACAATTTCTTTTTGTGTTTTGGCAAAGTGTTATCTAATAATTCCCACCTATAGGCGTTCAGGCTGGTGTCAAAATACCTGCTGTCTTCTGGAGAAAGCCATCTTCTTGAGTGACCTGTGACAAAAGGGAAAAGTGGTCATGCTGGATTTGAAACTGCTCTCACTTAATTTCTGATGACTCTGTTTTGTGCATGTGTGTGTGCTTGTCTACATGATTCATACATATAAACACACAGGCATTTTTATATACATATGAATTATGTGTGTTATTTGTATGATCAATAATAGTTCATAGAGTATTTACTTGGCAGTATATTGGGATTTTTTGCTTTTCATTAGTAATCACTACTACTATAAGTGGTACATTGAATCATTTTATTGCTGGAGACTTTCAGGGATAGTCTTCTATGTACCCATTTGGTGTTCTGAATTTTAAGAAAGATAAAATAAGTATTTTAATAGCAATGTCTTCATTAAAGACTAAACTCATTTTCTGCCCTTTAGCAGTGAAGGGTTTGATCTTTAATATGCTTTTGATATTTAAGACACACAGCTGATTGTTGATTGTGCCCTCATATAGTGTCTGTTCATGTACTTAATGATTTCTTCCCAAATTTATTTTGCCGTAAAGGTGAAGAGAAAACAGGTGGATAACTTCAAAAGTTTTCAGCTGTGTAATATATGTCTATATAGTAACAATGTGTTAAAGAGTTAATGCTATACTCTGTGTCAGAAACATAACATGGTAAACCACATCATTCTGTTCTGTGTTCAGTAGCTTATAGACTGAGTCAAACATATTCATATTTTTTCCAGATGGCTTTCAACTTATTTTTCTCTGATCGAATTATAATTAATGTTCTATGTTTACCCTTCCTTCCTTATCCCTTTTTCTTTTACTTAGTTGATTTCTGAATGTTTCCCTTTATTCCTGTGATCTTTCCTTCATAGCGGCACTGTCTCGGTGAAGCTTTGCATAAATCTATCAGCAATGTAAGTGATTTGCACTTACAGCTTGTGAACAGGGCATGCTTGCACTAATCAGCCTGCATATCCTGCAGTACTGCTTTACAGCTTATGCCCATGAAATGGGAGACATGATAATATTTGAGACGAGAACATGTGCTGCTATCAAAAGCTTGTGTGGTGCATCCCCCTCATCTGTGTGACTGTGTGTGTGTCACTGGCATCAAACACTGTGTACGTGGTCATAACATGAGCAGCGTTTTTATGTCATTGTTAACGCAAGCAAGCTTGTGGGCAGTGCAGATGTGTGTTGCAGAGCTTTCTACCAAGCATGGGATTGATGCTCTATTATAATTTGCAGTTTTGCAGTGTAAGTCGTCAGCGTAGCCAAACTATTCTTTCAATTAATTTCTTCTTAAATTCTCACTGATGTTTTTAATGTGCTGAAAACCTGGGACAAAAGTATTGGAAGTTCAGAGAATAGTGTTTAGAGCTCTTCTATTTTGAATCCTCAGTACAGAGGTATGCAGAAAGGGTAGTCCAAAGACATAAAAAAAGAAGCACTAATGTTCTTAAAACATGCTCTTAAGGATATCAGTCTGTGCACTGAATAATCAAAATAATATTTAAAATCACATGCTCTTCCAAAAAGACTGATATTTTAAACTTTTTTTGTACTTTTCAATATCAAAACAAATTATTAAAAGGGTGAATTAATCTGACTTGCTTGCTAGAACCATTTAATCTTCATTGTCCTTTATTTTTTGTATAATGTATTGATGCAAATAGACATCTCCAGACATTGACTCATTTCAGGCTATGGTTTTGCAGTCACTTTAATCTGGTGGAAGGGTGAACTGCCCTTTCTTATTCCTGATCTCTTTGAAGATGGCTTCCTGCCCAGATGTCAGATTTCTTTTAGTCATCTCAGTTAAAATGTTTTCTGTCTTTCCAAGACAAAAGCGAAAACAAAATCATTTTGCCCTTGACCCATGCTCACCATATTTATAAATTATATACTGGTAATTGTCAGAATTTGGAACAGGAACTTAAGTGAGAGATAGATTTAACTTCAAGCCAAAAAAACATTTTTTCATGTTATTTTACTAAAAATTTGCCTAGGTTACCATGGTTGACTCCATTTTCCTGTTAGCATGAAAGGCTTGTTAAGAGTGTGATTATTAATTACCTGAGGTTCTACAGGAGTGGGCAGGACTTCCCGTAGAACTATGCCTCGTGGTGGCCAGGGTGAACAGGACGGGATGATGCCCTGAGGAGGGATAGAAACATAGTCAAAGGGACAAGTAAGAATGGGCTTACAGATGAAGAGAAGGACCAGGTGGGTATAAGACTACAGAAATGTGGGAAGGAGAAAAGGGCCCAGTAGTGAACGTGAGATGAATTAGAGTAGATGGGGATGTGAGTAGACCAAAGGAAAGTTTAAGTAAAACAGCTTATTTTTTTTCCAGGAGAAGGAAGACAATAGCACATTGCAGTACAAGAAGATAATACATATATGAAAATTCAGAACTGACCATGCTGGCAGGTGCATGGTGCAAACACCCACAATACATAAACACTCACAACCACT
This sequence comes from Cyanoderma ruficeps, assembly GCA_008694505.1. NCBI lineage: Eukaryota > Metazoa > Chordata > Aves > Passeriformes > Timaliidae > Cyanoderma > Cyanoderma ruficeps. The sequence continues at coordinate 51,881,291 of VZDJ01007749.1, forward strand.
TCTGTGGACTGAGTTTCTAGGGGTGAAGAGAAAAAATACAGTATATATTATACATATATATAAAATTAATTGTTTACCACAGTGAAGGTAGATTATCAGTAGAGTTACACTGATGCTCAAAATATTTTCTTTTACAGGTTGTTGAGAAATGAGTAAGGTAGTAAACTTTGCAGCTTGTAAAAGCTTATTCAGAGTAGAATAACTGTCAAACACCAAGGGACTTAGCAATAAAAGGGCAGATGAAATCTAGTGCAGATAAATGCAAAATGATCCACAAGCCAAAAAAATTGTAACTCTTTCTGTAAAATCATGAGCCTTACCTTGACCTGTTACAACTAGAAAGTAGGTTTGGGGACTATGATAGATAATGCTATGAAAACGTCACCTCAGTGCTTAGTAGGAGTCTCAAAAGCAAATAAAACTTTGGGAATATAGGAGAGAAACAGAATATAACATGTAAACTGTATAAATCACTACATAAAAACAGAATTTGCTCTCATTTCAAATAACTTGTGCTATTTTGGCCTCCTAATCTTAAAAAAGAAATAATAAAAAAGGGGTAAAAGTAGGAGAGATGTGATCATAGATATGAAATAACTTTCATACAAGGAGCAACTCACTAAGCCACAGCAGTTCAGTATGGAAAAGGGTGTAGGGAGGGAAATGATGGAGAGCTGTAGAAACATGAGTAGAATACAGCAAATGAAAAGGGAACTTCTTTTGACTCCATTATTGAAGTATTGAAGATCATCGTGTCACATTGGCCTGTCTGCATGGAGCTTGACACAGGATATTGTGGATGCTAAAAGCTTTTATGGGTTCAGATAATGGTAATTTTTACTATAAATCTGCTCCAAAATACCTTTTCTGGTGTAGGAAAGATTTCGAGTTCCAGGCAGACTACAAAGTCAAGCTCCCTACATTTATGCTTGGCCTTTTTTCCTTGGGTAAACCTGGTTGGCCCTTTCTGGAGGCAGAACCAGAGATCAGACAAAGCTTTGGTCTGACACTGTACAATTTTTATGTGAAATTCATATTTAATGTATTTAGTAAAAGTCTTTGCAGAATGTAGTGTAGGCCTTCCCTACACTCCTTTAATTGTAGCTAATCTCTTTCAAAGGTATCTGAAGCATAAGACTATTTCTACAGTGTATGTTAAATGTAGAGTGTGTGTTCCCAGGCACGAAGACCTGGTGAATCTGAAATATGAGCTGTGCTTATTTCATTTAAATTACTTTGCTTTTTGTTTTCTTTTGTTTTATTGCTAATTTTTGTTTCTGTAGCTTTTTTCTTTCAAATCTGCTTAAGCTGTGTCCTTCTGAAAAAGAAACTTAACCCACATGTTTGACAGCAATGTTCATGCTACAAGTTGTACTTGGTATGCTGCTATTAATTTCTTGCTCAGTGGTGAATTTAATGTTCTCTAACTCAATAACTTGATGTGCAATGTCGTTACAAATTTGATATAATTAATTTTAAGATATGCTGAATCAAATGACACTATCAGACTTTCATTTGTAATTCCATATGATGTTATGCTCTGATGCTTGAAAAGTATCCTTGCTGATAAAAATTCTTTGTCACTTGGCAATTTTATTTTCCTTCATTTGAGTCAATGTAGCAAAATTCTCTTTTGGTTAAATCTTGTTTCCAGAGTTGGAGGGTATAGCTCATGTTTGGCTTTAAAGGGAATACAGGTTTAGTACTTTCAGTCTGAAAAGATGCTGTCTGATGTGGAGAACAAAGTAAAACTTTATTATAAAAGGAAAATGGGACTAAAAAAGAAATACAGTATACTATAATACTTACTGGATGAAAAGCATAGTTTGTAAAATCAGGTATTTCTAAGAAAATGAGTTGTTTAGATCTTGGAAACAAGCATAAAAATCACTCTCTTAGTCTTACTGAACTAACTAAAAAGTGTGATGGGAAATCCATCAAATGTTACTTTTTATTTGTGATGTTGAGTGGTACTGTTTCTTTCTAAGTGAGAAAACCACTAGTAAGGTAGGACCATAGCATACAAAAAGATGTAAAAGCAATATAGATGTCACAGGGTGTCCTCCCCTATTCCAAGTGCAAGATTATTCTTGCAAAACGGGTGTTCACCTGAAGAATAGTTTAACAAGCGTTTGATTTCAGATGTTGATAGTGTCATTTTTATTGATCTTTTATATAAAACCTAAATAATTTTTGATAATTTGGCCATTAAAAATTGTGTTACAGGTAGTGCTGCAGTATGAGCTAACCAATATGATAACCCTTACAAAACCACTAAAACGTCATTATTATATCTCTGATTATACATCATAGAACATTAACAACAAATTCAGGAGATGGATGACATTGCTTGTCTGTCTTTTAGCTAATGCTCTGGCTCTAAAATTTCAAATGTTTTCTTCTTCTGAGTGTCTTCTTTACAGCTGATGTTAGTATTAATGACTAATGAATATTTGCTGTTCTGTTGTGGGTTAGATCTCCTTACTGAAACAGAATCTGGAGATGCAGCTTTCCCAGTCACAGAGCTCTTTGCAACAGCTACAAGCCCAGTTCAGTCAGGAGCGACAGAGACTGACTCAGGAGATCCAGGAATTAGAAGAAGAGCATCAGCAAAGGCATAAGTCACTTCAGGAAGCCCATATTCTTGCCTTTCAAAACATGGAAGAAACAAAAGAGCAAGAACAAAAGGCATGTTCATATGGTTATTCCAAATTCTGTAGAGATTATTGCCAGTCTAACGTTTTACGTACATGGTTGGAATTAGTAAAGTATCTGCACAGCTACTAAATCTACTTTTCAGCTGATGTATTGCAGTAATACTGTTATCTAGTTAAATCTGAACAAGACGTATTGAAAATATTTTCTAATACTGGTATTGTTTCATGTCTTGCTTTATATGCGCGTATATAAGGAGGTGTGATATATATGTAAAATTATTGTCAATACATGCAGTTCTTTACGGTGCATTGACATTGTTATCCTTAATAATGTATTCTTGTTTTGATTATGAGTAGGAATTTTTCATTACAGTTAATTTTGCATGTTTTTTCTGCCAGTAGACTCCTTTGAAATGTATTTTATATTTTACTTATGTTAAAAATTGTGTTAGCTGTGCTCTGTGCCTTGCAAGATAATTTTCATGCTCCAGCCAAGATACTTTTTTTAAAACCCTTGATACTTTTTTTTAAAACCTTGGCAAAACCAGCTTTAAAATTGGAATTTTTTAAGTGCAGCCCCAGAGTGTGCCTTTGCAATCAGTTTTCCCACTATGTGCCCAGAAGATCAGAAGATGTGTACCAGGAACATTATGCTTCATACAGTTCCATAGGGAGTAAACACGGATGTCCTTCGGGAGCAGAAGTCCCCAAATGTGTAAACACTAGACCCATCTATGAATCTGCACCTTATTATATTGCTTGCTATTGTAGATATATCTGTGGATTGATTTTTTTCTCTTTTCCAGCTGTGAGCCAAATGGGTTTTGTGCACAGGTAATCTTGGTAACCATCAACCACTAAAAAGAAGAGATATGTTAGGAGGATAAGAAAATATGAGTAATACTTGTGGGTTTTTTTCTAGAATATGTCAGTGTCTGCTTTTTGTTTCAAGTTGTTTATTGTGTAATGTTTTATAAATTCTCTAAGTTGGTGTAGAACAAATTTTGTCAATTTTGATTTCATAGGAATTAGAGGAACGTTTACAGCAGAAGCACTCAGAAGAACTTCATGCACTGAAAGAAACACATAAACAAGCCATGGAAGGCTTTAAATTGGAGATGGAACAGGAACTTCAGACTCTACGATTTGAGCTGGAGGATGAAGGAAAAGCTATGTTAGGTATATTATTTTCAAGTTTGAAAAAGGATCCAAAACCATTATTTCTACTCACACAAACACACATGCACGTGTGTGTGTGTGTGTGTGTGTGTGTTTGTGTGTATTATAACACTGTAGTGTCTCTCTGAATCATTCAGTGTTGACCTAGGTGTTCCTCTTAAAATCATTATAGGCTTTAACAGGTAAGCCTAGACTCTTCACTTTGGAAATACCTCACCCTTAAGGCTCTTTTGGAAGGAGTTCCGAAGTTCCTGATGGAGACTGATGTTTTCAGAAAGCAACAGGAATAAAAGACAGGACAGACACTTAACTGTCAAAGCTAAGTGTGTTTTAGGTCAGCAGCAATACTAAATGGAGCTGGACTGTTACTGTTAATTAATGTAAACACATCCAAATTAAACTTTTCTCTTTGTTCATGGTAACCAGCTTCCTTGCGCTCAGAGCTCAACCACCAACATGCAGCAGCAATAGACCAGCTAAGGCACAACCATCAACAAGAACTGGTGGCTGCCAAAATGGAGCTTGAAAGAAGCATAGAACTCGGCAGGCGACAGGTAGGAGGCATGGCTGGCAACTGGCTATAAAATGGCATGATCAATATTCGTTTTTCCCTTTGCTGGAGGCAAGAGCAGTTGTGAACAAACAACAAACATGTAATCCTTCAAAATCATCCAACACCAGCAGCTAATGAGTTCCTACCAGTTTCTTAAACTTCCTTGTTTAGCTTTTTCTGCCTTCTACAAACCTCGTTCAAAGCCTAGAAAAGACTCCCATATCCAGGTAGTTTCCTCTCCAAATTGTGCAGCCATCTGGGAGCACCTTGGCTTGCCATGGGAGGCAGGTGCCCATTCTTGCAAAATTGTACTCATACTCAGCTGCCAGCAGGAAGGAAAAAGCTGTTTCTCTTTGAAACCTAAGAGATATGGCAAAAAAAAAGTGGTTCTTTATAATCAAATTATTGCTTCAAACTGAAGAAAAAGGTGCACAAAAAAACCCCACCAAAACCAACCCCCAAAACCTGTATGAAATACCTTTGCTTTCAGTAGCAAACTGATTAATTCACCTTTCATCTTTCATTTCTCATTTTATACATGATCAGTTTTTCTGCTTGTAGCTAAACAATCAAAGTTTAAGCTCTATTGAAAGCCAGACTCCTGGAAATAAGAGGATCAGAAAATTACCTCTTTATTTGCCTATATAAGCTTTTCAAGATTGAATTACTGATATTCCAGCACCAAGGTGGAGGAGTTGGTTTAGAAATATATTAACAGGGTTAATTTATTATTTTTGTTGATTGTTATTTATTAACAGGTATATTAACAGAAGAAACAGGGCTTGTTGGACATGGCCTTTACACAAAACCAGAGACGGTCGAAGATGAGCCATTTTTTAGCTATTCCTTGCTGGTTTAACAGTGCGAGCACCAGAGGCAAAAACATGGTGCTGTCATGCAGGATTTAGGAAGATACAGTTTCAGTCATGTGTTGTTCAAGCCCAGAGTCTGACACATAGATGAGATGTCAGAAAAAAAAAAGTTTAAATTACAAGAACTGATGCTTGATCCAACCAAACAGGGTGTACTTTTTGCCCCAGTATAATGATCTGCTAAACACAAGCTTTGGTTGTACTGAGGGCAAAGCAGTTACTGAGGTTTCCTGTGTTAGAATGCTCATCAGTTCACAGGATCGGGGTTAAATGAGATGGAGAGTGGACTGATCAGGATTTGCTGCTTTGCTGCTTTTTGAAATATCTATATGTGTGGATGTAAATTTTTCCTCTGCTTTTTCCTGTAACTTTAACATAGTCTTTATATAGGTATTTTTAATTGTCTGCTCTTAAAGATGCCCTATGAAATTTGTGCACTAGGATATATTTGTATTTCCTGGGGGCATGAAGACACAAAACACAATTATACACAAAACTACTTTGGAATATCTGCTGATTTTCTCTGTGCAAACTATATGCTCATTAATTTTTGTGAAACTGTAAGAAGTAGAATAGATGGAAATAGAAACCTCTGAAAAAGTTGTTTTCATTACAGTAATTTCTAAACCAAGGAGACTCATTGTCAAAGCCACTGGGGCAGGCTCCAGCTGAGTTTCTCAGATATTAACTTCATTGGAATTTCTTCTGAAAAAAACCAAGATTTTTCTTAATTTATTGGACACAATATAAATATAACATATACTGTTTAACACATATTTTGCTGTAAGATATTTATGACCTTTGTATATATTTGTAAGATGGGACACTTCTGAATCAGTTTTTGTTTGCACAGGGCATACATCTTGAACAATTTTCACCTATTGAATGGGGCTGTAAGGAAAAAAAAATGGTTCTCTGGATCATATGCTGACGAGGCAGAGAAAGTGAAATGCCTAGATCTTAATGATACTTGTTTTTGTTTTTTTTCTTGTACGTGTGGGCAAAAAGAAAATGTGATGAACTACACCAGTTTTAACAGGCAATGATAATCATGGGTTTTTAACTTTTCCTGCAAGTGGAAATACTTTATTACCTAACTTTGATTTCTTCTTTCTTTATACTTGTACACAATAACAAAGCCCTTTGCTTTGATTATAATTTGTGTCAGCATCAAAAACTGAAAAAATTGGATGGAAAATTCTGCTCAGCTGTTGTCTCCCAAAAGCAAGTATCATAGGCATGACCTCTGAGAAACAAGTCTACCTAACATATTTTTTGCTGCTGCTACTTATATCATAGGAAAAAGAATTTTTATGCCGAATATCAGATCTACAAGATGAACTGAGACACCGAGACCATCATATAGCTGAACTGGACAAAGAGATTCTGCATCTTCATGAAAATATAAGTGCATTGACGAAGGAATTAGAGTTTAAAGGGAAAGAAATTCTTAGAATACACAGTGAATCCAACCAACAGATCAGGTATGAATTTTTCCACTCTTAAATTCAAACCTGTATTGTTTTACTTACCTTTCTACTTAAAAAATTGCCATTTGTAGTTTTAAATTTATCCTCTTAATCTAATCATATTACATATCATTTAGTCTTCTTTAGTAAAGCTATGCCCTTTACTGGTAAAGTTAGTGGCTGTGCTGTGCAGTTAAGTGGCATTTCAGTGGCATATTTTGGCATATTTTAGTAGCAGTTCACTCAAGTGTTGGTTTTTGGTGGGATTTTTTTCAAATTCATTATGTTTGTTTATTTTAAAAAGCATTAAAGGAGATGCATTTTCCATGAAATAAGCTAGAAGATTGGAGAACAGTAAGTTGTAGGCTTTGATGAATCATTAATTCCTTCTGTGTTGTCTGATATTATGTAAAAGCCATTAGAAGCATGGCAGAAAATCATGATGAACAAAAAAGTCTGATTTTAGAATAACTCTTTTTTTAACAAAAACTAAATTAAACAGGATGCATGAGCAAGATTTAAGCAAGAAACATGAGACAGAGCTGGATGTCTTGACAGCAGATCACATCAGAGAGAAACAAAGCATGCTGGCAGATTTTAATAAGACTCAAGAGCTGCTCAAGGAAATTAATTCAGCTTTACAAATTTCGTAAGTTTTGTTGCATTAAAAAATTGTATGTAGCTGCATTTGAGTGAATAGTTTATTCTGGTGTCCATAAGTTCCTGAAGATACTGCAGATACGCAGATGTACAGATACCTCAATAAAGTATGGGGGCTAATCTTGCATTCTTTAGGCAACACTATTCTATAATCTTTAGGGGAATGTAGTGAGGTAAATTGTTAAGGGCTTGAGACCAAAAAATTTCAGGTAGGAAAGATTAAATCTGTGCATTCCTAGAAATTCCTAGAAACCCGGAGAAAACATTATTTCAAATGGTTTCTTTCTCAAACTTTTAATACATCTTTTTCGAGAACACAAGACTATCTTCAATGAGTTTATAAACAGTACAGTATTCACTACTACTCAGAAGTGAGATTGTAGCATGAGTGATGCAAACATTTTCAGGTTTGGTAGCATAAAGAAAATTAGTGTCTGAAATGGATTGTATGAGCATAACAATAACAGAAGGCTTAAGAGTTTGTCTGAATCAAAATGCCACCAGGGATTAGACCACCTAACGGTGGCAAAAGTGATCTAATAGTGTGTCACCAGCCTGTGTTCTTCTGTCTTCCACATCCTTCATTCTCTATCTCTGTGGTGTTACCCATTTGGTCACAGTTTCTGGCACAGGTTTCATAGCACATTGAGCACAAAGTTGTCACTAAGGGATTTGTATTTGCAGCACAGAAGATTGATAGCAGAGAGAAGAAATTGGTTCTAAGTTTTTGATAGAAAGCTTTTCTAAATAAGTATCAGTTACAAATGGTCAGTAAAGCCAAAATGCATTTACTTTTTCTGGATAATGAGCCCTCAGAAATTGTTTTCAAATAAAATGGTTATAAAATTAGGGTTTTCACCCCCTTGTAATTGTCCACATGCGCACTCTTAAGCCCTGATAAATGTGGCACCTTGCCATTCAGTAAATTAGAGGTAAGCTACCTCCTGTTTGCTGCATTTATCTTGTATGAGAAGCAGGCCAATGAGCAGCCATCAGAACTGTTTTGAAACTGTTTACCCTAAATGTTTTCCACATTAAGTTGTTTGCTTCTCAGTGTCAGGGGATTTCTGAATTTAGCTGGTTTCCTACTCCCCACTCTTGGTCAATTTAGAGCTTTGAGGAAGCAGCCACGGGCCTAAAATCAGCAAACATCATCCATGGTACCCTAACCTGGCCTTCAGTGTGTTATTTCTCTATTTACACTGAAGCAAGAGGCTGTCCAAAGAAGAAACTATGTAGAAAAGCAAGCAAATTTAAAAAACCAAAACCAAACCAACAAACAAAACAAACAAACCAAAAACCAAAGCAAAACCCAAAACCACACACACCCAGCAACCCAGAGAAGTTTTACGCAGCTGTTTCTCAACTAACTGTTTGCAAGTTCAGCCTCACCTAAAGTGTGACCTCATGAATGTTTGTGAAATGGAGAATCTGTCTTGGAATAATTGAGAGTGGATGTCATTAATTAGGCTCTACAGCTGAAGTCTTTAAATTACAAAATACCTATTTGAAACAGAAAAAAACCCCAGTTCTCTGAAGTATCTGAAAATAAAATGACAGCTGTGTGGAACTATATACTATACTCCGGGGATCCATGTACAATAACTTAACCTAGCATAAAAAATATGCACAAAAATTAAGTCAGCTGAGGCTATTTCTGTTCTGCTGAGTCAAATGCCTTCTCTGCAAGTAAAAACAATCATGTTGTTCTCATTCATATTGTTCTATGTAAATACATTATATAATCTCCTCAGAATATGCACAGGTTATTTGAAGGTCATTAAATTATCAATATAATTTAATTATAACTGCTTTTTCATCTGCAAATCAAAGTTAAAACATCATAGTTACTTTCGAAGAGAAAATACTTGTCTGAAGTGAAAAATTATGTCTACTTCCAGATGTTCATGGTTTGTTTAATTCTTGTGGAATTGAGCTTGACCTGATTTAGATTCAATTTAATTCATAGATTTTTCTCAGCATTTGATTGGGTTTTCTTTTCTTTTTCACTAAGTTTGTTAAATTTCCCGAATCTGTTCTGATACTTGGTTCAGTAATCTACATGAGGGCTGAATATGTGAGAGACATATTTTAGTACTTTCCTTTGAAACTATATTTAGCATCATGAGCATGTTATTAGTTTAAAGGAGACACAATAATTTGAAGCTGTCATGTCTTCAAAACTTTCTGTTTAAGAAAAAGGAATATTTATGCAGTTATTTGTACAATTCCTCTCTCAGGTGGCTTATTTCACTTCTCTCCTTTAATGCTTTCCCACCAGGCATTTCAAATTTCCTCTTAGGTTTTTTTTTTTCAAATGTTTATCAGTTGTTACATTAGATATCCTAATATCCAAGTGTTATTCCTTTTGTTTTGCAGCTCATTCCTTTATTTCATCTCTAATGGTACTTAGTAGCTTTTGTGGAGAGGAGTTAGTTACCTATTAGTCTTCAATGTTCTTGAATATCTTCTGTTCCAGTGTGTTCTACATGAACTGTGGTTTTGAATGCCTTATTTTTAGCCTGACTTACAAGTGGCCCTTTTCAAAAATGCAGTAGTGCATGCACAGGAAGGATGTTAAGTTTTTAGAATGTTCCCTAGATTATTAGTTGCTGGAGCAAAAGTTATGGTTATTGGGGGGGTTTTGTTTGTTTTGTTTCTTAACTATCTAAAGTAGAAGCAGAACATAGAAATTAATTTCCTTCACAGTGGTAAGGAAGCCATCCTCTATTCTTACTCCCTGAACTCTCTTTTGTATTTATCAAAAATGTGACTATTCACTCATCATTTAACACTGGATTAGGCTAAAGGGGATATTCTTCTTTTCCATAAAGTTTAGAAGAAATGGAAGAAAAATATAAAAACAGAGAATCAAGACCAGAAGACTTGCAGCTTATCTCAGAACTGAAAGACCTAATTGCAGAGCGGGACCAACTCATAAAGAAATTGATTGTAAGACTTCTATGCTCTCTTGGTGTAGTATCTTAACAAATACAAAAGTTAATCTGATTCAAAGTATTTAAAGTGTATTTTAAAAACCAATCCTGCTGGCATGTTATTCATATTTTTGACACATCATTCCTCTGGTTTCAATGACTCATAATAGTAAAACTAATTAGATACAGAGTGTTTTCCAAAATCAAGCATGATACATTATTACAAGAAGTATTTTGGTATGTCCTTTACCAGATGTCTCCTGCCTCCAATCCTGGGACAAGCCAGCCATGTAAGCCATATAAGAAATAGTTTCTTCTATGAGGTTTCTAAGACCAAGATCCTGACCCACTGAGCTTCTCAAATTCAGAACACAACACCCTGACTTGGGTTAGTCTAATTAGATCCTAATTAAGAACCAAGAAGGAATGAGGAAGTCAAAATTGATTAAAGATCCGAATTTAACTGTACTGAGTCTTTTGCATTACATGATCCATTAGTCTGTGCTCACTCCCAGGACCATAGAACTGCATAAATAGAAATTATTTAGATTATTCCATATAATAATATATAAACATGCAATGCAATTTTTAGAATTGCCAGTTTATTTTAAAATGTAAGCATAAATTTTTTTGAAAACATTTTACAGGCAGATTTGGCCACTAACTGATTGAAAATGCATAAAAAGGAGTTTTTATCTGTTGTTCTTTTTAGGAGGACAAAAAGTTCTATCAGCTGGAACTAGTAAACAGGGAGACTAACTACAACAAAATGTTTAATGCAAGCCCTAATGTTGGTGTTATTAATCCATTGGTGAAGGTATGTTCCATGGACTTCATTGCTAAAGTAAAGAAAAAGAAATCTAAAGATATAGTGAAAAAAAAAGATATATGTGTATGTGTGTGTTCCTGCATCTATACATAAATCACTGTTAACAGACATGTTCAAAACAAGGAACATAGTTTTCCATTTGTCTGCTTATTTTTGTGTACATTTGTTTCTTTTGTGTTGTTGAGAGATCCACTGATGCTGTTACCCTGGTCTGCTTGACATGTGTGACATACAACACAGTTCCATATCATAAAACTGCAAATTTGAAATGAAAAAGTGACAGAAAGGCAATAGAGAGCAGAACTGTATCATGCAGCTGAGAGCAGTAATGGCTTTTTAGTTTTGTGATTTTTCTTGGTTATCGTGGAAAGTGCAAGGACACTTTGTGCTTTTTGGGAAGCGCTCGGGGGGAAGAGCATTAGAAAGACGGGCAGAGAGAATAGTAAAAGGAAGGGAATAAAGGTAAAAAATGGAAGGGAAGCAAGTGAGAAGGGCATGGACTGAGTCTGAAGGGGGAAAGACAAAGAGTAAGATTGGAGGACTGGAGTGGCAAACCAGTGGCAGCAGTGGAGGCTGCAAGAGACTGAAGTCAGTCTCTAGCCTTCTCAGGTATTGTCACCACCTATACAAGTGAAAGCACTTCAGTAGCAACTTTTTCCAGTTCTCTCCATCCTGCTGAATAGCAGCCAGGGAAGGCTACTGCCCACACAGTCATAGTAGGCTTCCTGCAACTTCAAAAGCCAGCAGCATTCCTTGTGGAGGAATGTGAATAGACTGTGGCAGAGTACCTAAATACTGTTCCTTTCACCACTTCAGGAGTGAGTCCTCTGACATTTCCTTGTTCCTTGTGATAACCCATAGGTTATTTCACTTGCATGGAACAGGAGGAGATTTGTGCAGCTCTAGAGACAGAAGAAGTTGGGAAGGTTCTGAAGCAGAGGCTAAAACCCAAGGGGTACAACCTGAGCAGCTCAGATGCTCAAGAGCTTCAGTGATCCAAGGTTCAGTGATCCTGACCTTCAGGGTCAGGTTATTTAAAAGGAGGTCTGGCTCCATTATTTGAGATCAGGCTGTTTTTTAGCCAGCCTTACTGCAGTTTCATATCAGATCAGCATATTTCACACTTCTGCACGAACTCTGCTGAAAAGTGTCAATATTCTCCTATGATTTTTATGAGCCCAGCAGCACTCCCAAACTTACCTGGATGCCTAATTTTTATGCTAACTGCATAAAAGAAATTAGTTTGGGCCCATGAATGATAATACCAGGACTTCCAGATACAATTTCAGTGGTTGTTTGAAAATGTTGGAAGTCTGTCTGAACCACCCATTTATAAAGATGTAAAACGGAACCATTTAGTATATAACCTCATGTTTTGTGTGAAATCTGAAGTGTTTGGGGAAAGTTCTTCCGCATCAGATTTCCATGGTGATAATTCACATATTTTTATAATATGCTTCTATCACTTAAAATGTTTAGAGTTTAGAAGTGTCTTGTATGCCAGAACATTCTGATCTTTCATTTCATGAGTTGTGGACTATGTTAATTTATTTTGTCAAAGCACATACTGTGTTATTAGAGAATGAATTACAAAGTGACTGAAAAATCTCATTCTCTTTTCTTTTTTTATAAGAAAAAAGACAGAAATTATGAATTACTACAAGCTTTGCATACTAATGCAAAATTACAGCCATTGCAGTATGTGTCAGAGCTTCTCTGATTTTTGCAATGGATCTGTTCAGTACAGTATTACATCCTTACATCTAAAGTTTCTTAATACTTTGCATGAATTTCATGGAAACAATACATACAGTTTTCTCTCTCCAGATTTGTCTGCTTCAGAAGCACAGATTGTTTTGTATAGAATATTATCTAAATCATAGTATTTTTCTAAGCACTTATGTGGATAACATACATTTTCCAGAAATGAGCCACTTGGGGAGCACACAGATTTAACTACAGTTTGTTTAACACACTTTTTGATTACAGCATATATTGTCTTGCAAATGTATTTTACATACAGTTGGTTACTTTCACCAAACTATTTCTTATTTCTTGTTTCTTCAGCTACTACAGCAGACATGTATGGGACAATCTTAGTTTAATCCTTTGTAGCTGATGGTCATTCACTGTGATGCTTAAACCCCACTTTTTTCTATTATAGCTTTCTGTTAAATTGTCGGGGTATTTTAATTGTGTATTGACGAAAACACCCAAGAGTATGTGCCTGCAATCGGTATCATTTGCATCTGCCAACCCTGGAGAGGTCAGGCACTGAAATCAAAGCTAGCAGACAAGAATCAAAGCTAACTAAGAGAAGAAGGTGCAAGCAATAGGACTCTTTATCTGTCTCCAGCTGAACTTGTGTCCACCCTTGGATAGAGCAGCTCTTCTGTTTCAGGTGGAATTTTGCTGGAAAACATTACATAAAAACAACATGAGATTCCACTTGTCCTTCATTTGATTTAGTTCAAATATATGTAGTTAATAAGCCCTTGAGGGGTTTTTCTCCTAGCTGCTTTGTTAGGATTGCATATAAGTAATTAAAAGAAATTATTTCTTATATATTCAAATGATACATAATTCATTGTATTTTTGAAGAAGGGTTTTTTTATTGCTCTGGGTTTGTCAAAACCTCCTATTTATGGAAATAAGGCACTTTGAATTTTAGTATTTTATTGTGGACATGAAAAATTTGATAGAAGTCAGAAAAAACACACCATGTCCTGTCAGACAGCCATTTAAAAGAAAAGAGATACAATTATTTGAAACATCCTTCTGCATTAAAATATCTATAAAAACAGAGAGGAACACTGACGCCTTTGTATGATGTGTTCTGGAATATAAAATAGTGATCTAAAAATAGATTTCTTAAATATTTTTAGTCCCTTGAAATACTATCAAGAGAAGTACAGATTCTTGTAAAGAAAAACTGTGTGCAATTGTGCCATCTGGTGTCTAGAAGTGGCAGCTGTATTAGCTGTATCAAAGCCAGGCTTTTCTTTGTGCAAGAAACTGGACTCCTGCACAGTAATATTTTTATCTTTAGCTATATTGCTGTAATGCTTTGCTGACTGAGAGGATGTAATTGCTGTAAAAGAAGTGTAGATGCATTTCTAGGTTTCATGGTCCAGTTACCAATTACCTCAGTGATGGAGTGAAATGTGTTGGGGAGACCCATTTTTTTATCATTTAAATTTGCTGTAATTGCATTTGATAACAGAGCTGTTTCATGGACATGAAGAAAAGATTTAAGTAAACATGAAAGGTTTAACAGACTGAAAGGAAGTTTTCCACGAGATTGTCAATCTTCAATGTTTAAATAGAACCAATGTTTCAATATAACCAAAATATTATATTGAAAGATCATATACTCATGTGATATACTCATTGATTATTATGCTAAATCATAATGACTTAATCATTTTGATTAGAAATTCGATTTTGCTGTGAAAATTTGTGGTGTTCAGGTCAAAGCAAACAGAAAACTAGAACTGGGAAAAGAGTCCAATCTGTCCCAATTCCTCTCCTTCAAAAAAACCTCCAAACCAGCCATCAATAAATCTTCTAAAGTAGCCAATGTCCTCATCTGTCCTGGTGCAAGAAGCCTTCCTTACGTTTGTTATTTTTAATGCAGCAAAAGAAGAAGAACGATAAATCAACAAACAGGTTTGTGAGTGTCCCCAATCTAAATGCTCTGGAATCTAGCGGAGTGGTGGGCAATGGACATCCCAACCGCCTGGACCCCAGTCCTAACTCACCCATCCACGATATTGAGTTCAACAGCAGCAAACCACTACCACAGCCAATGCCACCCAAAGAGCCCAAGACGTTTTTGAGGTGAGCACTGCCTCACCAATCTTTTTTTTTTTTTTGCTTAACTTTGAAAAATTTTGCATTCTTATTGAGCTGAATCCCACTTGCTTTTTCAGCCTTTCAGAGGTACAAGTACTTTTACAGCATTTTTAATTTTTACATTATAATTATAACCTCTTTATAGTATTCCTTTTTATTGTAGACCTTGTTGAAATGTGAAGTATTCTATCACTTTTTCCTAAGCTTTGAACTTTTAAAACCTTTATAAATACCTTACCAGAATTTATGTGCTTCCAATTGTTTACATATATGAACAATTGTTTTAGATGTTTGTGTTATTTACGGATTTTCATTTAGGAATTGATACTAGCACGGAGATTTTTTTTTATTTAGTATTATGTGATAAAGATTTTTATTTAAGAAAATTATTTTCCGTGCTAGGTGAATGTTTTGTGTTCCCTCTTTCCTCACCTATGAAATTGTTTCGTAGGAGTAACCTTACTACAGCAACAGGAAATGTACAGACTTGGGTGCTTAATGCTGAGCTTCCAGTAACCAAAACCAGCATTAAAATCTCAAGTAATTCTCTCACAAAATAATCTACTTAATTAAATAACTTAAAATGGCATTTTGGAGGCAGGATTTTAATCTTTTATCTTGCTATGCCCACACGTTAAATGCACTGAAGTGCTGTACCTTGTATCTAGTAGGTGCTGGTCTCTTACCTCTAAGTTGCCAACTTAAAGAGAAATGTGATTATGGTTCCACACCTGGTTGTTTGCTCTCTCCTTTGGTTGATTGCAAAAGATCACATACCTAGCAACTCTTATTATAAAAGGAAATAAATTATAGAATCTAGAATAGATAAGGGAAAACAATACTTTTCAAGAAAACCTTTAAAAAAAGAAAAAGTACTGTTGCTATTTTTTTCCTGTGCATGTTATGTGCATGAATATGCTCAGGTATCTATAAACATGCATGTGCATGACCCTATGGACTGTGATTCAAATTGTTTTGTGCTCTGTATTATCCTAGAGATTGTTTTATTACCAACTTTTATTGATAAAGGAACTTGTGTAATTGAACTTAAATTATTCTTTCCTGCTCATTTTGTGAGAATGAGGACCCAAATGCTGTTGGCAGCACAGCAGTTTGTTTTCTCTAGTATCTTAGCATTTTTAAGTGTGTGCATGAAAAATTGCAAGTGATATTTGTGATGAGTATTATTACAAAAGTATGTATTTCTGTTCAGTTGCCAGCCAGTCTTTGTGAGCACATCTCTACAAATATGATGTTCACATCATATTTTTCAAAATTAACTTTACCACAGGAAAAGGATGCTAAAAGAGGACCTTCTACAGTCATGCTTTTCCAAGAAAACTCTTTTTATTCTTCCTGAAAACTACAGCTATTTATGAGATTTAAAATTATCCTTTCCAAAATATTATTTGCCCACCCTGTAATGTGGCTTCTGAACTGATTTGTGCTGCTGATGCTCTCCAATGGAGTGGATGATCACAGATTCTATAGGGAGACATTAAAACATGTCCTAAGGCACACTGGTAATTAATCCATGGAAAAACATGTGTTCCTTACTGAATATTCTCTGTGACTTTTTTTTTTCCTTCTCCTAACAGTTGTACTTTTCATGTTGTTGTAGGATAATTGTTTTTTTTTCTTTCTGTGAATTTAGCCCTCCTCAGACTGACGCCTCACCAGTGGCTTCACCAGACCCACAACGCCAGGAGTGGTTTGCCCGATACTTTACGTTCTGAGAGATGATTTGTTTTTGTGGCACAGCGTGATGTGGACTGTTTATAAGAGCATGACCTTAAGTAAACCCTCATGTGAACAAGCTTTCCTGTAATTTGTCAAACACTGTGAATGAGAAAGTATTTGTCTTTCTGATTTGAAACTGCACTGTATTTCATGTTATATTTGTTGGAATCACCTGACATGGTACTATACAATATGTGTAATTACAACTATTATTTTTATTTAAAATGGAAGAATCTTTAAACTTTGTAATTACTACATAATAAATTTTGGTAGAACAAACATAATGCTTTCCCCCTTTTTCCTATAAATGTGTTTTCTTTGATTTCAGGTAAGGCTTTTCCCCCCCAAATAACATAATTGCATGATTACTATAAATACAACTTGAATTGTAAAAGGAAAAATATATATCTCTCACTCTCTCCAATTTGGGTGGGATATGTTTAATGCATCCCAGTTCTGTTACTTTGCAGCAGTTTAAAAACCTTCCCTGGCTAACATTTAAAAGGAGGAGTGCTAAATAAAACTTGTGTAGCTGCTGGCCTTCAGAGCAGATGGATTCTGATAGAAGATGAAAAAAGCCACAAACCATGAGCTGTTCATTGGGGAGGGGAGTTGACTCCTCACCTATTGCTTGTGAGACTTCACCATCTAGTTATAATCAAAGATTTTATCATTGAATTTAGGCAGAAACTGTTCCCACAGGTTCTATATTTCTTTTATGAATATTAACAAAAACAAATGCTTGAAATACTTAGAAAACTGTTGTAGGTATCTCTGTGTAAATCAAGATTCTACATTTTGAGCATATAGTCTTGCTTTGGATAAAATTCATATCTGAAATGAAAAAAAAAAGAAGCCACAAACAAACAAAAATCAACTACACCACTTTTTCCCATTAATATATACTACAGATACAGATCTTTCATTAAAACTTAGTTATCTTCCCTTGTCTATATTAAATTTTTTTCTTCTTCTTAAACTGATATATGAAACTGTTTCTCAGCTAGTGAGCATGATTCCCCAATCTGTACCTTTTATGATGTCAGTGTTGCTCAAGAAATTTGTTGCAGCATAGAGAAAACCAGAGCTCGTCTTTTTTATATTTTTTCATTCAAAGATTACCACAAATTAACTCACACTGGTAGTCTCAGGGAGAATATTGTCTTTGTTTTATGAATGTATTTTTAAGCTGAATCTCTTATCTTTTAAAAGCAGGAAAAAAAAATGTTTGAGTTATTTGAATAAGGTTCTAGTTAGCATATACAAAGGTCTTGAACTTTAATATTTCATCTAAAGCCCTAACTGCATCCTTTTTTTGCTATATGCACAAAGGTAAATACCCAGATGAAGATACTTGCTAATTACAATGAGTTTTATATGTACTATATGTATAAATGAAAAATTTGTATGTTTTCATATAAACAATATAAAAATCTTCTAAATGCACATTTAAAAACTTCTATCGTATAATTCACCTTGAAAACACCACTGAAAGCTGTATTCTGGTGATGCTGCCATGGATTAAAAATGTATACATCAGATTTTCTGTAGCTGGTGGACTCAACTGTAGGTATATGCAACTTTTTAATTTTAGAAGAAAGCCATATTGGGCAAAATGTCAGATTTCTTGGCTGTTACCCAAAATAAAATTCACTAGATCATTTTGTTACAATGTTCTGAAGTGAGTGTTGCGTATTTTTTCTTGCATGCTTTGCAAGGGATCAGCTGCTTTCTCCCATCCTCGGCTTCATTTGTGCATTTTCACATATGGAATGAATAACTGGACAGGAATAGGAAGATAATGATCCCTACATTTACCTATTCAGTGGAAGGTGTGCCCATTGGTTTTTCACTAGTAGGTATCTGAATGTTAAGAAGCACTCAATTACCGTGTCTGCCACAGTCAGCAGTTGTGGCACTGCCTTACCAGTCTCCTCAAACCAAAAACCAGCCAAAAAAAAAAAAAAGTCCCCAAACCAACCAAAAATAAAATGCCAAAATTTTAAAATTTTAACTAGGAAAAAAATCTAGGAAAACTAGGAAAAGTTCTATTTTCTACCAAATGGCATTGAGAACTCTGTAAAATGTATTCGTAAAAGAAGTCAGTATCTGGCCTTTGGGATTAAGGAATTTGCATGATGACTGCCATTGTGTTCCTGGTCTTTGCAGTATCTGGTATTCTGGAAAAAGCTGAAAGTGCACAGATTGGTGAGTTCATAGGCAGCCTCAGTCTCGGCTGCCAAGAGACACACTTTATGGTATAGTCTGGAGGCCAAATTTTACAGCCACATGAACATCCAACCATACTCATGCTGCCTGGTGTAAATCTTTCCATAACCAGTGGGATCTGTAAGCACTTCTCAGCTCTTGTGCAGCCTTGCTGGCAGTGTCCACATTGCACACTGCACCACCACCCTGACCACAGTATTTATGGGCAGTTCTTGTACTCTGCTGGAACAAACCCAGATTGAGGGCACACACTGCATTCTGTAAAACCGAAAAACAGAACAGTTTGAAATCTTTGTCTTCATTACCACACAAGACTATCAGGAGTGACGTGAAAGCAAAAATAGTAATACTGGTTTATGTAAGAAAGCCATTATTCCAAGTGGAAAACAGAGCCAAACCAGGCAAGTGTTCTGAGCCCAAGACAAGAGAGCTTTTCAGGCTGGTAACTGCCAGCACTGTCTCCATCCACTCGTGAAACAATTACTTTTTCCTGTCCCATTTTGCACCATGATTTCAAAAGAGGCTATCTCATCGATTTTCAAAAGGGCCTGATCCATTTTTTGATAACTTCTTGAGTTCTTGAGTAAATTTACTCAGCTAAGCACGTAACAGTTACTAGTTACTATTAGGTAATAGTTAGTTGATAAATAACTTGAGTTTTTTCTTGTAGGAACCACTACCTGATGATAGCCTTTACATACCAACATCTGTTACTTGCTCTGTAGTTGAAAAATCAGCTGCCCCAGTTGCAGGCAGCTGCACTGTTTTTCACACTGCTGCACCGGTTGTTTAGTCTACAAACACAATCTGAGGAAGCACACATGGATACCTCCAGAAATTCTCAGAGATGACAGCTCTGCCACAGCAGAAGCCAGGTGTGGCTAACCTGTGCTAACAAATGTGTAGCAGCATTAACTTTGTCTCATCATTAGAAAACAGCAGCCTGGTTTTGTACCTTGCAAAACCACCACTATAAACTGATTAAAGTTGACACTGAAAGCATATGCCAGAGAAAGGGCTTGTTTTGAATTTTCATAGTCATCAATTTATATTTTAAGTGCAGATCTCAGCAGTGCCTTTGCAGCTGTATCTATTAAATTAGTTACAACAGGGTCATTTTATAAAAATATATTCTTCTAGAGACATATCTAGGGGGTAAAACACTACCTCTTTATAATCCCCATGAAGCAGCCTTTTGCTGGAAGCACGTGAGGATTTAGGCACCATCTACAAGTACCCTGAAGTTTGTGTTTGCCAACAATGCAGGAGAGGTAAGTGAAGTTCCATCCACTGATTCACCAGACAGGAGTCCTGTGCAGGAATCCCCTTCTGATAGCATGTGGAGTAGCAATTCAGAGAAATCTGATCTGTGACTTAAAGCACCTGTGAAGTTCCACACAAACTTTTCCCCCAAACATTCCAAGACCATTCCCTTCTTTGCTGGCCAAACATTCTTCAGATGGACTCTTGGTTAGTAAGATAATATAGTCAAGCAGCTTTCTTATTCATTAAAATCACATACTGGGATGAAAAAAGCCCAACATGCTAAACATAAAAATTAATTATCTTAGTTTTATTAAGGCACTAAAGTAGTTACATATTAAAGCCATAATCATAACTTGATAATAAGGCCTCTAAAGGATATTTTTGTTTGAAGTGTTGATTTACCCTTCCAACAACTGTAAAATTTTGTATTGAAATACAAACTGTGTACATTTCTTTTGATATGTTTTTATTATTGAACTATTAGTGTTATTGTAGTACACTTTCTGGTTAAGATCTTACATGTGCAGTGATTTTTGTTTTGATTGTCTATCACGAATTCATCATTAATGCAGGCTAATAATGGCAGGTCCTGGGACTGAGAAGCTCAATGAAGATAAGTTTTAAGATCGCTCATCCCTTTGAAGTTATGGGGACATTAAGCTGTGCTCGGTGATACTGCAGGACTTCAATGGATATGTGTGAAAAAGATTCAAATACCTTTTCAGAGGTACCAAGAAAATACACAAGTAAAGCAGAAGATAGTCGTTGGGACCCTCAAGATGTTTCTACCTAACCTCTGTCACTCTCTCCCTGTCCAGCCCCCCCACCCCCATGCCCACGTCTTAGTTTCTTTTTTTTTCTATTTGCTTCTTTTACTATTAAATAAAATATATCAATCTTTTCGCACCAACATTTAACCTCGTTTGGTTTTAATCGTGTTTTTGGGTATATTTTGAACCTTCAAAGTTCTTTCCATTTTATATATAGAGACTTAGTTTTCTTTGCTCTTCTGGGTTTAAACCGGATCATAACAGCCTGGAACACGATTTTGATACAGAATTAGCTAAAACCCAAAATATTTCAAACAATTGTAGAGCATGTCAGTGGGTTGTTAAACACAGGGAAAAAATAGAGATAAGAAAGTATTCGAAATACTGTAAATTCTAGTCAAAAGCAAAAGCTTTAGAGCCTGCAGCAAACCCTCATTTTGGTTACATTAAGAAGAAAATCTGCAAACTCCTCAGACTCTGTTATGGCCTCATCAAGAAGGGGGAAGTGGCTGGTTGATCGTGCAGCTCTCTCTGAAGAAGCCAAATTTAGACTTCGAGGTGTAACCCCGCGGCTGGAGAGGGAACTTGTAGGAAGCAGCTCCTGCTGCTTCGGGGCTACCCCTGCCCGTAGCCCCCTTTCCTCCCTCCACGCCGTACAGGAGCAGCGTCTCTCTCCACGGGGTGCAGAGAGCGGCAGCGCTGCACGGAGAACCCCGAGGTCGATCTTTTGTTCCCGAGAGGCCGAGCAGATGGAGTGTCCCCCGTGCCCACGGGGCGCCCCGGGGCCGGGCTTGCCGCCCCTCGCCTACTCCCGGGAGGGCTGCTTCTCCTGCGGGAAGCGCTCCGGCAACCCCGCCCGATCCCGGCCGCTCTCCGCCGCCCCGCCCCGCTCAGAGCCCGCCGGGCCCGGGCGTGGAGCGGCGCGGAGGGCGGGGACGGAGCCGCTCCTCCCGCCGCGTGAGGGAGCTGCGGCCGCTGCCTCGGCGCGGCGGGAACCGGCGGGAGCGGGGCGGCCCCGCTGCAGCTACCGAGTGGCAGCGGGGCGGCCGCGGAGCGCTCGCTGCCCGCCTCGCCGGGCGGGTGGGTGCTGGGAGCGCAGCCCATCCCTCGCTGCCCGGCGCTCAGGCGGGACGGGACGCGCTTGGGGCAGCGCCCGCCTGGCCGCCTTCAAAACTTGCCGTTCTGGAGGCAGCCGGAGGGGGACTGGGAGGGCCGGGTAAGGCGCTGCGCCCTCATCGCCTGCACAGGGATGGAAGGGAGAGCCGCCGGGGTTCGCTTTTCCCACTACCGGGGAGCAGCGCCCCGCCCGCTCCCCGCCCACCCCGGCGGGAGCGCGGCGCGGCTGTGGGGGCGGGGCGGGCCGGGTTGGCGGGAGCCGTCACTGAGGGGTGGGGGGGCTCGGCTCGGCCCCGGTGCCCGGCGTGGTCCCGGTGCCAGGCAGCGGTGGGGCGGAGGTTTCCCTGCCCGAGCTCCGGAGCCGCGCTTCGCCCCGCCTCGCCTGGCTCGGCGATGGGCTTTTCCCAGGGAAAGACAAAGTTTCCCGCCCGGCGCGCCGCCGTGCCGGGAAGCGCCGCTGTGTGACCGCCTCCCCGCGCCTTGCCCCGCGCAGGGACACCATGGTGCTGAGCGCGGACCAGGTGAGCCTCATCGGGCAGGTGTTCGAGTCCTACGTGCTGGAGCACCACAGGGACGAAATCCTGGGCATCCTGAGGGAGGCGGACGACCAGGCGCACTACCCCGTCGTCGTCGACGCCTTGACGCTCTTTGAGACCAACATGGAGATCGGCGAGTACTTCAACGCCTTCCCCAGCGAGGTGCTCCCCATTTTCGACAGCGCCCTGCGCCGGGCGGCGCTGGCAGCGCTGCAGGAGAGCGCGGACCCGGCACAGCTCAGCCTCAAGCAGAACCTCCACGCCAGGGTCTCGGGTGAGTGGCGGGTCGGCTCTTCGGGGAAACTTCCAAAATTTCTTTACTCTGTAACAAACTTTTGGGGCGCCATGGAATGAACAAGTTCAATTCTTGCCGTTTCTTTGTTTGAAGCAGTAGGGAATCCTTAGTGTGTGCTAAGCAGCAAAGGACACCTGCAAACACGTGGATGTGTGTAGACCAGCTCCCAAAAGAAAAGCTGTGGCCATCCCCAGTGGCCTGCGTGCAGTGGTTGGTGCCTCTCACTGGGCCAAGGCTTACACTAAAGCATCTCCAGGGCAAAGACTCGTCAAAGCAGCAGCTGCTTACATTATTTCTTTTAGACAGCAGGTGTAGAGAGGAGAAAAAGAAAGAAGGAAAGAGAAGTCCTGGGGAAAAGTTTTAGGGAAAGATACATAGTTCCCAAGTTTTAGTGCAGGAACTTCCCTACAGTGACAGTTGGCTCCCAGTCCTTATTGGCTCCAGCCATCTTCCACAAGAGACAAAGTCTAAATTTTGAGTTGTCTTGTAACAATTTCATCTGAAACTGTTGAATTTTATGCTTAAATGTTATAAAACTGCTTGTCATACAATTGGAATGAACTGTTGGAAGGTGTGATCGTTAGTGGAGGATTCAGTAATTTTTTTACTGCAAGATGATATATCATCATTACTTATTATTGGGAAAATTTTAGTAGCTTTGAGGTTTGGTAAACGTGAAGTGCAGGTTCTGGGGCTGAAACGTCTTTTTTGCCTGTTGTGGGAAACTGGGTCAGCAGTGGCACTGTCCCTTCTGGTCATTTCTGATCATAACAATTTGGAGCAATAGTCTGCAAAGCCAAGAGCTGGCAGCTTGTGTTTCCCTCCCCTGCCCTGTTGTGGAGTGGCTTATGATCATTCAGTCTTTTGGCAGCTTGAATTTGGATAAATCACAGTTGTTAAATAGGCCTGTGTTTCATTCCACTGGGTTTCCATCAAAGTGTTGTAATGACAACGGATACATCAGAATTGTATTTAGCCTGTGGTGTTCAGGCGCTGAGGAGCTTGTACACAGCTGCTGAGTGTGTGAGGTGAAAGGATGGATGGCCTCTGTGCTGTACTGAAATTTGACCTCGGGCACCTTCCTGTGCCTGTGAAAACTTTCCTCCTAGTGTTCTGAGATGCATTTACATCATTCAGGGCTTCAGCATGAAAAAAGACTCCCAAATATGATTATTTGAAAAGCTGCCAGGAAGTATTAGAAGGGATACAGCAAGGAGAGATGATCTCTGCATGAGTAGTGGTGTCTTTAAGACATTACCTTCCCTCTTATCAGCCTCTTGCTGGAGCTGATCATTCCTCCCACAGTGATGTTTTGTCTAAATATTCCCTTATCAACCTCCAGCAAAATTAGCCCCCTTGATCAAATAGTTTTAATAACTGATAAAAGTAACCCTGACTGATCATCGACAGAAGAATTCAGTCAGCAGATTCACAGATAATTCCACCCCTAAGCTGGAGAGAAATTGGTGAAAAAAAGGGGGAGTTATCCTTGAGAGATCCAGCTGGGTCAAAATAACGTCTGTCCATGGAATTTGGTTGATGTTATGTACCACCAAAGGGCTCGCTGCAGAAAAAACAAAAGAAATAACCTAACTTTCCTATAGCCTTTTTTTCCACCCAAATTTTCCCGTGATACTGTTACCTTTTCAGTGGATGATGAGTTCTGATTACCATCAGGATTCTCATCTTGGAGTGCCACTTCCCATTCCCATGTCAGATAAGGAGGGAAGGAGTGCACTATTCTTGGTGGAAGCAGCAGGCAACAACCAGGAGTGTGGGTGATGGTGTCTGTGTGTCAGGCTTGGAATTCAGTGAGGAAAAGTGATTTTGCATACACCAGATGTAAGAAACAATCTCAACACCTTCTACCAATATGGACAGGGCATCTAGGGGTTCAAAAAAGGATCGAAGGAGTGTGGATATGCAGTAATTAATAGTGAATGATTACCCTGCTTTCACTGAAGAAAGTGAAAAATAAAGTTCATTATCTGAATTTTAGCATTGTAGGAATTTGATTGTGTAACTTCTGCTTTTTGCTACAAATCCATGAAATCATTTTTCCTTACTTATCATTAGCTTGAATACCACAGTGTCTGCTACTGAAGGCCAAGCTGCTTCTGACATTTTCTAATAGCTTTTTTGTGACTAATACAATAAAGTTGATTTAAAAAGGCACATAGTCAATTAAATAGTTTGTCAAGCAGCCTAGTGTGATCAGAATGAAGGCTCTTTTTGTCACATTTAGATTCTTGTCTCTTCAAAATTCCCAGATGATCATCATACATCCTGACAACAGTGCTGCAGCTCTCTCTAGTGTAAGATGTGATGCATTTTGCAAAGCTTTTCCAGGGGCAGCAATACTGAACTAAGAAAAAAATGCCAAAACAGGTAGAGAAGTAACGGATTTTTTTTTCCCCTGAACTGACTGGAAATGCAAATCTGTGGTAGAATGAAAATTTCAACAGGCTCGGTAGAACGTTTAAATGGCTTTATTAGAGTCAAACAGAAAAAAAATTGTGCAGTTTTACAAAATACTTCCTTTTCCTGATTATTTAATTCTACTTTTTCTATTTTATTCTCTTACCTTTTGAAATTAGTTTAATAGTTAATTTTTTTTTTTTTAACTAAAGAAGAAGGTCAAGTGTTGCTTAAAAGCCTCAGACTGGAGTGTTTCTACATGGTTGGAATAAGGATTTTGGGTTTGAAAACACTGAAATAAATATGACATTTTTTTTCTTTTTTTTTTTAGCAGCCAAAGTCACTGAGAAGATTTGACCTAAACACACAAATAGTTTCAGTCCACTTAGAAACGTCGTTTCCTAGCAGATTTGTAGTTTTGCATCTCTGTTTCCTAGCTCTACTTTGGAAGTAAAGCTAAGAAATTAATTTAAGTTTATAATAATTAGTATCTTGTAGTTCATGACTAATTCCTGAATAGGCAATATTTTGCTCAGGTGAGCATTTCAACTCCATTTATTTTTATAAAGACTTTGTAGGTTGTTGAGATTAATCTTCCGAGGATTTCAGCCAGTCTGGTGATTTTAGCCAAGTGATGGGTGAACACTGGAGCAGGATCAGCACGTGGCTGAACTGGCTGCTGGGGTGGAATTAAAGGAGAGCAAGTGGGAAATGTCCTGTCACTATGCATTTGAATGTACAAGTGAATTTGCTTTGGCTACATTCATAACCCCTTTACATTCTTTTTATGCTATATTCCTTGTGCTCGAGGTTTACTGGTTTACAATGTGGATTTAAAGTCAAATGCTCTCTGACTGTGAGTTTGCTTAGACTTGAGAATTCACACAAGATTAGGAGCTACACCTGTTCAACTGAACCACAATTAAGTAGCATAACTAAAAATTTGTCATTCGGATAAACCAGTTGTAGAATAAATGGCATCTGCAAAAAGAACATCTGAATAAATACAGATATGAGAACATCAGGATCTCTTTCCATGAAGAGAAACTGTTCATAACTGTTCACCCCTTGGCAAGAGTGGGAGAATAAAATGGCAACATTTTCAGCTAGTGCTCAGTGTCTGATGATTTCCACCATCTGAGGACAATGAATCACATTTATGATAAAACAGATGAATAGTTGAATCATGTTTATGAAACAGTAATAACAATGGCTAATGTTCATATGTCTGGCATATTTTCTAGTCTTTCTGCTTAACTGCATTTTAAATCCTTGTTTGATCAGCATAGCCTTATGCTGCACATATTTTTGTCTTACAGGTTTGCCTGTTTGCCCAGAGTTGACTCGAGAGCACATTCCTAAATCCAAGGATGTGGGACACTTCCTGTCTGTCACTGGGACTGTCATACGGACCAGTTCGGTGAAGGTTTTGGAGTTTGAGCGGAGTTACATCTGCAACAAGTGCAAGCACGTGTTTGTTGTCAAGGCTGACTTTGAGCAGTACTACACCTTCTGCCGTCCAGCAGCCTGTCTCAATGAAGAAGGCTGCAACTCAACCAAGTTCATGTGTCTCTCTGGAACAACCTCTTCTCCTACCTGCTGCAGAGACTATCAAGAAATCAAAATTCAGGAACAGGTAAGGAAAGAAAAACACACATAGAGAAAAGGGGAATGTATTAAAGTATAGATGTCGACTGATGTTTGAAACGAATGCCCAAGAAGACCTAAAGAAGCCAGACAACCCATTGGTCAGAGATTTCCAAAGAGTTAAAAATTAGGCCAACATGTAGACCAGACTTCTGGTTTCGGATAATCTCATTTGATATTGTGCAAAACACCAGCAGTCAGTGAATAGGTGAAATTTCCATAGATGAATTTCCATTCCACGTTGAACACCTATAACACCAAGTGTGCGTTGTTTCTCTGAGCACTTCCTGTGCGTGATGCTGATGTTCAACACTGGTTCTGAGGACTAAAGCTAGCCCAATGTTTGCCAGGACCAGCCCAATGTCAGCTGTGCAGTGTGGTCAGTACATGGTGTCTGCAAGTGTTCTTTCCTTCAGCCAATATTGAACTCAACAATTACTGCACATGTGATCTTTACAGAACCTGCATACGGAATTTGTGTTTGTTTTCTAAAGGTAGCCCTGGGTGGAAGTGCAGACAAGGTGGAGGAGAAATGTATGAAGTTAGAAATTAAGGTCTTCAAAGTTCAGAATACCAAAAAAAAGTAAGGGAATAGAACTTTCTAGGAAATAGGCCCTATATTGCAGGAACATATAATGATTGTTTCTGACATATGGAAAATCTCTATAACTTACATCTTGTTATACTGTGTGACACACAGATCTCTCTGGTAGGAGGATTTTCAGCAACATGGGCTTCCTAAAAACAGTAAAGTTAAACTAGGAGTGAACTTCCCTTGTGTTTCCTACTGAGCTCTGCAAATAACAGTGCATGTGCTATCAGGACTGACAGTGATGTGAACTGCCTGCGGCCATTTAGATAATACAGAAGGGTGAATTAACCTTCCTAGGCACCATTTAGAATTCTAGCATGTATGACCTGTGCTGCAGAATGAAAAGCTACTTCTGACTTGTTCTTATGCAGTGGATACTCTCAAAACTATTGCAAGCTCTAAGTGTAAATGGAGAGATTGCTGGTTGGAACTCTGACATGATTGCACAGACTTTGCCCTGGAGAAAAGAAAAAGAATTACAGGAATTACTGGAACATTTGTCAATATATCTTTGGGTTCTCCTGTTTTTGATTTAATCTTTGACACATAGGTGTAAGCTTAATCTCAAATTGTCAAGTCATGGTTAAATACCAGGAAAATACAGAGAATACTCTCTCGGTATCTACTTCAGTGAAGAGTTATCTAACCCATGCACATGCTTCAGTACCCAAAGTCAGCTTTACATATTGAGGAAGTATCTAGTAATAACTCAACTTAAAATAAAAAAAAAAGATCAGGTCTTTCAAATGACCTCTTTTAGTGAGTTTTCTTCAGCAAGGTATTGAAATCATACAAGATCTCCCAGCACTGAGCACCTTCTGCTAATTTAATACCTAATCCCATTTTCATTAATATCAGCATTAAACTTTCATTGTTAAGTTCAGGGCAGCACTGACATCCTTACTGTAAATCTTGTGATAAAAAGCAAAAACTGACCTCAGTTCCAGGAAAGGACCTTAGGCCAGAGCAGCTGTAAATTAAAGGCTTTTGAAAGGTGCAGTTCTTAAGAAGTGCTTTTCCTTCCCATCACCCAGGTTCAGAGGCTGTCCGTTGGAAGCATCCCTCGTTGCATGGTGGTTGTTCTGGAAGATGATTTGGTGGACAGTTGCAAGTCTGGTGAGGATATAGCATGAATTACTTATGTTTGCACCCACAAGCATTTTCAGTTTTCCATTTGAGATGAATCTCAGTCAAGTGGCTGTCAGTGCAGGGGGCTCCTCAAATGAGGCGTGTTCTTCTGTCCCGTTGCTGTTTCAGGCTGAACGTTAGTGTGGCAGCTGATGATCGTTCTAGAAAACGTCATGCACCCCCAGGTTACATCTTGACTGTTTGACAGATCAGTGTCAATAAGTAATGTGTTGTGACACAAAGAAAGTACATTAATTAAATCTTGTTAGTGTAGAACTGTAGCAGATTTTCTGAGAGAAAGAGTCTCATTCTGTACTTAGAATGAGACATTAAATAAAACAGTGAACTACCCAGCTGAGGTCTGTCTGGCTGAGCCTTGGCCTTGAAGGCCTTGGGGTCCTAGAGCCTGTTGCGCAGATGAAATTACTTGTGGCGCAGAAGAAATTAGGTGTTAAGGTATCATTGCTAGATAGTAAGTTTTCTGAAGGTCACTGAGTGTAATTATTAGTGGGCACGTTTAGCCACCTTAAAAGTAAAATTAAACAGTGTTTGTTTGCATTCTTTCTATGCTGTATTCCAATAGAAATGTTACTCCAATTATAAACTATATAGAACTGTATATAACCTGCCATCTTAAGCTGAATAAACGGAGAATGTGTGATTAACCATATTGGTCGGATCCTATGTTGCTCTGGCTCAACCTCTCGTTATCTCAGGGCCTCCCTGCAACATAGAACATCAAACCCTCCCCAGGAGATTGGGTTACACAGCGTGAGGTGCCCCTCCATAGGTTCGGGGAGCCAGGAAACCTGACCTCCTATCTAAGGAGTATTGCAGGTGGAAAAAGCTACTTGGCATTCCAAGAAGAAGCTAATTGGCAGGAGGATGAATGAAGACTAGACTAAAAATACTCAGATAGGCACGTTTCCACAAGAAATTATTTGTGGTTGTACTTTTTTTGGAAGAACACTCTACTCAGAATGTTAACAAGTGATTCTGGGGGTTCATCACAAAGGTTACCAGGAGCCAAATAAGTTTTGACTATTTTTTTTTTTTTTGAATAATCAATCTAATTGAAAGAGCTTCTACAGTTTACCAGGAATTCTTCTCTTCTAAACGAGGAGGC
The DNA here is from genome assembly GCA_008694505.1 of Cyanoderma ruficeps. Classification (NCBI taxonomy): domain Eukaryota; kingdom Metazoa; phylum Chordata; class Aves; order Passeriformes; family Timaliidae; genus Cyanoderma; species Cyanoderma ruficeps. Next base: position 51,911,164 of record VZDJ01007749.1, read on the forward strand.
AAGCAGAGCTATATCTTTAAGATTTCACCTCCCTTAAATAGAGGTGGAAAGACAACAACTTCCTACCACAGACTTAAGCAGTCTACCTTATTTTTCTTTTAGACTTCCAGTTACTGCAGGAAGTTTTGCTTTTTGTTGTTCGATTTTTTTTAACCTTATGAACTGTAACACAGGATTTGGATCACATTATTGCACCTTACAGCTAACTGAAATGTCTGAATGTCTCAAGTCAGATGTTATTTTACTAATTCTTTGTTGTTACCTCTAGGAGATGACATCACAGTGTATGGAGTGGTAATGCAGAGGTGGAAACCTTTCCACGAGGGTGCACGCTGTGACTTGGAGCTTGTTTTAAAAGCCAACTATGTTAAAGTGAACAATGAGCAGCTAGCAGGGGTTGTAATTGATGAAGAAGTTCGCAAGGAATTTGAAGACTTCTGGGAAAGGCATAGGAATAATCCCTTAGCAGGTTAGTAGTTGAAAGTTTTAAGTAGGGCACTTGATTGTATAGAGATGAAATTAGGAGTGAAAGTACAGTGAGTGAACACATTTTCCCCCCATTATCCTATCTCATCACCCATTTATCAAGAATATCTTTTTTCCACTACAAGAATGTGAACTTGTCACTTTAATATTACAGGGGTGGGGGTGGGAAGAAGTACCAAACCCACTGCATTGAGCTCCATTCTTTGAGCTTTCTATTCAAGTCTTTCTTGGAACATTTATTAACAAGAAATGAGAAAGAATGAAAGAAGGTAAGTATCAGAGGGAAAAAAAAGAAAGAAGTGTTTTATAAACAAGAAAGAAGCAGCATACTTCTTAGAAGAAATAGAGTGGACCAGATCTGCCTTTAGTCAGCACAGCTGTTGCCTCTGGGGTGAGAGAGCTGACACGCTGTCTCTGCATCCCAAATCAAGCTCTGAATCTTTACCATAGGGATTAACACATCCTATCTGTAATATAACTCTTGGATGCCTAGGCCCTTGGGTTAGGTGCAGGGGAGCCTCCCAATTCACAGTGGCTTCCAGAACAGCCAGTGTCCAGTATGCTGCGTCCTAAAGTTACCGTGGTCCACAGTCAACCACCTTGGAATTACCAGAAGTTTGGTCTGGAACTTTGTTCCTCTCCATAATCTGAGTGTCTTCTCCTCAACTCTGCAGGAGCTCAATGGACTCTTTAGGGTCTCTATCCCTGAACTTTATTAGGCTGACACTGGGCCTTGTAAAACCCTGGAAAAAGTTTAGTCTTTCTTCTTTAAAGACAAACAGAAGGAAAAGCAGGTGGGAACTTCCATCAAATGAGCCTGCTCACAATAAGAAAGTGCAGATCCTGTCAATGTCAAAGATTCTTCAGAACTGCATTTCCTGGAAAGCAATTTAATTGCTAGCTTCTTGCTTGCTTTCCTGCTCTTTGGAATGATAACATTTCTTCCATTCTGCTGTTTGGAATGAGAATATTTCTTATCACTCTCATTAGAACTGTTCAGAAAGTAACTCAGGATCTTCTTTGAAGGTGCCTTTTAATCTTTCATTCTCAGGACAACTTTTGGAAGCCTGCAGAGAGCAACGTGATTTTATCTAATATTACCCATTCTGAATAAATAAATATGAAGTGCCTACAAGAAAGTTGAGGTGGAAATTAGAAGGACCCTGACTGCCCAAGATGTCTGTTTCAGGCTGTTTGTCTGAATTTCAGTTGAAATTGGGGGCAGAGGTCAAACCTGACTAAGGAGTCTCAGGCCACAGAATGTGTGTGTACCTGTACTGTTTTTCAAGAGATAATGATAGGTGCAACTCCATTTTATGTCAGTCACTTAATAATGTTAACTCCTAACTGTGGAATTAGATCTTGAGCTGTGCATGGCTGAACAATGTTCTTAAAATTTCACTTTTGCATGGACAAAGATCTGTTAATTCCTTCAGAAGACCTCCAAATGAAACACATATACCTTAAGTCATCCATTAGGTACTGGCATCTAGATTTAAAACATGAAGTTAAGCTCTCAAAATGGGTCACTCTCTTTTATTCCCTTGCAATGGAAGTAACACATGGCATATAACCTGAGACCCCTTATGTGCTGGTAGTGTCAGAATCTCAAAGGACAAAATAAATCCTGTTACATATCTTCCACACCATCAGCATTTTCAGAGCAGATTGAAATATTCTGCTGCTGGAAAGAGACTATTGTAGGGAGGAGGAGAGGGACCTGTGACACAGAAGGATCAAAGGAGAAGGAAGGTAACGAGGGAATGAGCACATTATATGTGCACAGGTTTAAGGCAAAATAAGGATTAGAAGTTTTCTTAGTTTTCCTAAATGTACAACACACCAGTTTTCAAGGGGACATTTTGAAATCTGTAAGCTTCTAGGTTTCATAGCTTCTATACTTTTAAACGTGGAACAAAAGAATTTGCATGGTGGCATTTCATTAGTGCCTTTTATCTTGCTATCCACACCATACATTCCTAAAATTGCAATAGGATTTGCTTTGCTGCTTGTGCTTGTGACTTACCTAACTCCTCTATAAATGAAGTTTGGATCAAACAACTGCTCTAGGTCCTATTCTAAGGGAAAAAAAAAAAGAATAATCTCCTTCCTACCCTACTCTGCTTGCCCAAATTACTTGTCAGTGTACATGGGAGTCTATGGGAAACCAAGTTTTAACTCTGCTGAGATCCATTTTTGCTCCTGTTTTAGGGAGGAATGAAATTTTGGCTAGCTTATGTCCTCAAGTTTTTGGATTGTACCTGGTGAAGCTGGCTGTAGCCATGGTGCTTGCTGGTGGTGTGCAGAGGACTGATGCTGCTGGAACTCGAACCAGAGGTTTGTATTGTTTCTAACAGTATCACATCCTTTGTAACAGTCATTCCCATCCCTGTCCTCACCCACATCCCTCCTCACCCTTCCAAAATCAAACCAGTAAGAACTTGGAAGCATAATCATGCCATTTTCTTGAGTGAGAACAAGTTTTTAATCAATTGTGACTATTCTTCCAGAATATCAGCCAAGTTAAAGTGAGTGTCTAGACTTCCTCTTTTTATTTTAATTTTTACCAAATAAAACACAATAGAAGCAGACTTTCAGGTTTCCATTAGGTAGAATATTAAAGGCAGCTGTTTTATCTAAAACATCTCACTTTTTATTGTATAAGTGACATTCTGGAATTATTTCTAGTAGAATATTCCCAGCAGTATTTGGCATCAAAGGATGGAATCTTAATGTTTCCTTAATGCAGATCACTATAGTACATTAAAAGGAAAAATTAAAGGATTCATTTTACTTCCTAATGCAGACTTTTCCATCTGTGATTGTCAGCACATCTCACTTGGTCTTGTAACTCCAAGTTACCTGCCTGCTGATTCTCCTTCTGTTGTTATTAGATGGCAAATATGCCATGTGCCAGGTGGTACACAGGTCATAATCTATGTAGGTCATAATAATTGTTGAAAGTATGTCTCTGTATAGAAAGACAGGATTTTCAACAGCTAAATAAAATTATAGACTTTATATTTGAGTAAAAGTCGTATTTCGTAGAAAACAATGAAAACTTTAGCACTTTAGAAAACAAAGAATCCTTTACTGAGATTGTAGCAGCCAAATTATTTACTTCTGTAGTTTCATTGTTATGAAATCACAAAGTTGTGTAACTGTTGGCAAAGAATTAATGAAGCAAAACAGCCTGCTGATTTTATTAGTCCATTTTGCAATAATTTAAATAACTGGGTAGTGGAGTGGTAACTAAAACCTGGTCTCCTTCTGTTTCATATTCAAGAATGAACTGAGTCTGAGAAATGAGCATTCTAAAATGTAAGAACTCATATTACAGGAAGTGTGTCAAATACCTGCTAATACTTCACAAATACTTCATTGTAAATATTTGTGTCTAGATGAGTTTATTAAACAATGTATTTATCACCCCAAATAAATAGTGGAGAATTACATATTTTAATGTATATATAGTGCTAAATTTTAGGTGAATATGACAAGTATTATTTAATCTGAGCATTTTGTGTCAATGTTTGTCTGCATATCACCTTTCTACTCCTACATCACTGTTTTCCCCCAAGGTGAATCACATCTTCTGTTGGTTGGAGACCCAGGTACAGGGAAATCTCAGTTCCTCAAGTATGCAGTTAAGATTATGCCACGCTCTGTGCTTACAGCAGGAATTGGATCTACAAGTGCAGGTATGTGCTGCTTCAGCTGTAACAGGTTATCTCTTCACTCAGGTATGTTTATATAAAGCCTTCTATGTATGTGAACAGCGTGCTCAGCTTGTCATGAGCACAGCTGAAGCAGAGAACTGCTGTGGAGGCTTATGAGGCCTGATCTGACTCTCTGCAGTCCTGCCCCTTTGTCTGTATCCATGAAGGACTGTGATGAGTTTCTAGCAGGGAACCTTACAAGCCTCATCCAGAGGCACCTCTCAATGCTTTGCTAGCGGAGAGTGATCTGGACCTGTATTTTTAGCATTTTCCAGCTATGACAAAATATGACATCTTTCCAGAGCTCAAGCTGTGTGATGAGCTAGCATCACTTGGTTTCTCCTGAACAGATAATCTCCTCTCTTCTGTTCTGTGTTCTGTCTGGGTGCCAGTTTTGATTTCTGTTTTGCTTTCTGGAAATTCATCCCTGTGTTGAGAAATTATTTCTTACTCATGAAGATGAGTTTTAAGATGGTTTCAGAGAGCAAGTGGGTTTTTTCTTCTTTTTTCTTTTTTTCTCCTTCTTCCTTTTGTTAAATTTAGGTATGCCCCAGCTGGCTCTGAATGCCAGGCATCTTTGCAAACTCTTGTGGGGACAATGTACAGGATCAGATTGCCTCTGCCAATGACTTTATTTGAACAAATTAATATACTACTTGTACGTTCAAAGTCACAAGATAATTAGGGTCAAATCCCAGTGTCTCAGCTAGCATGTGTAACTTGAATATTCCTCAGAGAGTGCTGCTTATCATTTTATGTCCAGGAAACAGCATTATTTGTACATGGGAGAACCAGAGGATAAATCTTCCCCAGTTCCACAGCTATGTATATACTGAGTCTTCCATAGCTGTGGAAGTGGAACATGATATTGAACATATACACTCCTTGTTCTGAAACACATATGCCTCTGACTTTCCATTCAAACTGTTAACAAACAGGTCTGGAGAGAAGCCAGAGAAAATTTTGGTGTAGCATAATCTTTTCTCCACTTTTTGTTCCGTATTAAGAATTGAGAACAGTCTGGATAATTTCAGATCTGCTAGGGCACTCGCAGTGACCTGGAGTGAAATTTTGCTATGGATCTCAATGTGACTTTGCCCATTTTTCTAAGTAGTGATTTCCTCTGTCAGTTGCTCTCAGTCTCTGATGTTGCTGTTGCCTTCTTCACCACGTCTCCCTCCCATGCTTCACCTTCCATATGATCTGATTTCCAGTTCAGCCATGATGGCTGTGTTCAAAGGCATTTCCCTGAAAACAAACATTGCAGTTTATACATTTACTGTGGTATATGTGCACTAGTGATGTGTGGAGGTGAAGTTTCATCTCATAAAAGGATTGTCTTGGGCCTTTGGTCATCTATACTTCACTTAAATATTCCTTATTTTTAAAAAAACTTGTCTCTTGGTCCCTTTTTCCAAAATCTGACAGCAGCACCAAATTTCTATTTTAGAATTCTTCAGGACTGTTATCACAAGTGAAACTTGAATGCCTGGCAAGAAATCTTATTAACCCTAGTTTAATTTCAGGGAACCTTTCCATGGCTAGAACTGCCGGACTAAGGTATTAAATTCTAGACCAGGAGTTTGGATGTTGTTCAAATTACTATTTTCTTTGCCTTTCCTGTGCAAGGAGTGTCTTATGAATCTGCTTGTAGCTAGCTGTACCTAACATTGATTTTTGTCAACTTGTTCTCTGTGCAGAAGCTTCAAATTAGTTTGGAGATTAAACTGCTTTACTTTCCTTGTCATAATTGAACACTTCGAATTCCCAGTTTTTGCTTTTCCATGAGAAGATAGTCCTAATCCACATTCTTCCCTCCAGTGTACAAATATTAAATCTCTAAGTTTCACTTTCAGCTAGTTCCTTACTGTATATAAAAAGCAGTCTGAATTGCATTTAATTGCTGGCTCTGGAATTACAGTCCATATAGGCCAAAATACTCACCTGAGACTGGGTAAACCCTGAAGAGCTCCCAAAAGCTGAGTCCCTCATTTAGAGAAAAGTGCTGGTATCTAACCAGCCTGAAGTAAGATTCTGTGTGCACTGATATATCTTGTTGCCTTTACCCATCTGGTACTGTTTTAGGACATAAGCTATTTAACAAGCATTGAATTAGAATTCTGCATCCCAAACTGTGTCATACCAGTTTTACTTGGTTTTCTGTACGAGCATTTATTTGTAGCAGGACAGTGTATTAGGTCATTAACATTCTCCTTGTGCCAAAATTCTCTTTCTTTCCTGGTCTACCTCAGGTATCACCTGCTCTGGGATCCACTATGATAGTTTGTGCCCCTGCAGTGTCATGTGCCTGCTGCAGCCCATTAACCCAATACAGACGTGACTGGAATTGGCTTGCAGAATTTCAGAAAACAGTGACCTAACTCCTGCAGTTTAATTTGCTGTTGGGCCTTTGCTCTTTCAATCAGGTTCCTGCCTTCCCCTGCCCTTTCTAAACAAAGTCTGTGCTGTTTTACCTGATTCAGAGTACGACCCAGGAGAAAACCCTGCTTTCCACCTGAAGGTTTGGAAGACCTTCATCTTTTCATTTCACCCACAGGCTCAAGTTGCCTGCTTGCTGCAAATAAGCTCTTAAAAATGACAGATAATTTTGTTTGAAAACTGATTGTTTTGAAAAAATCAGAACTTTACCTCCACTCAGTGAATAAGTTTCTGAGCTTACTTGTTTTATTAAGTTGCCTTTCTTGCAAACACTTCGCAGAAATTTTCTGTTTCAAATTCTCTACAAGTTTAGGACATAAATGAAGAACTGGGGTCCTCCCACATCTCTTTAATGACAGCTGGCAGGCAGACCAGCCCACACACAACAACTCAATGGCAAAAAATTATTTGACCACTGTAGGACTTTGTGATCTGTAAATGAAAAATGGGGAAACCACCTGTCCCACTGTTTCATTCTGTCTACACTGTTTTTTACAGGCCCAGGTCATTCTCCCTGACTTGTCTCTCATCTGAGAATTACAGGGAGTCATTCAGCTACCTTTTATTTTTAGAAATTGATACACAGTTTTCCATAAAGGTGGAGACTTAGGGAGGCTTAACAAGATCTCTCTGGGGATTCTCACCTTACTACTGAGTTAAATAAACTGTTTTGCAGTCCCCAGAGGCACAGTGCTGCTTATGTATATATTTGGATGAGTAATAATCCCTAGTAAGAAAATATTTCATTTACCTCTGGAGCTTGAGATTTGCAGTGATCAAGTGGTGTGCAACAGGAACCAATGCATGCCAGCTGCTGGCAGTTCTGGAGCTCATGGGCATCCAGGCCAGAGTCATTCTGCTGCTTGCTAGTGCACAATTGACTGGTCACATCTCTGAAAATTCTGTTCAGTGTTGCATCCCGCCGCAGATGGATTGCTTAAAGAATTTTGGAAACTGTATTTAGAACAGCTTGCCTAAAAATCTGGGAGACTGTCAGTTGTTTCTCCAGCTCTCCAGTTCTGTATAATGTGCCCTCCTGAGGTGTGTCACATGCACCCTTCTGGCCTCTCCTCTTAGAAGAGTACTGTCTTTTTGCTGGTATTTTGCCATGTCTAACACTGTCCATATCATGCCAACCGCAGTTTGCTACAGATTTCCTTTCTTTTCATTGAAGGGAACTGACTCAAGGGAGACCACCTCTTTCCTTCTTTCATAGTACACTTTCCCCTGCTAGGAAGGCTTCAGGTGCGAACAACTGTCTCCCTTCTGATCCATTAGAATCAAATCCAAAGTCACTGACATGAGCCATCCAGCTGTGGTTATAAATAGAATACATGGTGTCAGTATCCTGAGGTATGCAAAACTGAAACTGGAGATATTTCTCTGTCTGTGTAGATCTCCAAACTGTGTCCTTGTGCCTTCCCTAGTTGATATAAGCCAAATAGTGCCAGGAAACCATTTTCCACCACATATTCATACACTGTCCCTGATGAAGTTATTAATACAGATGCAGCCTTTAGGTCACTTTTCTCTGATCATCACTTCTACCATGGGATTGTTTTCCTGAATACTTATAATCGTACATGAACTTGAAGTATTTCCTATCAGTATGTAACCTGAAAATATTTTCTTGAGAGCATGGCTTCACTGGCTGTTCCTTCTACAACTGGGCCTCGTTGGAAAGGCCTCAGCTCTACAGGAAGTGTACTGAACTTGTTGAAGGAATGAAATTTGAAGCTGTGATCAAATACTGTCAGACATGCCCCATCTCTTCTTTAGTTCTCTTAATTTCTTCTCAGTAATGTTGTTCCCAAAGGGCTTTATCCTGAGAGAGCTTACGTCAACTACCTGCATGACAGAGATTATTTAGCCAGAGATACCTGTCTTAAAAAATTCTGTTTTTTTCAAACATCTTTATATCTGAAGGCCCATAGTTAGGTTGGATGGGAAGTACTGCAGGAACAGTATCTTCTCATGTTGGTTGAATGTTTCAGGTCTTACACACTTCTAACACCTCCAGGACAACTTTCATCAGACTTTTTCATCCTGCTGTTGGAATGGTAGGCATTTCAAGCAGTTGATTTTTGGATGGGTAACAGATGTCTTCAGTATTTCCTTTGCCAGACACTGAAGTCCCTCCTTCTTTCCAGTTTGTTTAAGTGTAGGTCTGCCCCACCCTTCCAGAGAGAAAGGACAAACTGGAGGACACCCTTATTTTGAAAGGGTGGCCTCTTTATCTCATGGTCCACGGGAGGTTCCTGCCAGTTCAGTTCAGCCAGTTCTTCACATTTCTGGTAACATGTAGCTGTTGCCTCTTGCATCTGGTGGAGCACACACACACACCTTCTTCTGACTTTCCCTAGTCTGCAGTCATACCCCTCAGGCCATGGAGAGTGAATACCCAGCCATGCCCCCAAAACTGCATTACCTACAGGTGGAAATGTTTAAGTGTATCCTCCCTCCATGTCCTCCTGAAATGACTCCCAAAGTTCCATGTAGAAGCCTCGGGTTTGCCTTTAAGAAAGCCTTCCTAGTGCCTCCAGCTGGATCTTCCTTATATCATTTTTGCCTAGACCAAAAATCAAGGAAAAATCTTCTCGAGCCCTGCTCTCATATCACGCAGTACAAGACCAGCTTTTAAGAAGCAGAACTATAACTGGAAACGGAAATGGGAGGGCCAAGGAAGAAGAGTTCCACACACATTGCCAACCATTATATGTAGTTGTCAGTTTTGCTGCATCTTTCTGGCTAGCAGTGAGCAGAGCCCCCCCAGCCAGCAACCACAGCAACAATTAACCCATCATCTCCTGACCAAAACTTCTGTGACTCTCAAAATAAATGAGATAATCTGTATTCTTGCAGACCACTGTGCTATGGAAAAGGAGTAGGGCAGTTAGGTACATGAAGGATCTGCAGCCATCCAGACCGAAGCCAGGAGATTTAGTTAACTGCCCTTTTCTGTCTCTGATAAATGAGGATTTGCTAGGAGTATACATGCATAGCACATTTGGGGGTTTTCCTTTTTCCTTCCCACTGGCATTTTCAGATGTCACTGGAAAATCAGTCTAGCTGCAAGTGGTTACCTTTCAGTCTGAGCTGACTTCCAGAAAACCAGCAGCTGAGGCACTCCGAAGAAAATAAGGTACTGTCAGATCATCTGGTTTCTTTGTGACTTTGTCACTCCCATCTCAAGAATACAGAGTGTCTGGGAAGCCATAAACTAAGTTACTGTGGTTATTGTAGCAAAGTTGCAAGTTGCTTCATTGTTGAAGATTGGTGGTAGGGATTGGCTTTTTCAGTGGAGCTTTGTAAAGCCACTGAAAAGATTAAATTTCAATAGTATCCATTTTGATAGAGCTGGAACCATTTTGCCTCCTTCAAATTTAAGTGTCCTAGTAATTCAGATTGAAGGTAATGCCCGAATAAATCAGTGACTGTAAGCTGAGGGACAACTTTTTTTCAAGCTAGACATAAAACCAAACACATTTTTCATCCATGTTACCTTTTCTGATCCGCTTACTTCTCTGTACACGAATAATCCCTGATAAACATTATGACAGTCTTCTAATGGTCTGCCTGTCTGAGATGAAAACACAGTGATATACATCACCAGTCCTATCAGCAGAATCTGTAGGATTCCTTTGCATCTTGATGGCCTCTGCAAGTAAAGGTTTGTGGCAAGGTGAATACATCTTCAACCCTGAAATTGTAATGCTGTGATGTCAGCACCCTAAAACGTTCAGAGACCAGGGACAAGTCTTTACAGATGCCATACATGCATTCTTTCTTTTAATACCACTAAGTTTGTGCTGTGACACTGCTTGAAGGCTCTGGGGGACTGGAAGTTGGTTCCTCAAATTCTATGTCTCTGGAATGTGATTTTGTCAGGAAATGTGATAGTCAGAAGGCAGGGTGTATGGATTGCTAACATCTAGACAAAGTTGCAAAGACCTGAGGCACCCAGCCTCTCAAAAAGCACAGAAATGCCATTTATCTTGCAAAGATCATGAGGTAGGGTTGTTTGTCTCCAATTTTCACCAAACACAGCATTCTTTTTCCTGCTAGCGGTGGGTCAGCTCTGTCCAGGCCACATGAGTGTATCAGGTAAGATGGTGCCAAACTGTGCTGCACCATCCTGCCGCAGTCGAGCCTGGAGTTTATTGCACCCAAGCTCTCATGCACAGATGACTTTTTCCACTGACAACAGCTTCACTTTTCCATTCCTCTGAATTAATTGGTTTGCTGGGTGACATCATTTTGCTGACTAAATTCTGTAGTTGGTTTTGCAATGTCAGCAATAATGCTTTTGCTTCCATCCCTTTGTGGCATATGCTTCTAAAAAGCCTTCATGCTACCAGTGGATGGATTCTGGTTACAGCTTGTACTTGGATCATGTTTTCATTTGAATATTCAATAGAGGCAAGAGTTTGAGATACTACTACAGTAGCCTGGCAATCCTTCAGCAGGTAACTAAGTTATTTACACACATTTATGAGAGATCTTAAATAGACTTATAAATAGAACATAAAGTGCATGAAAAATCTCAAAATATCACTGCAGACCTAAAAGTTGCATTCAAAAATCAAAGATGAAGTTCACAGAGTTTCACCCTTCAAGTGAAGTAAGTGCTGTTTCAGGGAACCAGTTCTTTGTGTTAAGGCGTACCAATGAGTGTTAATATTTTGAGATTTCTGGTTATCACTTTAAACAATTAGAGAGAGACTGTTAAGAGCACATACTAGAACTAGGCCTCCAAATATTAATGGATTTCATTAATTCATTCATCCACCCTAGATGAGTACTGCTGAGTTTCCATACAAGAAAAACATTCAGATCAAATCATTCCTTTCCAGTTTAAAAAACACATACTTGAAATTTAGACAATTTCACTAATGATGTGGAAAGACAGAAGCACTGTCTGGGATATCTTCATCCCCATTAGAGAATGCAGAAAGAAAACAGAAAGCATTCTATTTTTATTCAGAGCTGCACTATCAATCAGCAGGAAATCTACCCTTTTTTGAAGGGCCCAGAACCTACAAGGGCTCATCATTTGGGCAGTGACTAGTAAACAGAAGTTTACTGTAATCTGACACGACAGATTACAATTTAAATACACATACAGGCACAGTAAATATAAATAAAGCTAATGAGGATTGGAAGGAATAACTAAATTCTTAAATGTTACAATGTCTTAAGTTTTTAAAGGTTACTGTTAAGTTCCTTTTATTTTCAAGGATGCCTCAGGTAATAGGAATGTCTCACTGCAAGAGCTTCAGGGCAAGTAATGCATTCTTGAGTGTGCCATGCCTGCCACAACAGGGTTTATACCAGTGAATAGGATTGCCTTAAAGGCTAGAGGGAAAACAGAGAAATTTAAAATTCCAAGTGTATCAAAAAAAATGAAGGAAAACACCCAAACTCCTTACTACTACTGAAAAAGACTACAGTAAAGCATGCCTGAAAATAAACATACCAACCAGTAATGATCCATAATAATCTTGCAGAAGAGCTTATTTGGGATATTCACACTATTGCTTTTGAGGCTTAGAATCTTCTAGTAATTGCTTGCATCCTTCCAACCACTTGTGTACAATATTAGGGTGGCTGAAAAAGGGTTCTTTCCTGAGGTACCCACCCCAATCCACATGAAACACTGTCCTGAACAAAATCACAGTCTGACTAAATAGCAGCAGGAGAGATTGAAGGAAAAAAAAAGTCCTAAAATCCAAGATAGCAGATGGTAAATCTCAAATTGCAGGGTTTAAGTAACAAGTATGTGCCTTGAAAGGAAAAGAAGCTTGCACCTAAAATTATACTGTGCTGTCTGCTTTCAGAGCAAAAGGACATTTTTGGACTTTGTTTGTTATTAAGAGATACTTTTTTTTTTTTTGCACTTCATCTAATGACAGTTTTGTTCTTAAGATGCTATTAAAGGGCACTTTATATTTGGCAATCTGGATAGCAGAGATGAGCATTATTCCTTCATTTTGCCTGAATGTTTTAACTTATAAACTTTTTTTAGGTTTTAATAGTGCTTACAAAGTAAGGGGGGAGGGGAGAGAATACATATACTTTAATCAGGTTTGGTTTAGACCACATAGAATAACACATTAGAAAAAAAGGCAATTACTTAAAAATAGTTGTATTTATATTTCACAATCTGCTCAAATATTGTTTGTTTGTTGGGTTTTTGTTGGATTTTTTTTTTATAAACTTTCTACAGGATGTTTTAAAACAAGTTCTTCACATTGCTTCAACTATGTACTTATGGAATTTGAGGGAAATAGTTCTGGTTGTTTTTACAGTTTAACACATATACAGTACCAAAAGGATGGTGGTTAGTCACATGCAGTCCATATGAGATTCCAACATAACATTTAGTGAATTTTCTGATGTTGACCACCCCTTTGATGCTGAAGGTAATGCATCTGTGGAAAGCAAGGACTGTAGATTTGGGTTACTGCTCTCTGCATCTTCCAGTTTTTCAGTGTTGTCCTCCCAATTAATGTGGAATCTTGTGACTCTGGGATTAGATGCCAAAATATTCCTCTGAAGCTGGGAAAGAAGAAAATATATGGGTTGTAATGTGTACTTCCCAAACTGGAGTTCATATGCATATAGATTTTTTCCTGTTAGTCCCTACAGCCTTGTTTGCACAAAACAATTTGTTTAAAAAGGGAATTCACATCAATGGGAATCTATAGCTACTACATATAGATCAGAAATGTGCTTACAGTACACCACTTACTCATTTTCCCTAATATTCCACTCAGCAGAACAACCACTTTCTCAAGAGAGTATTTTAACTGTTCCACAAGGTCAAGGCTGCGAAAGAGATCCGCAAGTAAAGTGCAAGTGTTTATTATTTGATCCAGCTTTTAGTAAAGCAAATAACTTCTACCCCTACAAGGATTTTGCAAACCACAGTACTTCATCAAATTTTGCATCAACTTTATGGTATTTGCAACATATATCAATTCCATCAACTTCTCATCTTCATTTAAAAGTACAACCTCATCCTTAAGCTACCGAAGTTCAGACTGATTTCATTAAGAGGATTTATTTACTGAAGTTTTAAAATAAAAACATTTGTATTTGGAAGATACTAACACTGTGGCAGTGGACGTGATCAGTCATTATCTTATTCTCATGACTGGCCTTCATTTTTCTTTGAAAACATGTTGCATTTGTTTATGTATGCAGCAAGAAAAAAAAAAGCTGTTTTTCTCTTTATTTTGAAAAGGGGTGAAAGATCATATATAGTTACCTGGAGGATGGCAACTCAGCACCACTGGACACTCACTATGACATTTAAGACTGATCACAGGAAAGCTCTGCTTTGTTGATTTTATTCTCCAAGAAAGTGTACTCTCATTAAGTATTTCCTGACCTAGTAGAGCTTATTTCCCAATAATTCATCAGTCACTTTATTAACCTTCTACTTGTGCATTTCCATTTTGTCCCCAAGTCACATTAAGGACTCTGTATACAAATATGATAGTTTTTGCTGTTGTTTTCCATAGCAGCAAAACTAGCTTTTTATATAAATAGAAAATGAACACAAGTAGTTCTAGGCATTCTAAATTCAAGTGCATAAAGGGAGTCACCATTTTGGCATGGATAACCAACAAAACAAGTAAGTTATGTTTTAAATGAAAGAAATAAAGAAGGAACATACTCAAAGTTTAAGAATTTAATTTAACTCAAACTTTACTGTAACTTTCAGAACATACTTCTTATCACTGAAAATTAAGTTAGGCATAGAAAAGCATACTATTTCACTTCATCTTTTAGTTCCAGTCCTGGTTTAATTGTTGCCATGTGTTTTTACAGCTTCATCTGTATACTTCCTTTGTCAAATTAGACAAGTTATCAGCTAATCATCCAAACAGGCTACCCATGTGCTCTCATTTTACAGCTAATGTGTTCCTCAGTTTAAGTTTTGCAGAAACTGTAGCTCTGACACTAGAACAACTGAGTAACAGCTGCAGTAAATGGGTATCTACAACTTAGTTCCAGGTTGATGGGCCTAGAAAAAACATGATTCTGTTTTTCTGAAGAACAGAGCCACTTTGTAAACCATGGTGCAGGTGGAAATAAATCCAATGGTTTATTTCAGAGTCAGTGTGAAAGCACAGCCAAGTCTTCAAGATGGTGGAAATTTTTGATGGTTTCTCAGTATTACCTAAATTTATGACAACTACATGGCTCTTGTAGTTTGTCCCCCCAATTATTTTCCATTATTTGATGGCTCATTCCATGCACTTTATGAAAACACTTGGGGTTTGAGTTCGTTTCTTAAAAACCTCTTTCTATAAGCACACCTCTGATACATGACTAAAACAAAACATGCCTTACCTTAGAAAAATCTGGCTTTACTGGTGGATTCTCTCTCAGTTCTGTTTCAGTATATTCATTGTTTACATAGTAGCCGACTCTAATAAATTCTTGACCTCGGTAAGTGCATGTAATTAGCACAACTGTAACACCTACTGCATCTGCATCTGGAATAAGCCCTGGGTTAGGTGCATCAGCCTAAATGTGAAAGGGAAAGATAAATTAAAATTGGTAACACATGCCTACCTAGCAGGGAATCTCAAGTAGTGTGTTTCAGCAGCTAAGCAGTGACTATATTTAAAATTGTTCAAATTAACCAGAAAATATACTGCTTTCACAACATCAACCCTACATTTAGAACACCATACTCTAATGACAGAATTGGAATACAGTAAAATTGTTTGCTGACATTTCTCATGGGCAACTTGATCCAAAACTCTTTTTAAATATACGATCAGCTGAACCATTGTTCAGACAGGGGTACCAATATCACTCCAGTTCTACAGTGCCACAGTTCTCCAGCCCATGTTAGTAATTCAATAGAGCAAGATTATTTTCTCATGCACCCTCAAGGTTGAATTGGTCTGTATGTGTGCTCTTAACAAGACTAAATCCTTAAAAATACAGACTGCAAATCACACTTCAGCAAGAAAAGGGATGAGCTATGGTAAGGTTTGAGCTGTTTCACAGATTTCTAGGGAAGGAATGAAGTATTTTTTCTGGTTTCATTTCTAATACTTATGTTCGTTAAAATGTATGCAGTTAAATGCACCATCTCTCCAAGACACCTGAACATTCTCAGTCATTATGCAAACCCAATTAATAAGCAACTGATACAATCTTCCTCAGTGTCTTTACTTACCACGGCTCTGCAGTTACTTATCAATAAAATTTGCCTCATACAATGTGGCTCATACATCAGTCCCTTAAAATGCCTCCTAACTACCACATCTATTGATAAAATGTGATGCTTGATTCTGGTGCAGGATTTAAAGTAACAGCAATCCAGGCACAGTAAACCAGCTTCCTATTTACAATTCCACATGAAAATCTGAAGTCAACAATGAACACACCCATGTTGTAAGAACATACTGGTATTAGTAATGTG
Organism: Cyanoderma ruficeps; assembly: GCA_008694505.1. Taxonomy (NCBI): domain Eukaryota; kingdom Metazoa; phylum Chordata; class Aves; order Passeriformes; family Timaliidae; genus Cyanoderma; species Cyanoderma ruficeps. Next base: position 51,927,256 of record VZDJ01007749.1, read on the forward strand.
TGTTCAGATGGTTTGGGTGTAACAAACCTTGCCTAATGACAGAGGATGAATGGAATTAATTCCTGTTGTTCCTCTCATCTCTACTTTTCTGCAGTATCTATATGCTCCAGCATGGTGAAATTTGGGAGCTACTGTTCATGCAGCATTGGCTTCTACTCTTTGCCACTTCAATTCTAAGCCTTCAAACCAGTCTAGCTTTTTGTGAGAAGTTGTAGGCACTTTGCAGAGGAATTATATAAGTTGGACCTCTCAGGCAGAAATACACCAGAGGGAGAAGAAACCAGGGAATCAGGTAGAACTCATCTTCCTCCAGCCCTGAAGGAGGGGCATAGAGAATGACTGAATGGCTTTACAACTAGCACAAGGAAAGGATGGCCAAGGAACAGAAAAAACGCAGAAGCTCGAGGAAATCACCAGAACTGCCAATACAGATTAAATCATTACTTTAGTTCAGTAGTCTTGTTCTAACAGTGCCCAGAATTATCTGATCACTTTAAATTCCACAGTAATAGGCAACAGAATGATCATGTTCCATTTAACTCCCCATTAAACTCAACTCACATTCTAATGTAAGATCTTAGTTTTCCAGGTTCCCACTGTCATTTTCTGTCTTGTAATATCCTGACATAGTTTTGAACCCAAATACTCTGTTCTAATCCTACTTATCTCTCAAGCATTGTTGTGCTGCATGAAGACAACACTGAAGACAGTTTGAAACAGTTTTGTCAAATTTTCAGCTTCCTGTTTTTGTCAAACCTCTTAATTACTGAGGAACCAAAAATCATATGCAGGTGGAAGAAAAAAAGAAGAGCTTGGTATGACCAAATGATAAATAAGAAATTATCTACAATCAGATATTTTGGTGGGCAGAGGCAGTAGATTAATTTTTGCATAAAAATCACTGTCTTAATATGCCATTTTTATGTTATAAATTACTTAAAAATTTTATTAAATCAGCCCATGTGTATGTTGCCTTGAATTATCTTGCTTTTCCAAATAGTATTTATTCATATAGCTATTACTGCAGAGTAGGTAGCCGAAGTTATATGCTCACTTAAAGATAGCAAATTATTTACGTGCCTATATGCTCAAAAAGAAGTTTCTGTGATTTTATTACAAATTCCCAAGAGAATCAAGAAGGAATCAGGTTTCATTACATATATCTTGGCATTTAGAAACAAACAGGCCAAGCTGTGGGCCTTTACTATTGAAGCCCTTTTAAAGGTAATGTTTTGGGGTTTAAAAACAAAATGCTGCTTTTGTATGTCTGAAAAGCACAATAATTGCCCATCTTTCTGTAAAGCTGAATTCCCAACCTGATCCACATCTTTTTTTTCATTTAAGGTATTTTTATCATCCTTGGTAATCTATCTGTGTGGTACTCCATTTTAGTTGCTATTTCAGCCATTTTCCTATCTAGAAAACTGTACAGCAGATTCTCTGAAAATTTTATACTCCTCTGCAAAGGTCCTTTCCTTATGCTATTCCCCACAAACACCACCTCTTTTCTTTGTATCACATGCCTCCTGCAGTTCTGTGCTTTGCCCCATTCTTGCCTTCCCTTGCTTGTTTTCTCTGTATCCCAGGCTGCTTCAGCTTGGTGAGCAGAACTGCTTCAGCCATCAGCAAAGGCTTCTTGCAGCACTCTGGGTTTTGGTGGTCTCCTGTGCACACGTGAGCTGAGTCCTACCCTCACCTGAAATCCAGAGCCTTTGAAGCATAATATACTCAGACCCAACCATACTTCCATAACAAATAAAAAGGATATTTTAACAAAAGGAATCTCTTACAGGACCTACTCCAATCTAAGCAAGATCTCTATATCTCTCCTAATTTAGCTGTAGTTCATTTAAAACCAGGATACAATTGCTGAGTCCATTCTACAGAAACCGCAAGACCAGTAAATTTAATTTGAGACCTGCCCAATCATACATGCCTTTTTTAGGCACCTGCTTCTTGCTCCTTCCCATCACCATCAACAAGGAATCTTCGGACCTTTGACTGAGAACAGTGCATCTTTTAAATCAGAAATGTAAATGCCAGCTGATTTTCTCACATACAAACACAAGGTAACCCCTTTGAGAGCAATGGAGGATCACCTATTTCTGACCAATTAATGCCATAAGCTCTAATGACTTGATAATGGAAAAACTGTTAATAAATGATGCATTTGTTACACATCTGCTTTGTTTGCAGTGTGGAAAAATTAGGCCTGGCTCCAAAACCAAACGGAAATGTTTCAGCACTGATTTGCATGTATGTGGTTGATAAATGGTGCAACCTCCAGTCTAATCCTATTCCTTAAGCCTGTCCTTTAAGGCGAAAACTGAAACAAAAAAGCCCAGAATAAACAAACACTGCCCAAATGCCAAATTAACTACCTTTCCTGGAACTTACAGGATTAATCAGGATGCCTCACAAATGTTGGTATTATTCTAAACCAGTTACAGTAACCATGAGAAATGAGGGGGTGCATTCATTAACAATTGGGGTTTTTTAATGCTCATACTTCAGCATGCAGTTGCCATTAGTTAAGTGAATTTACAGTATTTGGGAAAATGGCAGGGTTCTTGTGCAATAAGATATACTCAGTTTCTATCTGATTTTTCATCCAATGGATTTTGGTCTCAGTTTACAAAAATAAATCTAGTATTTCATAGAAAAAAATACGTTAGTTTCAGTAAAAATTACAGTTTTGAATAAAAAACTAACAAAGAAACCCCCCCACCACCACAAAAGAAGTTATCCCAAACAAAAGAAAGCTTCTGTAAGAATTCAGGCAAGTCCACTTCAGGTTTTTCCCCCTGCATCTCACTGAGTTAAAACAGAAACAGGACTAGGCCAGTACCCATCTTAGTGTTGCACTTTCCCCGTTTTCTTTTCCTTCATTACTCCTTAGTAACTTTTGGCTTTAACAGGAGTATTTTAGAGAACTATCACATGCTCTAGACTGTTTTGTGCAGTCTTGATCTACACCCTTGTGTCCTTGAATACCTCCCATTTACCACTGATTTTCTGTCTTTATTTTAGAAATCACTGTATTTTGTTATGATTTAGCATGCTTAGCCAAACATCACCGTTGAATATGTGTTCTGCCAAACAAAAACAAATTTTTAGATTGTTCTGACTGAGTTTTACAATTAATTTGTTGGCCTGATCCTCTGAAGATGTTGCCTACATTAACCTGGTGCTCTTGATTGTCTGAAACTGTCACCAGTGGCGGAGGAGGTGAGCTTGATGGTGCTGGTGTAAACCAGACAACTGGCAGTGCAGATGGGTGAAAGTTATCAGCAGCTGTGGGAACTGTCCTTTTATCAGTTATTATTGATACCACAAATAAAAAACAGAACCAAGAAATACCAGGGACAAGAAGTACAAGTTCAAGAACAGACTTTAAAGGAAAGTCTGAGGAGCTCACTGCAATACTCTTTTACCATTTTTTTTCAAGTGCCTCTTAGTTGGACAGTCATCCCTAAACAAATTAGCACAACTCTTTCAGAAATGGTTAAATCAAACTTACCTGAAATACAAACATGTGTCTGCCTGCAGGAACAGGTCCAACTAAAACAGAGTCTAACACCTGATCATACTCTTCACTTTCAGCTGAACCCACATAAATTATTTTCCATTCCAAATCTACAATAATAAAAAAAAAAGAAACAAAAACAAACATTATTTACCATTACAGTTAGCGGTCTTCCACTCTTGCCCATCTACAGTTTTGCATAACCTAAAATTACTTCTTTGGCAACAAGCCTAAAATAACAAGGACCTGTCTTCATCAGAGAAATTCACTGATGCCTGACCCTGTCCTCATGAACCAGATCATCCCACTTTCTCTCTCTAGTCAGTCTACCACAAGAATCCTTCTTTTTCACAGTGAGGTTAACTTTAAAATTTTATACAGAGAACAAGGCCCTTTTACTAACTGGGACCTGTGTTGAGCATCTTCTCAAAGTCTGTCAGAATGGCTGCAGCACAGAGATGATGCCTATGAATCACCACATCCTTGAATACCAACTAACTTCCAAAAACCAAAATTCCCACCTTCCACATACACACCTCACAGCTTAAATTACATTAAATTACAGCTTAAATTACACAGATCATGGAAAGTAGTTAATTGAGTAAGAAACCCACTGGGTTAGCTCCAGGCACACTAACTGTATGCCCCCATTCCTTCATGTGTCACTTGTGTTACCCAGGAAGTACATAAAATTTTGACACATGACTAGACTGTATTCTAAAGATAGTGATACTTGGATCTTATCTACATCCTGAAATGGAATTACAGGCCAAAAAAAAAAATCAATGTAGCATTTTACTTTCTAAAGCCATGCACTAACCCCCAACATTTATTACAATTCAGTTTTTTCTAACTCAGCCTCTCTCCTACAGATGTTTTGAAGTTGAAACTGCAAATTAGCTCTTCCTGGGTCAGCTTTTCACCTTCCCTTTTTGATTCAAAAACAGTATTATTCACACATATGAAACTAATCTTGGAAGACAGGTTTTGGGGTTTTTAAAACAAGTGGGAAAGAAAAAGACCACCATTACAAAAAACTGTAACACTTGTTTTCTTAATTAAGCTGTTGTTTCAGAACTGTACCTTAAAAACTTCCATGGTATATTTATTTTTCTTTTCTTTTTTCCTTTGTGAACAATGCCCCTGTTACCTTCACAAAAGCACAAACCTGTAAGCCATTACATTAACTCATTAGTACACTCGGGAAAATCCAAAGGTCTGCCTCATGGTTTCTGGATGCAGGAATGGAATTTAAGCATAGAAAAAAAAATTCTTGAACAGAACTTGACTACTTTAAGACTGCAACTCTCTTTCCTCATTAGTGAATTCTTCTTGTTTACCATCAGTGGAGGTTTGTGGCTTTAACTATCATAATAAACAGGGCTTGGGAAGGGATTTTACTCCTCCGTACAACACAGCAGTTTCACAGGTTTATTTACCTTTTAAGCATGAAGTACTAGCTGTCGCCAGTATTGTAGGTACTTCACAATAATTAAGGAACTTTCTTGTCTGCATCTGAGGACAAATTACTACTTACAAGAAATGAGGATTTTTAAGTTAAACTGCTTAAGACTGTCACACCATCCTGTGCCATTATTCTAGAAAAACAGTATAAAACTTATTGTAAACAACTCACAGACTTTTAAAAAATAAATTTTAAATGTTATTTAAATATGCTGATACAGAACAACAGCTTTAAGAAAGAGAGGGCTGGAGTTCTTGGATTTAATTTTAGGATCAGTGTTGCAAAGGACAGGCTGCAAACAGCACAGTAAAGAGATGTATTAGCACAGGAAAGCTAAGGCAACGACTTTTCATCAAGTACACAATGGCTCAGTTTAATTTTATTTTTAAACGTGAAAGACAGCAGCGCTGTCCCTAATTTATCCTCTACTTGTTGGTGGGGGAAATGAGCTGATAATTCTGCATTGGACCATGTATAATTCTTCTCATCACGACCGTCCAGGATTAATTTAAACATAAATCCTGAGTGTGAGGAGCATATCACAAACAGCTGTGCACAACTGGAAGAAAAAGCCTAACATCTTGCACGGAGCCCCTGTGACGGGCACTGCCACCTGCCACAGCAGTTGCCACAGAGGGGCTCCGGTGCTGCCCCTCGGATGGGGCCAGGCTTGACCGTGGCCACGGGCATGGAGCACAGCTCCAGCTACTGCGTCCGTCAGTTGCAAGAAGGCAGGAGACAGGCGGCAGAGGCCTGGAGGAAACCCTGGCTCAGGCGAGACTTCCTCTGAAGTTCCCGCCACGGCGGCCGTCCCTCCCTCCCTCCCTCCCTCCCCGCGCTGTCACCATCCCGCCGGCACGCACGAGTACGCGCTGCTGCAGAGGCAGGCGGGGTGAGGCGAGTTAAACCGCAGCGATAGCCGATAGCGAGCCTGCCACGGCACCTCAGCCAGGACAGCAGCCAACTCCCCTTCTCCTCAGCCCTGCCCTCGCCCCTCCGCCCGTGGGGCTCTCCGGCGAGCAGGCGGTGCTGGGCTCCGCCAAGCGCCGGCCAGTGTCCTCTCCCACTCACAGGCAGCCCAGCCGGGCAGCCTCCTCCTGCTCCCGGGGCAGCAGCCTCTTCCCCGGCCCGCCGGCGGGCAGGAGCGCCCCGCATTCTCTCCCTCGCCCCGAGCCGTTCGAAACTCCCGCCCGCGGGGCGACGCGCGGCCTCTCGGGGCGCGTCCCGCGGCCGGCCGGGGGGCGGCGCTGCGGAGCGCGGCCGGGGCGAGGGCGGCTCGCGGCCCGCCCGACTCGGGGGGAAGGCGGGAGCGCGGCGGGAGCGCGGCGGTGGCCCCGGCTCAGGACGGGGGTCCGCGTGGGGCGGCAAGGCTGGGGCCGCCCCCCACCCGCCGGCGGCTGCCGGTAACTTTCGAGTGACTTCCAAAAATAGTGGCAGGAGGGCGGCCCCCTCCCCCGCGGCGGGGCTCCCACAGCCAGTGCTCCCCTCCGAGCCGTGCCCCCGACTCCGCGCACCTACCGCGACTGCCTAGTGCCGGCATGCGGGACCAGCCTGCCCTTGCCTCTCACTGTGATTTTTTTGTTAATTTTTTTAATTTTTTTTTTTTTTTTTAGTATTAAAATAGAGCACGAGGCCAGCGAAACGCATCCCCGCGGAGCATTTTCCGCGCCCCGAGTACCGCCGGGGCTAAGCGCGCAGCATCCCGTGTGCCCGCGGGGATGCGCGGCCGCCGAGCCCGGTTCAACCCTCCTCTCTCCCGCTCGCTCCCCCCACGCACACACAAAGCTGGCAACATGGCTACCTCCACTCTAACAAGTTCCTCGCAACTTGCGGCAGCTCGCCGCCTCGCCGATGGCGGGGAGAGGCGGCGGGCCCGGCTCGGCGCCCAAAGCGGGCGGCCGCCGCCAACTTTCCCCGGCGCCGGGCTCGGCGGGAGCGGCACATCCCCTCGCCCGGCCGGCACATCCTCTCGGCTCGGCACGGCGATGCGGCCGAGGTGGAGAGAATGTTAAATTGTAGGTGCAGGCCTGTGCAAAGTTTAAGCCTTAAATGCCCCGAGCTCAGAGCCCGGGGTTGCAAAATCCGTATCGGGGAGAAAAATTCTACTCACCTTCAGACAGGTCCTCTATGCACTCGAATGTGATTTCGAACTGGAAAGGATTGTAGAAAGGAGAAGGATTATCCAACACCACTACATTGTTCACCTGAACCTTTGCCATATTTTGGAAAAAAATACAAACAATAGGCAGAGCGTGTTAACGCCGCGCACTAAAGTCCTCCGTGCCGGGCTCCCGCACCGCACAAGCCCCCGCGCCGCTGCCCGAGCGAGGCTGCAGGGCGGCGACTTCCACAAACTTTTTTTTTTTTTTTCGCCCCCCCTTTTATTTACACCGGGAACGCTCCACACTGTTCGCCGCTTTCCCTATTTCGCTCAACTACAGCCCATTCTGCCCCTGCTCGCCGCCAGCGCCCGCCCGGATTGGCCACTCGCCGGGCGAGGGCCCTCCCTCCGCGGGCACGGCGGGCACCGAGCGCCGGCCAGAGCGGCCTCCGCGCGCGCCCGCCCCGCGCCGCCCCCGCCGCAGCGCCCCCGCCCGGCGCGCGCCGGCAACGGCCGCCGGCAACAGCCAACGCGCCGGGGGGCGGGGCCGAGGAGGGGGCGGGGTCAAGGGCGGGCCCAGCGCGGGCGATGGTGCCGGCGAGCTTGAGGAAGCCGCGGAACATCTGCTTCTCTGATTTCCAGGAAAAGGGCCGAGAGCTTATCAATAGCTTTTTTTCTTTTTTTCCTGTATGCATTAAAAATATTTAAATCCAGGCAAGGGGAAAATCAAGAGGAAAGATCTTTTCACGCAACTTGTCAGATCTCCATTCACGACCAAGAGGGACTGTGTGCGTTAGAAAGCTGTTGCTTTGCAATGATTTTATTTAAAAGAAAAAAATAAATCCTAGGACGTGACTTTATTTCAATTGCTGGCATATAGCTTATGGGACTGTGTTTATCCTGCTTACTGCAATAACTTATTAAAATTGATAAGGTTTAGATTCATACATAGAAGATGCTTGTTTTGTCAGTATTTATATTTGTTTATATTTAAAGTTGTGAATCATATGCGCTGAAGAAGAAATTAATTTCCTTTTAAAATGTTCATCCGCTGCAAGTTGTAAACAATGTAAGACCACATCCAGCCTGGAAAGTGCCCTAAGCTGAAAACTGAGGCTGGAAGAATAGTCGGGCAAAATACCATAACTAAATTAGAACCATGGTAGAACAGGGACGAGACATAATCTTTTGTCCATTCATTTCAAGCCAAAAGCTAAAGAAGCACTGTATCTCAACAGGACAAAAAACTGCTTGCAACTAGAGGTCATTTTAAAGTTTTATTTAACCTTACTTATAAAAGCATGGCACCTTAGCCAGGACAGCCTTATTTATAAAGGGAAGATTCAGAAGTGTTTAAAATAATCCTAAGTGGTTTTTTGTATGCTAAAATTGTGCAGTATCGTATAAAGAGCAACTGCAACTCTGGCTGCTTGGGAAGAGTGAAAAACTACTCTCAGTCCAGCGCTCATGATGAAATTGTACCCAACACCTCCCAGAACAAGCACTTTTGCTGTCAGAATGCACAAAACTAATCTAGTCAAGCAGGAAGGTGCATTAAGCTTCCAGCATCCTCTAAGAAGAATGAAAGCAGTGATTCACTTACAGGCTAAACCATCTTGGCTGTGGGGTTGCACCATGTGCAGAGGGGCACTCTCAGTTTGGGACCATTTCAGCTCTTTGGGGTTTTGTTATGCTTTGTTTGGTGGGTTGGGGTTTTTTCCCTGTTTCTGTGCTGATTGTGCTGGGTCCTGGTGGAGTCCTGGGTGCCTAGGAGCACCTCTGGCTGTGGGCAGTGGGGCTGGGCAGTGGTGCCAGGCTCATGAGCCCAAGCCTGCAGCCCATGGCAGTGACCTCTTGGCTGATGGCAAGGGATATCCGTGCCGGGATACAGCACCTTGCTGGCTGGGGAGCCTCCTGAGCAGAGCAGGGTTTGCTGGTGAGGCGCTGGGTGCCCGGGTGGGACAGGCTGTCTGCATGGCTCTGAGTGCTGCTGGTGGAGAGGCCACCCATGAGGGGCTGTGCAGGGGGCCAAGCGTGCCTGTCACTCAGCCGTGCTGTCAGGAAGGCATCCCCTTCCTCTATTTGTAAAAGGCTTGGGAACCCTGAAGAGCTACCAGACAGGACATTTTGCCTGTGCAGCAGCATTGCCGGTGAGAGGGCCCTGCGTGCTGCAGGGGAAGCCATCTTGTGCGGTGGCAGGAGCCTGCAGCAGAGGCCATCTCACGGCTGCCATGCACAGGGGACAGCGTGGAGCTGAGTGACACAGCACTGCAGTGCCAGTGGCGACCTCATGGCTCAGGGGGAGAGCAGAAAGTGCCCATGGCTCTGGAGGTTCAAGGTGTGTACCTCCACCACAGAAAACTCAGAAATAAATGCGTAGCCAGGCTCTAGTACTGCCTAGTGCTCTGTGTTTCTATAATTCTGTGTATGGTTGACTGCCCACTGTTGTTCAGCACACGGTCCAGGAAAACCAAGAAAGATTGGACGTGGTAGAGCAGATTCCTTACTACAAGTAGAAGTATATATCATGTTATCAGGAAGCATTTATTTCTAGTAACTTTTTGCTGGTCATTTGCAAACAAACAGGTACTATGGTGGGCTGCACAGTGATGAGAAGATCTTTGCAGCCTTGAACCAAATGGTGAGGCAGGGGGGATTCTTGTGCAAGTTTTGTCATAGAATTCCTTGAGATTTTAGGCCGGTTGCAGCTTGTCAGCTACTAGGATATTTTGAGCTGAACACTGATGTGAAAAAGAATGGCTAAAGATAGAGAAGAAGCTGGGAAATAGGGAATAGAAGGATTGAAGGGAGCTGCACATAGTTGCTAATGAATAGCTGTTTCCACAGTTGTGCAGGGGTTTTGACTTGCCATCCGCCCAGTGTTGTATCATGTGTAGATTTACTGGAAAACTTTTTTTTTTATTATTTCTTCCCCCATTTCATCCTTGGTCATCTTTGGATTTTCATTTTTGCTTAATGCTTAGAGGAAACCAAAAACTCATAAAGAAATTTAATTTCATTAGTTTAAGGGAAGAATTTGACTCCACTTTCTGGGGCCATGAGTTAAATGACAGTTGAAATTTTATTTTTTTCAAACTTTGCTTTGCAGCTCCAAAATTTCTGTCTGTTTTAGTAGCTGATAAGGAGGACCTGGATGGGTCCGTTCCATAATTTTGCAATCTTTGCCCCAGTTTTCAGTATGATCTGCCAGATCTAGTCTTTATACCCTAATCCCTTTTGTTCATTTAATGAAGTCCTAACGCAAGTCACAATCCAAACATGGAAAGCTTAGCAGAACCTGCTCCACAGCTCCAGGCTAACCTACCTCAGTACTAGTGGGATTGCATGCTGGTAGCTGTAAAGTGAGTTAACGTGGTAGAAGTACATGATAGAGCTTCCCTACTGATTTGCCCTCTGTCCATGGCACAAGCCACTGTGCTGGGTCCCTTCCTTTCACTCAAGTTCACTCCTGCTTTTTAAGGAAGAGACTGACTGAAATATTTGATTCTTCAGGTTTGACAGTGACTGCTGTGAAGGAATTTGGGGAGTGGAATTTGGAAGCTGGAGCACTGGTGCTTGCGGATGGAGGCCTTTGCTGCATTGACGAGTTCAATAGTATCAAAGAACATGACAGAACCAGTATCCACGAGGCAATGGAGCAACAAACCATCAGTGTGGCAAAGGCAGGGTAAGCGGCATGTTAGCGTATGTGAGAAAACTGCATGAGATTTTTCTCTTGTACTTATATGGCAGAGGGATGCTGGTTAAATATATCACTTTTCTTCATTGTATGTAATAGTTTTGTTCTCAGCAGTATTCCTAAACTAGATGAGTCAGCATTTCAAAGGACAGTGCACTGAACCAGAGGCTGCAAGCAATCAGAATAAATACATATCTTCTTCACTGCTGAGTTTTCAATCCACTGTTATAGGCCAGGGTACTTTCCTATGAACACTTAATGTCCTTTTTCTTATCCTTTGCTGCAAGTGGTCATAATAATGTTGTGTGAAATGAGGAGCTTTGTGACTTTTTTTATTGCAGCTCAGAAAGTGGGGCTTCAATTTTCCAAATCCACAAAATCACAGAATCATTAAGTTTGGAAAAGACCTCAAAGATCATCAAGTCCAGCCTATGACTGATCATCACCTTGTCAGCTACAGCATGGCACTAAGTACCATGTCCAGTCAATTCTTGAACACTTTCAGGGATGGTGACTCCACCACCTCCCTGGGCAGCCTGTTCCAATGTCTGACCATCCTTTCAGTGAAGAAATTCTTCCTGATGTCTAACCTGAACCTCTTCTGGCACAGCTTGAGGCTATGTCCTCTTGTCCTGTAAAATCCAATAATACTGCTTGGTAGCCAAAGCACATCAAGAGATTTCCAGGCTGCTGTATTTTCCAAGAGATTTCCAGGCTGCTGAATTCTATTTGGTGTGGTATAAATATAAACTCCTGCTTACTTTAAGTTCCTCCCTTTCTTTTTTCAAAGTAGTGTGTTTGCAAATCTGCTATCCCCCCTACTACCCCCACCCACCACTTGGATCTTTGAGCTCATATTTCAATTTGTCAGTCATATGCAGCTCTTTTTCAGGCCCAAATTATTTCCTGGCTGGTATTTCTGGAATCTCCGCTACTCAAAAGGCATCACCCTTTCCGCATTCCTTCTTGTCACCTTCCACTCGGCTCTTGCCCCAGTCACATCTTGGCTCCTTTAAGTGATCATGTCCTTCCCTTATTCTGAGCATCTGCATCCTCTTTGTCAGGCAGCAGATAAATAATCACAGAATATTCTGAGTTGAAAGGAACCCACAAGGATGGTCAAATCTAATTCTTAAGTGACTGGCCTATATGGGGATTAAACACAACTTTGTTTTTTTTTAACACCATGCTTTTATCAACTGAGCTAATCTCAGGGTCACGTTGCTCTCACCTGAGTAATTACCAGCCTTTGTCAGCTGGGCACAAATACTTGGAATCAGTATGGTTCCGTCTCCTTAGTAAGACAGGGACATATTTCAGCTGAGTTCCCTGGTGCAGTTGTTTGGATTTGATAGACCCAACCACAGTTTGCTAATTCGCACATATATGCCCAGTTGCTCATTTTTAAGGACTACATATAATGAGGATTTTTAAAGTAGTAACTTAGCACACATAGGTTAAGCACCTTATTAATTTAGGTCTTATTTTGGTGCACGGGAGAATAAGTTTTTTCCCTGTTGGGTATAAGCTAGTGGAAGATCTGTGGTCCTTCCTCTCAGTTACAGAGGAACTTTGGACGTGAGGCAGCAGTTACTCAGGAGCTGACTAGAAATAGCTCAGTGACAAACCAAAGTTAGAATGCTTCTGCTGCTGCCTTACCCAAAAGGAGTGCATTTGGACTACTAGGGTAAAAATAATCTCTCCCCACATCTACAAGCACATGTTAGGACATCATGGTTAAGAGAGGAAAATGGCTGTTTCAGTTGATATGGCCGCCATCACTGTTAACTTGGGTTCATATCCATGGTTATATACAGGAATAAAACATATATTTATGTCACATTTTATTTTGCTATCTTAGAAGGTGAATTAAGATAAAGTGTTGCTTTCCAGCATTCGAAAGTGTTTTTATATTGTACAAACCCACAGTGTAATATTTATTTCTGAAAAGTAGTGTTGGTTTTCACTATTTAAGGATCTAGCTGTATACAGAGATTATTTGTGGCAATGTTGGTTGGTGACTTGTGGTATCCAGATCACTGTCTTTCTAGTTGCTATTCTCTGACTGAAAAATGCTGTACATATAATAAATATTAATGCAGTAATCTGTACATTGTTTAGCTCTTAGGGTCTTTCGAGATAAAATCACAAAAGCTTTTGAACACTTTGGGATCCTTTTCCCTACCCAGTTTAATTCAACCATAATGTTCACCATACCTTTCTCTAGCTTGGTGTGCAAGCTCAGCACGAGGACAACTATCCTGGCAGCAACAAACCCTAAAGGTCATTATGACCCCAATGAGTCTGTCTCAGTCAACATAGCTCTTGGCAGTCCCCTGTTGAGCAGATTTGACCTGGTCTTAGTATTGTTAGATACAAAGAATGAGGAATGGGACCACATAATTTCATCCTTCATCTTGCAAAATAAAGGTAAGAATAGTCTTTTAAAATCATAAGGTGTTTTGTTGGGTTGGGGTTTTTTTG
>VZDJ01007749.1:51940582-52051339 GCA_008694505.1 Cyanoderma ruficeps
TTTTTGTTTTTTGTTGGTTTTTTTGTTTTTGTTTTGTTTTTGTTTTGTTGGATTTTTTTTTGTTTGGTTGGTGTCTGGTTTTGTTGCTTGTTTGTTTGGATTTTTTGTGTTTTGTGGGTTTTTTTAATTTTCCTCCATTTTTTAGTTTGTTATTCTTGAATCTTTCAAACTCATCGGTGTTTACATTTTTGTCATGATTTACATTTTTTTCTGCTGTATGGTTTTTCTTCATGTAGGAGTAAGACAGAAATCCCTAATTAATTAAGAGGGGTGAGCTGAGAACACTCTACTTTTACTCTGGGATCATTTGTAAGAGATTTCAGGCTGCTCAGTAAGTGGATTGTTTCCATCTCACACCTTTACGGTGTTTGATCTGCAGATCCTATACACCTTGCAATTGTACTTGCTGTTAGTCAGAAACTTAATTCAGGCAGAAGAGATCAGAGATGGATGTGCTGCGGGGGTCAAAGTATGAGCAATAGCATTCCCCATGTGGAGCTTTGTGCTCTGGAATGAGGGAAGGCAGTGTGATTTGATTTTGACAGCCCCTTCCCCATCCATGTCAAGGAACATGGCTTTGATCCCCTTTACAGAAGAAGTGGTTAGAGGAAGCTTCTTCAGCTAGCTTCCTTCCCTTTCCAAAATATTTCCCTACAAAAAATGTTGAGAATATGGCAGGTAGCTGTTGGCTCCAACAGGGTAGGTAAAACAGCCAGAGGAGGTGCATACACTCACGTAGCATCTTTCATTTTAAGGAGTTCCAAAGCCCTTGGCACTGCCTGTACCATCTGGTGGGCAGTGAGGCTGACAGCAGTTCTGTAGAAATTACTGGAGGCTTTACTGTGGGTTTTGATACAGGAAGGATCGGATAGTGTGTAAAATTCTGCACTGGAATTTGACCAAGTCCTTGAGGACTAGTGTGGAGACAGCCAGCATGCCCCAAAAGCAGAGTCATGTGTCTTCCATAGTCACCTGCCTATTTAACAGGAGTTCTTAGGAAGAAGCTTGATGTCTGTTGTTTTAAAATTACTGACAAGGGTGTTGTAACGCAGGCTGCCCAAGCAAATCAGAAAATCTCTGGAGCATGGAAAGGATGAAGACCTACTTCTGCCTTATAAAAAGCATACAGCCAAAACTGTCTGATGAGAGCAACCTGATCCTGGTTCGCTACTATCAAATGCAGCGTCAGAGCGACTGCAGGAATGCTGCCCGCACCACCATCCGCCTGCTGGAGAGTCTGATACGCCTTGCAGAAGGTGAGGCCCTGGCATTTTTATTTTTGGGCTAACAATTAACCTTTCTGAAATGAATAGCACAGTATAATTATAGCCAGCAAGCAGAATAGCAGCTTTTCAGTGGAGGTTGGGATAGATGATTCTTGTATTGTTTTATCCTTCTCATCTAAAGAGCCTCAGGGTTGGGGATTTTGAGTGTGAGAAAGGGTGTTACATTTAGACTGTCAAAACTAGTTTTAATTTTGATATTCTCACGTGTGTAATAAATATTAAAACCTCTGGAAGAAGTCACATTCAAGAGAAAAATCTCAGAAATGATGTGTCTTTATGAAAGGCAATCTCAAGATTTACTTGGCTCCATTTGAGTTAAATATTTGCTTTTACTCTGAAATTAATATAACAAAATTAGCATATTTTTCTTAAGTATTAATAATCCTAAAATTAATATCACATAAAAGATAGCATTTTTTTGTTTCCTGAAGTATTAGTAATCAAGCCCATATTTTGCTGTACAAATTAAAAATTTCCAACTCTGACTTCACATCATATTTCATTTATAAGAAAAAACCCAAAGGAAGCAGTATGTCTTTGTCTTAACATGGCTTTATTTTATGAAATGGCATATCAAACATTTTCAGGATGAATTTAAAAGAATGTACTGTATTTTGTATAGCAAGCATAAATGGCAGTGTAGTGCCTCCTACTTTAGATGTTTATGTGTTGTTCTGTATTTTGAGGGAAAGACATTCTCCATTTAAGTGAAAGACATTCCAAACTTTTAGAGATTCACATGAAATTTTCCCACTCAGTGTTTTTTTCCGTTCTTATCACTTTATGAGATTGGGGCTTTTAGTAGGATTTTGTTCTTTCAAAGTATTTTTTAGATAGTATTAACTCACCTGTCTTTCTATTGCTGAATAAGAACTGAATGTGCTTCCATGGCCAATTAGGAAAAAGGCTTCATGTGGTAAATTATTTGCATTATATCTGTTTACAAAAATTCACTTTTATTTTGCTGACTGAAGAAAGAGAAGGAAGAAAAAATAAAGCTGTTGTAGAGAAAAGCATTTTAAATAATACCAAATCTCTGACACAGACCAGGTAGAGTAATATTTTTTTTTTCTGACCTATGATGAAAATTAGATCTTATTTTTTATACTATGGTGATGACATGTGCCTGTGTAGATAAGGATGTTTCATATCACACACTTTGTGATATCCAGCACTTTACATTTTTTAACTGCAGAATTTTAAGCTTCTTTATTCTGTCACTGTAACTGCAATTTGAAAATTACACCCCATTGTTCACTAGAAAAACTTCCAGTTTCTGTTGAAATTGACATTAAAATCAAATTTATTGTATTTATTTTTAAGTTATGCCCATCCATGAGTGTTTGAGAACTGAGGAAATTTGAAGAAATATCTTGTTCTTTCTGGTTAAAAAACCCCCCAAAAATTGTTTTTTGACTTTGGTAACACTTGCATCCATTTATTTTTGATAGCTCATGCCCGGTTGATGTTTAGGGATACTGTGACTCTGGAAGATGCTGTAACTGTAGTATCAGTGATGGAATCGTCTATGCAGGTAAGGTTTATTGCAGACATTGCCATTGCTGCAATGCCACCACATTTAAGGGGTTCAGTTTTCCATGTAGATGTGTGCCAGCTCCCTTCTTCTCTTTGGAAAGGATTTTATAGATTCATGCAAAGGAGATAATCAGAGACCTTGACAAGCCTTTTTTAGTCCATCTCGATTGTTAAAATCCTTAAACAGAGATTATACTGAAAAATCTGGACTAGGATAAAGGCCTGCTACCTTTTTTTATAGACTTCGCAGTCTAAGTGAAGTTTTGACATACAGTTGGCTTTTGGTAATCTACATTTTAAAGACATTTTGAGGCAGAAATTGTGTATAAATCACTGTGTTTAATAGCCTCTGACAGGTTTTTCTTCCATGATGTTATATAGTCACTAATTAATTAGGTATGAGAAAACCAAATCATTCTTTGGAGCAAGTTCAAACCATTTCTTAGACCTAGAATTTATTTTGCCATTAAATAATTTTCAACTATGTTGGTAGTAATAGTAAAACTCAGAACATTTGGAAAACTAATTTTATTCTTAGAAACCTTAAAACTTCAAAACTTTGGTTGGACTGAAAATTGTGCATTCCCATTATCACATGGATTTATGTAATGTTTCTATGAAAGAACATTGAAAAAATGTGAAAGGTTAGATTTTAGTTTAGTAGAATATTATTAGGATGTTGAAAAAGCAGCACATTTAGAGTTAGTAAAAGAAATGTGAATCTGATAGAAGGGTTTTTTTTAGTAGAAATGTGGAGAATTATATAGACATTATTACTTCAGACAGAATATTTTTAAGATAAATGAATCTTCATGCTTTGGAGTAGGAAAAAAAATACCATAATCAGATTATCCAAAGTTTTATGAATGGGGGTTTTAGCACATCTGAAATGTTTGGGTTTGGCTTTGTCAGAGATGGTGTACTCCTCTACTCAGCTGACTGGTCTGATCCAAAATGGCATTTCCCATGTTCCTGTGTAGGTTGATTTGAATATTTTCAAATTAAAACAATTTTACAGAGCACCTATTAGTTCAATGGGCCTGAAAGACCTTTGTGGAAGTAGATGTGCTCCTTTATTTGGAGACAAAGCTCTTCAGGATACATGCACAAAGTCCCATATGGCAGGTAGGCACTTGTGATCTCCCTTGTCCTTTCAGTGAGGGTTGAGAGACTAATTACAGTTTGTGCCACAGATAATCTATTGCACAACGTTGCAAATGGAATTTATCTCAAAAATACTACAGGGCCTGACCTTATTAAGTAGGAAAAGATTATTTCTCTGTCTGCTGCAATTCATCTTGCACTGTTTTGAAGAGCTCAGCTTTTCAATGACAGCACTGCATCAAAGTTGAAATATGAAGCTGTTGAAACTGCA
Organism: Cyanoderma ruficeps; assembly: GCA_008694505.1. NCBI lineage: Eukaryota > Metazoa > Chordata > Aves > Passeriformes > Timaliidae > Cyanoderma > Cyanoderma ruficeps. Next base: position 51,944,780 of record VZDJ01007749.1, read on the forward strand.
GAAGGTACTACGTTAGTCTTCATTAAGTGTAATTAAACCTGTAATTAACTAGATGGAAAATTGATGGGACAGTGGTTTCAAATTAATATGGTTTTGAATAGAAGAACTCTGAAATACTAATTTATTTATTTATTTTTTGNTAATAACAACAACAATAATGAATGTGTATTGTCCCCTGTGTGTCTACCTGATCAGCAAAAGTAAATGTAAAAGAATTGTTTTAACTGTGATTCGCTGTTTCGTTTTTATACAGTGCTGCCCTCAGGGGCTGCAGGTTGACCTGGCCAGGGTCAACCCACTACATTGTGTAACAAATTTTTGTCTAACAATAGTCAGTGAGAAATATGCCTGAATTATGGCTGCAGAAGATTACCTGGGAGTGCTTGGTATGCTTACCCTCTCTGCTCCATTCTTATCTTCTTATGAGTGAGGAGGCAAATGTGTTCATTTTTGCTAGGAAAATGCAAATTTGAGATTTACTATTTAAGGTCAGATTTTACTTTCCTCCTGGAAAATATGAATAATCACTGAATTAGTTTCTTTTTGAAGAAAGTGGTTTATTTGTTGTATTTTAAAAAGATAGAAGTAGCATGCAAAAGTTTATTTTCGGAAACAAATTCCTTCTCTAGGGAAAAAAACCAACTCCACAACATTTTGTACAGACACATCCTATGTTTCCTGCCTAATTGTCAGCCTCAAGAATGAGGTTGTAAATGAGGAAGTGCCAACATCATTCTGGAAGGATTGGCTGCCACCTTTTAGCTCAGCATATTCCCTCTTTGACACTGTCTTCGCAACTTCTACAATAAGTCATGTTCTTGCCAGTATAAAATTAAAGTTCACAGTTCTGCGGCTGGGTATGTTTTGTGAGCTCTCCTGGGAAGGAAGACTATCACATTTTCATCATCAACCTACTTCATTGGAGTTTCTTTTTTTGTTTTGCCCTCTACTTCACCTTTATATTTCTCTTTCCTACTTTGTTTTTGTGAGCATATTCCAAACCTCCCTGGCTTGATCTTTTCTTTGCCTCATTTTCTCTTGCTAGTATTGTCGCCCTCCTTCTCTTGATCATGCTTCTATCCTTCTTTTATTCTCCTTCCAATCCCTCTCCTTTTACTCATTTTTATAATTTGCCTCTTCATCCCTAGCCATTTTACTCCTTTCTTTTCCACTAACTTTCCCTCTAATACTTTCTCTCTCTGTTTTAGATCCTCTGCCCTCAGTTTGCAGTGGTTGTGTAATATGGTTTCCTTCCTCTACTCAAAATGATATCTCAGAATCTCAGAGGGGCAGGTACCTCAGAGACATGAGCACCAGCACAGGATTGAAACTTTACAGATATCTTAAATTCACTTAGAATTTCACATGCACACACAGTATTTAAAAGAAGCTCCTTGTGACAGCCAAGTAAAGGACTGAAATGTCAGTGAGAGCAAGACAATATTGTAGCCCATGGCTGTGTATTTCAGGATATATAACCATGTAGTCCTCTTTTTTTCCACTGGGCCCTTAGGTCACAGGTTGACAGTACTCAGTCCAAAAGCAACTATCTTTTGTCAGTGTTTTGCTCAATATTTTGTTTATTACCTGCCATTCTAAAGGTAATATTCTCAATTTCTTAACATATTTTTCTTTGGAATTTATCTCCAGTGACCTTGAATATTTCAGAAATATCAATTCATCTATCTTCACACAGTCCTTGGGAAGATGGTGCTGCTCCTCTGATCTGGAACTGAATTATGTACAGTTCAGAAGAAATTGTCCACTAGATCATACCCCCAAGAGATGGTTGTGGCCCCAGTTTCAGAGTAGTAGCACTTTGAGTGTTTGACCATGTTTCCTGTTGCCTTCATTTTCCTTCTGTGCACACACCACACCAGGATCCCACTCAGAGATTTATTTTCTTTCTTTCCTTGGCTGGCTCTTCCTGAATCATGAGAACTGGAACATAGCATCAGAGATGGAATCTGGTCCTCCTTGTCTGCTTTTAATTGTTCTAACCAAGACACTGAGTCCCTGCCTTATTGCCTATGAACCTTCGAGTTCCTGAAGCAAATACAGCAGATGGGTTCTGCTGGAGCCTTTTCCATGCCAGGAGACTGGTCCTTCTATGTGGAACAGATCTATCATGTTTCTGAATTGATGGATGAAAAACCTATTAGTTACCCAAGTGGTAACTTCAGTGGGATGCATTAGAGGTTGCATGGACAGCCTTAATTTTAGCATGTCGTAGTTTTAGTCTTTTAATTAGCCACAGGGTGATGTTTTCAGTGTATTATTTTAATATAATATTTTAATATTGCAAAATGGGAGAACCAGAAATTACCACAATTGTAGACTTGTAATCCATGTGATGTCATAGGTAGCAATTTCTGGATCTAGAGACTTCATTGACTTTTGCTATTGTGCTCATGGCACTTGATACCTATCTTGTTCATTATTGTATTGAGCATTATAGATTAGACAGGAATGGTAAATGCTAACTAATTTGTGGCAAAATATAGGGTTTGTGGTGTGAGGTGTTTTTTTCCAAAGTGCAATTAACTACAGTGTTATTCTACATTATTTATTGGGGAACAAATCACTGTGCAGATGCTCTGTTCCAAATAAAAACTGCTTCATTTTTACAAGGCACAGCAAAAATTGTCCCAGATTAAAATCGCTCACAAGTCACTGGAATTATTCACAAATATTGAGTTACTCTTAAAGTGCTATCCAGAAATATTTCTGCCCAATAATTTACCCTGTGTTGACAAATCTTAATATTCCTTTAAGAAATTAGGCAAAGCTAATGAAAGCCTCCAGAAGTCCGAACTTCTTCAGTTAAAAAAGTTCCTCATATGGGCACAATTTTTGCGAAGTATTTGGAAAATATCTTCAATCTTTTTTCAGTCATGATGTTCTCACACTTTAGGTGGACTTCCCATTCCATGTGTCAATAAAAATAAACAAGTATGAGTAAACTGCAGGCTTGATCATATAATTGCTTGATGTTTATGAGCAATTTTGACCATGTGAGCAGCTCTAATAAGATTGTTTGTGTGGATACAGTTAGCAAATATTTGCTACCTTAAGCTTTAAAATATCTAAGGGACAATTTCAGATAACGTAGTCCCTGTTTGTTTAAATTTGCTTAATAATAAAGGTAGTTTCTTTTTTTTTTTTTTTTTTTTTTTTNTAATCTCCTTGGTGCCATAGGGGGGTGCACTTCTTGGAGGCATCAATGCCTTACACACCTCATTTCCAGAGAATCCAATGGAGCAATACCGAACACAGTGTGAAATCATATTGGAGCGGCTGGAGCTGAAAGATCTTCTGCACAAAGAGCTACAAAGACTTGACAGGTTATAATACACAAAGTAACAAACTAATTCGGAAGGGAAACAGAATTTGTTTCATAATAATATCTGGGAAGGGATTCCTTCTTTAGAGAACATGGATAATCAGGGAGATTGTTTTAAAGTAGCACTCTTAGATCATCACAGGATCATTTCTGCCTGTGGGTTATAGAATTTACAGATATTTTAATGAGTTCCCAGCTCATATCTCAATAGTATGCTCAGGTAAGTTTCAAAAGTGCTTCTTAGAGTCAAAATGCTAGATTCTGTAGCGGAGCAAATAATTTTATATAACTTTTTGCTACTTGGTTTGGTAAAATACAGCTGATGTGCTTCAAAAATTTTTTAGCCACCTTTTGTATTGGGCTTGTCAGGATCCTTCCCTTTCTGTTAATGGAAAATGTGAGCCTGAATCAAAGTTCTGTTCTTTTACATGCTGGAATTTTCACTGTTGCATCTCTAGTTTTCAGCTCACTGCAATAATCTTTGGGAAACCTGTTTGTTGTTATTAATAGAAAACTTTTAATGCACTGAACCTGAGAGAAAAACCCTAGAATTGGAAGGAAACAAAATAAAATAAAAATTAAAAAAATATGTAAAATAAAATAACCCAACCACATTTTCTTCCTGAAATGAGATTAGGCTTTAAAAAACTTGGTTTTTCTTATTGTTAAAGGAAGATAAAAGATTAATGTTGTTGAAATTAATGGAAAGAACTGGGAGAATTCACTTTTCCTTTGAATATTTTTGAGACTTACTTTGTAACTTACAGTAATGATGTGTTAAATAACCACAGAGTCAACAGAAATAGATGAAAGTGAAATATCTTCAACAGACAGACAAAAGCTAGTTTTAAAACAGAGGTAATTCATAGGGGTCATAGAAATGTAGGATGGGATGGGAGATCAAATACAAAGAGAGGATCAAGTCTGTGTTTGACCTTCCTGGCAGGAGCTCGCATTATCTGCTCTGAAGCCTGCTAATGATGTGGATTTTCTGTTGGCATTCTGTAGTTTGTTCCATGATTGCTCCACCCAATGATCATAAAAGTTTTCCCAGTATCCCACCAAATGGCCTCTGCTGCAAATTAAGCTGACTTCTTCTCCTTCCCTCTCTTAAGCCGCTTAGGGAATACTAAACTGGATATCCTTTTTAAAACAACCCATTCTGTATTTGAAGACTTGTTCCATGCCTTCCCTCTAAACTATATTTCAATAAAACAAGCACGTATCATATATCTCATCTCTTCTTGATGAGTCATATAATTTCTGCCACCTTCCATTAAAAAATTAAGACTAAACATGTTAGTAAACAATTATAGTAATTATTCCAGACATGTCTATACACATCTATATAGTGTTTCATCTTTCCCAGAGCAGAGAAACTGTTTATAATGCATATGAATCATTTCTTCTAGATGAATGCAGTCACTTTAGGGATGGAAGGTGTCTCCTTTTCACTCTGGTTTATATCACTGTTTAGCAAATACCAGAATGCTGTCTGCCTTGGAAAATTTGTGTTTAGGCACAGTAGACAGAACATCAGCTATTCTGAGATAGGAGGGAACCCTCACTCAAGCACCTCTGTTGTTTTGGAGGGCCCTGATAATATTGATAGCCACAGACAGTGATAATTAAGTTTTATAAGTGATTTGAGATGCTTTCATTCTATCATGCTTTTGACATGCTGAGTATATAGTGATTATGAGAGAAACCCAAAAAACCCCGCTATTCCAAGGATGCCTAGGCTTTCCATTCCAATAACTCATTTGAGAATTTACCTGGCTCAGGATGATTTAATTAGGTTCCTGTTCTAGAAGGTAGAGTTACAGAATATGTAAAATCTGTAAGGGACTCTAGCAATGATTGTAAGTAGTGCAAACCTGTTTGGTTTGGTGGTATTTTTGGGGTGGGTTTTTTTCTTTTTTTTTTGTTTTGTTTTGGTTTTTGGTTTGGTTTTTTTTGTTTTGCTTTCCATTTGGTTTCCCAAGGAGATGCAGGTTAGGTGGTTGCTTTCTCTGTCCATCTGCTCGTCTTCTATTGGGGACACTAAATTCTGCCACTTACTGTCAAAGGTGCTGAAAAGTCACAGATTGCAACACCAGCTTTCAGAGCTGTATGTGAAATTTAATAATATACTTCTGTGACCTACATTATTTGTAGCTTACCACCAGTCACGCATATTATGTATCACTGATGCAATGAAGAAAGAAAAAGGAAGAAAATTAAGTTACTATTGTTTATTTTTTTTTTCCATTGTATAGATTGCAAAAGGAAAATTCATGCCAGCAGCAGCCTGAAGAAACAAATACCAGTACAACCACAAAGTGCTTGAATGAGGATGCATTTGAACAGTCAAAGCAAAGGTCTCAGTCAGAATCTTTAAATCAAGAAGAGGATGACTCTGGGCCACAGACACCTTTGCTTGAAGGCAGCTGTGAAGGGAATATTCCATCAGAACCCTTATGCAACGCAGCACGCGGTAATAAGAAAAATACAAACAGCCTGGCATGGTTTGACAGCGTAGAAGAGAGCAGCATTGATGCTGAAAAAAATTCTCAGATGAAGTCTCCAGTGCCCAAGATATCCCCAAATAACTTGACTTCAAAATCTTCAAGTTCTGAAGAAAGATCTGTTTCAATACCAAGGAAGCAAAATGGAATAAGAGAGTCACTAGCAGCTGTGGATCTGCATGCTCCTCCAAAAACAAAGGACAAAGTTTCCAAGTCAAGGAGGAAAAGGACCGAAGAACACAACTGTTCTTCTTCAGAAGATAATAGTGCAGACTCACCACCAAGTGCTGGTGTGCAGGATTCAGTTATTAGACAACACGCGTCTAGAAGCTGGCGGAGGCTGCACAGGGAGAAGTCATATGGATTCTTTACAAGTACACAGGACCCCGAGGCAAAGGCCCTTTCCTCAGCATTACCTGCCTCTGGCCTGCCAGATCTCTCAAGTGATGCAGATTCTGTGCTAGGAGAAGAGAACAGTATATCAGTAGCAGCAAAAAGTACAGCAGTTCCCATAAGAAAAAGAAGTAAAGATCAAGTAGTGAAGGAAACAAAGGTAGTAAGTTCCCATGAGCAAGAAAGTGAAAGTCCCCCAGCTGCTAAACTAGCTAAATTTTCTTTCAGACCAAGGACAAAGCTTGGTCATTCTTCAGAGAAGACAAATGAAGAATTTTCTCTCTTTCCAAGCAAAACTATTTTTAAGCTGGGAGAGCAGCTCCAGGGAGAGCAGCTTCCAGAAGAATGCTGCCCACCTGAGAAAAGCAAGATGACATTGACTCACTTAGAAAAATGTAGCTTGGAAAAAGGATCAAATGATAATAAAGGGGAGGACGAACAGCAGAGTCGGGCCTTAGGGAAAGAGATCAAAGAAAGTGCAACAATTTGCTCTGATAGTGTTCATGCCATGTCACTTCCACCCACTGAGAAGGAAAGGGAGGGAGAGGAGAAACTTGGTGGTCCAAGCACTGGGAAGGTGCGCTCCAGCACATTAGCCAAGCTGTCAACGTTCTCCTTTGTATCACGTCCTGAGGCAAAATCAGAAACCTCACCTGCCATTAAGAATGACACCAGCAAGGAAAGCCACAGCCCATCGCTGGAGGTGCACGTGAGCAATCCTAGCAAAAGGAAGAGTTTTGCATTGGGAAATTCTAGTAAAGCCAGTGTGGTCACAAAGACTTCTCTCTTCTCCATAGCAGAGCTGGATGATGCTGCGTTAGATTTTGATTGGGATAAAGAGGTTAAGAAAAATCCAAGCACATAACATGTATATCCTCCCAGTTCTTTAACATGCAGTTCTTCTGACTCTTCACCCTTCTATCACTTGTATCCATGGTTTTCAAAGCATTTCATAGAATCATCCTGGACCTGTGAACATTCTTTCTTTAGGGGCCATATATTTTACATCAGCAAGGACTGTGTGTGCTGCAGGCCTGATTTGGCTTTTCATTTTCTAAACTCTTCCCAAGGTTGTTTATCTCAGTTCACTGTTTTGATTGAACTGATGAACCCTAAAGACTTGTAGAGCTATGTTCGTGTGTCCAGAGTGAGTGGTCTTGCAGAAGAGCAGTCTTAATTGACTTTATCCTTTATTTCATGTAACGGTTAACTACACATTATTCAGATTGTCCTTCCAAGTGACTGTGCCACTTTTGAAAAATGACGGTGCTCAAGCTATGTCATTATGTTTTGTTCATCTATATGTGCTATTTGTCCCAGCATAGTTGCCAATATTGTGATCTATCATCATGTTATGGTAAGTGTTTCTGTATTATCAGTATCATGACACTTTCGCTTCATCTCTGATTTCTGTGCTTCTTGTCACATAGCTGATGTTGAAAACATGGATCGAGAGCTTTTTGTTTCTGTTTTTTAATTTCAGTTTTAAATACACTGGTTCAGGTATCTGTGTCTATATTCTGGGTCATTTTATCAAAACCCAACTCTGTAATAAACACACAGTTCTCCACTGCAGAGACAACGAATATCAGGTGATTGAAGGGGAGTTGTCAGTAACCAGGGTAACTTTAATGCAGGCATTAAAGCCTGGCAGATAAACTACACTTCAAACCTAGCAGCACAGTGAAGAGCTTCCCTAGTGTAGCTTGGTTCTGAGTCAGATAATATTTACTTGGATATTTTAATTATGATTAGAGTTCTACTGCATCTGATATGTAGTTTGTCTTCTGTAGCATACTGTATCTTGTGTCATTCATTTGTCTAATGGGAAATTAATCTACTAATGCATTACATGTTTACAGAGGAAGGTAAGCCTTAATTTTCTTCTAGTGACTTGCCTGGTACGTTTCTTCTGTGTTTGAATACTCCACAGAATATTCCTGTTATTACCTGCAAGGTAAACAGAGAGTAGAGTGGTTGCTTACAGCACAGTAAATCCCTTGGGAGACTTGCTAGCAGAAAGATCTGATTCTCTCTTGATTTGCTTAGAAGTAGCTCCTTTGAAACCAAGTGAGTTAAAACACTGCAGAATTTCAGAGAATTGAGGCCCAAGTACTTCGGAGAGGTACAGTGAAATCATGAGAACACTAAGGACAGTGTTGGCTTACTGTTCAGTTTGGCAAAATGACGGAAACATTGCTGTCCGGACTGATTGTGTGGTAGTTCCTCCACTGAAGACGTGCCATTGACCAAAACAAGTGGAATTTGTCCACCTCCCTCCCAAAGCACAGTCACCCTATCATGTTCCTTCTCACACCCATGCCAGGGTGAGGTTGAAGTGCACCCTGGACCTACTGCCCATGAAAATCAGATGTGACCTACAAGGTGCTCTGTCTGCACTGAAACAAGGGTCAAGAATTCTGGACCTATGAATATATGTGATGGTCTTCCTACTTGAATTTTTTGTATCAGCCACTTGCATAGCAGTCTCATTTACAGTCAGAAATCCTCTTTCCTAGCACTTTGGTTTGATGGATGTTACTGGCTGGCCAGTGCAAAGCCAGAACATAGCTACTGTCTTTACTAGCCAAGCTTCCAACCCTCCAAACAGTATGTTTGAGCACATTAGGACAAGTTTGATAATGCCCTGAAGACTTTTCAGACTTTCTGGAAAGAGCATGGTAGGGTTGCTATCTGCCACTTAGTATGTTTTAGGCAGCTAAATCCAAACATAGATGGTAGAATTTAGGTAGAGTGAATTTTTCATTTTTGGTAGTGACTTACTGGTGATTAGTATTTGTGGGATAATATGCTAGATAGTATATCAGTAAAAAAGGAACTTTTCAGACTCCCCTGATTAGAAGTAGTCAGTGGACTACTTTATGAAATGGAACAGTGATTGTTTACTGAGCAGAGGTTTTTGAGATTCTAGGGTTCTCCTTCTCCATTTTCTGTAACATGAGGAATGGAACAAAAGCCCAAAAGAATCAAAGAAGGAGACTGAAAAATCCAGTCACTCTGAGATCACTGCCTAGAAGGCCCCTTGGGCCTTGTTTCCCAGTTAGAAGCAAAGAAAAGGAGGCATAGGAACATCAGGGCCATTCCACTGAGCCTGCAGAAAGGCCCATCTTTTCTATACTATCAGAGAAAAAGTTCTGTTGCCTTTTCAAACTGTCTGCAAACAGGTCCTACTCACCCACGTGTGAGAATAGAATAAATTTGGAAAAGCAGATACTGTTGAGATTGTTCTTTACCAGACCAGTTGAAATGCTACTGCTCTGGTACTGCTTGTGACTCATAGCATGAGTTCAGAGCATCCAAGATAAATGAGGAGCTCACAGTAATAAGCAAATGATACCTGCTGCTGATTTACTCTCTCCCTTGCTGTTGCCATTGCTACGGAGCCCATTTATCAGTGCTTTGGCAAGGAGCATTGCTAACTTCTTTCCTTTGCCTTTATAAACCAGCCTCCCCCACAAATAATCACAAGTTTTAATGTTTTTTGAGTGCTACAATAGCCCAATGATTGGAGAACAGCATATCGGATTGGGGAATTTAAAGCACTATGGCAGTGACAGTCCGCTGAGCTAACCTACAGATGAATTTTCTTTTTCAGTACTTAGTGCAGTCAAGGGGCAGATGAGTCCCTTCCTCTCAGCCTGTCTTCCTGGCCATGCACTGAGCCATTATCTGTTTTAACACTTGCCTCTTTGAGTCTATGGTCTAGCAAATCAATTAATGTTGCATACACTAGTATTTTATTAAGCTGTGTTCATGGAAGGTGAATATATATATTGCTGACTTAAAATCCAGTTGAACCAAACTTCGGAAGCCACTGGTTCTAGCAGTGTGTTGGTCAGGCCCTCGTTTCTGAGCACCAGTGAAATGCTGTTAGATATTCAGTGGCCAGACTGCATTACCTTGACTGAAACCAGATTTCATCAAGTCAGTGTGGGAGAAGATCATATCCCATAGGTGTGTTCTGAACAGCTCATGCAGACATGTTGATGAGTCAACAGGGAGGTGGAAAGCAAAACACTCCCAACAATTTAATTATATATTAGTTATATTTTTGTGTTTAAAAAAAAAGATTCATCATATTTTTTTATATTCTGCTGCATGCATGATACTTTTACTGAGAAAGGCACAACCTTGGCTAAACCAAGACCAGACTTAAGACCCACACTCCTCTGAATTAGGAGCTTAGGTATGTTATTTTAGCTCATCATCAGGCAGCTTTGCTTAGTGCCTGAATCGCTTCTCATTTGCCAGTACTTGGGAAGGGGAAGCTGTGAGTGATTGTTCTCTGTCATTGCATACTACACTGGTTGATGTACAGATCTCTCTGATGGCCTGTCTCCTCACTTCTTTGGTATCTGGAAAGTCCTGCTGAAAGAGGCTTCCTAAGGAGTCTTCCTTTCTACTTCTCACTTACAGAAACAGGGTATCACCCATACCTCAGGCTCATTTCCTGGGCTAGATGCTATTGACCAGAGTCTTCATAAGATGAAGACAAGCTGCAGAGCTGTTCCTGGTTATACAGCCACAAGTTATTTCCAGATCTCTACTGGGGTTTTTTCCTGTTTGCTTGGTGTTTTTTAAAATTCCTTTATTTTTTCCCTTTTTAATAATCTTTTTATTTCACTTAAATTCATCTTTTTGTTTATTGATTACCTCACTTGCAGATGAGTCTCAGGATGCAGCAATCTAGTCTTTGTCATCTCTTCATTGAAGCATCACTGCAAAACTGACATTTAAAACTGCAATCCAGAGATGCAAAACTTCCCCAAAACAAAAACGCACTAAGACAGAAAGCAGCTGATTTTATATTCAGTTTTCTTCTAACACTTTTGACTTCTTTTGACAGCTACATTATTAAGTTACACTTAATCAGCTCTGATCCTTCAGGATCACCTGAAATTGTTCATAGAGGCAGTAGATTATGTGGGTATTTGTTACCTTTCAGGATCTGGCAGTACTTAGGAGGATGAAGTTGTGCTTTATGTCTTTCTTATTGTCCAGTTTTGCTGGAGACCACTGTCAGACCTTATCAGGCATGGGCTGTGACTGCTGCCACTAGCTCCTTACCCTCCCCTAGAGGTGCCTCCTCATATCCTTCCCTTCCTCCCAGACCCTTGTTGCTGCCTTTCTCCGAAACCCAGGACTCTTCTCACTGCCTGGTCCTGCAATGTCAGTGCAGCTCCCTCCAAAGCTCCCCTGGGAGGTATTGCCCATCCTATTTAAGGCACTTATGGGGTGGATACCTAGTTTTTAAGCTTGTAAAACCACCCAGAATAGGAATCACTTGCCATGTAAACATCTTGCAAAAACAGCCTTCAGTTCTTTCCAGCAGTATGCAAATTTTAAACAAGCCACAAAAAATGTGTCAGAAGTTGAACTGAAAAGGGAGTGTGTGCCATGTGGCTGAGCTACTCTGCTGACATGTTCTTATGCTAACTTCTAGCCAGTCTTAGTCCCCTTTTTATGCTGCTTTTCATTCTAAATAGCCGGCAAGCAGAAGAAAACCCTACGTGGCTGAGTTTGCTGGCTGTTCATGTTATTCTTAAGTGGTCTGAATGTTGTGATTCTTGTTGGATACATAGGTTAATGAGTTAAATATCATAATGTGATGTGCACCAGGATTACAAAACCAAGTCAGCTAAAGCCAAAGACAAGGCAAAGTCAAACTGAACTGAAACTTCTGAGTAGTGGATTCCATGTGAACAGATGTCCCAGATGAGGATATATAATATCTCATTCTAAAGAGAATGTATTTATTGATGGGAAGATGAGGTAGAGTATTAAGTGCTCTGTATTTCATATGAATGAGGCAATAGCTTCATTAATAATGAATAATAATTATGTCATCTCCCTTAGGTATCTGGTGTGTCTTTGCTTATCAATACTTTCCTTCCTGTTAGACAGAAGAATATAAACGGTTCCAAGGAATAACATTGCCCTGTACTTAATAAGGAGCACAGCTATTCTAGAAAAGAGTGAAAATGTGGGGGTTTGTCAAGTTTGACTATTGTGAGCCAATATGTGCAATTACAATTGTGCACATCATATTTCTACGTATATCATTGTATAACTACATAGACAACAATATATGCATAACAAGGGCATATTGTTTAAAAATGTAGATGTTGTTGTACAAATAAGATGTATTGTTGCAATGCAGTTTACGAAAAGATGTCCTTTGGAGCAGTGACTTTTCAATCAGTAACATTTCCTAACTTGAACCCATTAATCATGAGAGAGTTACCACATGTAAAAAGGCAAGGAAGGAAGTATGTGTCATCAGAGTCCCCAACACAAAAGCTTGTACAAGCAATACCTACGTGACCATGATCACTCCCAGGGGTGTTGGCACCTTCTGAATAGCAGGTACCAAGCTCCAAATCATCCTGTTACTGCTGTCAACATTATTCTGACTCTGTTCTCCCTGGCAACTGAAAGCAGGGGTGAAGAACAGTGGGAGCTGCAAGTTCCCTGATGTAGTCATCTTCCGTGTTCAGCAGCATCCTTATGTTGCTTATCTTCATTGCCAAATTGTAGGTGAGTGCACCACATTTCTCCAGGAATGTTACTTGTCTGTCTCTTAGGAGGGTTTTTTTTCTCCATTCAAGGCCCCTACTGGCCACAAGCCACTGTTCACTTGTCAGAACAAGACATCACAAGGAAGGAAAGTAACACTTCTGTAGCTTCAACATGAGAGAAGCCGTCAGCAACTTGAGCAGCTGCACCTGCAGCTCTGCTTCTCGTCCATCCCGGTTGTCTGGAAGCACAGCTCTACTTGAAGGAATCATGCAGCTTGACCTGCTTCACTCCCGCTCAAAACTACCAGCTAGTAGGACAGCAGCTTTACTCCATTCCCACTTTCATGGCAATGGGGAGGTGTAAAAATGTCTTTGACTGCAAAGGTCTGTATGCTTTACAGCCATGATTTTTAAGATCCTCTTTTGGATCACAGATTGACCTCAGAAACTTTTGTTGTCAGAGGTAGAATAAATTTCCCCTAAACTTGCCCCTGAATTTCCTTACAGCAAGTTAACTTTTTTTAGTAAAAAATACTTTTTACAGTGTCTGGCTTATAGTTTCTGAATATTTATATCTGACATCTCTGCTATACTCTATAGCTGGTGATTAACAGCATCATTGAAAGATCTTTTCCTTGTTTAAATAGCAAAGACCCAAGCTAAAATTATTTTAAATACACTATAAAATATTGGGAAGATTAAAAACTTTAAAGTCACTAGTGGGTCATTCCAGTTTTTGCCAGAATCAGAAAGGATATTTCCAGTGACCTCAGTGGGATAATTTTCTAATGACTTTCACAAGATTCAGCCCAGCAGCATGTACTTATGAGTCTATTATTCAGCTATCAATATTCAGAACTAAGTACCTTTCTAATCTTTTGAATTTTGAATTCTTTCGTCAAGAAAACTGGAACTGAAAATACACTGTTGTCTCAATGAACATAGAGAAAATAGAAAGGGTTTTTTCTAAATTAGCAATTAAATAAATGAAAATTCAATTGTTAGAAAATTGAAAGTAAAAGTTCCATCTCTAATCACCTTTCAGTGGTGTCACTGAAATGATGATATAATCTAATATAATTATTAGATTTGGAATTGCCTTATTCTGTTAAGTGCTATCTTGAGTTAATCAGCTGTTCCTGTAATTACATTATTGCTCTCCCATTAGTATTTTATCAGCCTTATTGAGAGCTATATACTTCCTCTGTTAACATTTTTTATAGGATACAGTTGGTGTGCAGAGATCAGGATGGCTGGAATTTATGGCAGCTTAACTGCGAAACCAGTGTGTTAACTACAAGAAAACAGGAAGAAAAGTTGTACAATCTATTTTCAGACACCATTCAGAATCTATTCAGAAAACACTTGGCTATAAGGAAATTTTACCTTTTAAAATTTAGGACCCTGAGCTCTCTTTAAAGGTAAAGAAGACAATGAAACCTCAGCAATACCTTGGACAAACCCTGTGTCCTGATGTCTGTGTTCTCTCTGTTTGGCTGGTTTTTAAACAGGTGCACATGAAATACCCGTGTGATTGTGTTGCGTGGCACAGTGAGCCATCTTAGGACAGCAAACTCTGAACTGAAACACTTTAGTGCCATTTATATACATGTCAGTAAGAATTTTTTTTGCATAAAAATAAGGGAAATTCTTATTTTGTAACAGTTAAATAAGGTGTTTAAAGGATGAGTTTGTGTGTTTTGTGCGGGGTTTTCATGAGTGCTGGCTTCCTGGTTCACCTTGTTTGTGCTTAGTAAGGCAGGCTCTAACATGTACAAAAGCTGTCACCTAACATGAATGCACACGTATTAGGGATAAGTGGAAACAAAAGGTGATAGGGATATATGCTCCCACTAAACACTTGCGTACATTAGACTATGCATTTGCAAGTTCTGAAACTAGACTTTAAAAAAAGAAAACTTTTCTCTCTTTGTTAGAGGAATGTCAGATTTTTTTTTTCCAATATGACATCAGCTACCACAGACATGTGCTCCAATAAGCACTGTAGTAACCTTTTTTTTTCATACAGCAATACCTGAAGTTAATTATTTAAATGATAATGGACAGTCGAGAGAAGGGAAGTGATTACCTGAAAGTTGCCATAGAACCAGCAGAGGGAGCTCCAAAATTTCTATTTTTTGTTTTTAGAGGGAAACTTCCTTGGAGCCGACTGTGGTGAAAAATACTCGTCGTCACTGAACACGGTTGCTGGCTGCACTGCTTCTTCCCTGGTCCCGGGAATCAAAACAGCAAAATGATATCACGTTTCCTTGCGTATGAATACTCTCCTGACATGCTAAAAATGTAATTTAAAAGATCTCTGAGGACCACTGTTTGTTGCAAGAAATAATCATAATATAATTGTAAGAATCTCCAAAGGATATGCTAAACTCTTTCTTAATATACTGCATGTCAGCACTGCCCTTGTTACCTGAAACCATTGCACTTAACAGTAAGCCATGACGAAGAGACAGACTTTGACCTTAAACACTCTTTTCCAAACTAAGACCTACGATATTTAAACAGAGTGCCCTGGCCTGGGTCACACCATGTTTTCTTATTTTTTGAATTATTATGAAGGCACTGAAGGAACCTGGAGCATGGGGTCAGGTATGGAGTGCTTTCTTCATGTGCTGCATCAAAAGAAGAGTGGTCAGCAGATGGAGGGAGGCGATGCTCCCTTCTCTCTTCCACTGTGAGGTCAGACCCCACCTGCAGTGCTGCATCCAGCTCTGGGGACCCCAGCTTACAAAGGTTGTGGTCCTGTTTGGAGCAGGTCCAGAGGAGGCCACAAAGACGATCAGAGGACTGAAGTACCTGTCCTGTGAAGACAGGCTTAGAGTTTGGGTTGTTCAGCCTAGAGAAGAGAGGGCTCTGGGAGGACCTTAGGGCACCTTCGAGTACCTAAAGAGGGGCTGCAAGAGAGCTGGAGAGGGACTTGGTACAAGGATGGTAGTGACAGGACAAAGGACAATGGCTTCAAACTGAAAGAGGATAGATTTAGATTAGATATTAGGAAAAACTTCTTTGCTCTGAGGGTGGTGAGCACAGAGAAGTTGTCCAGAGAAATTGTGGGTGTTGTGGGTGCCCCTTCCATGGAAGTGGCCAAGTCTAAGCCGGATGGAGCTTTAAGGAACCTGAACTAGTGGAAGATAATCCCTGCCCATGGCAGAGGGGTTGGAATTAGATGACATTTAAGATACCTCCCAATCCAAACCATTCTGTGATTCTATAATCAGCCGTAAAAACCTAATATACCTCAGGAGTTCTCCCTCACATGGACCCACACAGACCTGGATGTTTGGGCATTACTCCTTCCTCAGCTCTGGGCAAGAAACTGTCCTGACCAAGGTGGAACATTGCTGGAAATTATTTTACTGTCAAAATCTCAGACTGAAAACCCTCATGGCTGCAGAATGAGCTGGTCAGGTGTTCTCCAGATCTCTTTGCTAATGTAGTTATGGACTGCTTCTACCCTTAATTACTTCTTTCAGGAAAAGGAACTGGAGAGACAATAAATACCCACTCAGCACAATGTATTATCACTGAGAGCTGCACAATTTAAAGCTCCTTGTCAGCAGCGTCCAAGGCAAGGATGGCTTTGGTGCCTCTCATCCTTTCCTCAATAACATGCTTATCCATTAGCATGGGCATTAAGCTGATTAACATGAGCTTAATTGGTAGCAATCCAGGTTTGAGCTGAATGCTCTTGAAAACTCTTTCTCCTTGAATATTCTGGTGGAAGACTTTTCCTCTCGCTGGGGGAAAAAAAGTTATTCTCTTTTTCTGATAGTAGCCCACAAAAGTTTCTGAGTTTTAATCAAACAGCTTTGACCAGTACTATAATACAAGATCATCAGAGGGGTATTGTCAACTTCTCTGTACCATGTCTTTGCCAACTTCCTTCTTCCAAGTCAAGACAATAGTAACATACTTTCTGTACCTGGTAATATTTGTATTTCTTCGCTCCTGGTTTCTGGTGAAGTAGCTACCACTCCTCAGCTTTGTTCCGGTGGCCCATGAATGTTTTGGCTAAGAAGACTGTTACTGAATCATAACGCTTCCCTGCCTTTCAAAAGCTTGTTTGGTGGGTGACTAAAACTCCACAAAATTCAGCCAGTTTGCTCCCTACCAAACTCATCTTACACACCCAGAAGGGATGACAGTCAGCTCATCAGCAAAACTGGGCTGGGACCTCTGGGATCTGGGGACAGAATTATCAAGGCTTTTGCCTTGCACTGATATGAGGTGTAAACTGAAACTCCAGCATCTGGATTGTCTCTGTAATACAATCCTGATTGCTTTTAACTTCAGTTAAAAGGTTTTCAACAGTTTCTTAATCACTGGGCCTTCTTCACTGCTTTGCTGGCAGTCCCTCCCAACAGGCACCTGTATCTACCCTGCTGGCTGAGCCTGGCTCTCAGGCTGTGCTGGGAACCAGCTGTGCCTGCTGCTTTGGGCACTCAGGTGTGGCCCACCAGGAGCAGGGCCTGGGGAGCCTGCCTGTATCTGTCACTTCAGCACAGGTTCTAGACATTCAGGGGAGGTTCAGATTGGAGACTAGGAAGAATTTCTTCACTGAAAGGGTGGTTAAGCAGTGAAATGGGCTGCCCAGGGTAGTGACAGTCACTACGCATCACTACTGGAAGTGTTCAAGAATGACTGTACCTGACAGTGCCATGGTCTAGTTGATATGGTGGTATTCGGTCAAAGGTTGGACTTGATGATTTTGGAGGTCCCTTCCAGCCTTAGCTGCTCTGTGGTTCTGTGTCACATCCAGGTGCAAGCCTAAGGACAACTGCAGATCTGCCCACCAGCAGATCCCTGAGCAAAGCTTGTGCAGGTACTTCCAGCACAGAGTTCAGCCATCAGTGACCATGGAGAGACTGTGGCAGTGTCATCACTGAAGGGCTTAAAGACAAATTAATTAAGCATTTGCATGTCTTGGGAGAGGACAGTGCACCACTGGAGTCACTCCAGAGATTCCCTTCCGCTGATGAGGGAGGAAACATATCACAGGTGCCTACAGGTACAGAGCTATTCCAGTACAGATAAACCTTTAGGTATTGTACCCCATTGTACCGTGTATTTGCCAGCTGTGTGGCTTGTACAAAGATGCCCAAGTTGCAGATTTTAAGCAGTTCATTATTCATTCACTGAACAATTCCCATTCTGAGTCAATGAACTCTGTTTCTACTCACTGTTCAGGACTCAAAATAGCATGGTTTCTTTTGAGTGTGAGTTAGTGTGCTTTATTTTAAACATATTCCTCATATGTCCAAGTTAAAATTATGTTCCCAACAGGCTTTGTTATTAGAAGTTCATGAGTGATGGATATGTTAACTTCAGATCTCTAATTTTAAAATATTGATTATAGGAAGTACCTTATCTAGTTTATTAAGAAATTCCAGGGATTTCATCACAGACATGTTTTAAAAATCCATATATATATATATAATCTTTATTTTTAGTCTTCACATGCTGAACTCATATCAGGGAATCTAAACTACATAAAAACAATAGCTTCATGGACTCACAGTGTCCCCAGGTCCCCAGGCTGATATTGCTGATAGACTTTCAGTCTAGTTTAATTTTACTTCTTCATCCAAACTGCCACTGTTGGAGCCTCTTAACTGTTCTATTTGAGACGTCTAAACCAGACAAAAAATACGAGTAGTATCTGGTTCCTATTACTACCACAGAACCACCACCCTCCCTAAATTGAGAGTGTTTGTGATGCCAAAAAGCTTAATTGGGTCATGGTGTCAGTTTAAATTGTACAGGAGATGAGCATAACATGTTTATTAAATTTAACTGTCTGTTTCTGGATCTGGAATGTCTGTTTGCTAGGAGAGAGCAGAAGCAGAGACACTAGGTTTTAAATTAATCAAAACCACTATGCTGAAATTCATTCAGAAAATGAAGTGGCAGTCAGAATTACAGTATTTATTGTATTATCTCAATTATAAGACCAACCAGAAGCTGAAAAAAGGGGTGGCTTTCAGAACTGATATTCTGCAAGCATATAGATGGCTTGTTCTGGCTGCAATTTGGAAAAACTGACTAGATAAATGATAAAAAAAGTTATGTGAAAGAACATTTTTGAGGTGCATGCCACAGGAATTTGTAGGTGTTCCTTAGGTACTTTCAGCTATATGTAAATTATAAGACATGGGTACACTTTCCATAGAAAGTGGGTCTAGGAACATACCCCAAAGGCATCCCATCTTTGTCCTGTTTAGATGTTAACATGCACCATCTCTTTTCATTATTCCATATGCTTTATTCCCTGGGAAAAATCTGAATGCACCCCTGGAAGGCAGCACTACACCTTCTGTCAGGAATTCAGCTATGAAATCCCCTGAAACATAGGGGTTAGAGCACTCCCTCATAAAGTGAGATCTTGATTAATAATCCTTCTTAAGGTTATTCTTACACAGTCCCTGACATGTTCACCATCACTTTTTGCTTTTGGGGGAGGTAAATTCGACACTTAACAGTGTCAAACAGCCTTTCTGCCCCAATATGGCTGGAGTCTGATAGGGAATTGAGGGTAAAGCGACTCCACTTGGAACCTTCTTGTTCATTATATTGTAAAGGGAGGTCACAGGAAACCTGTTTCCTTCACTGCAGCTCATAACATCTTGGGATGCGAAAACTATGCTTTTTCTGTTGCCTCAGCTTGCAGAATCTTCTGGTGATGAGGCTGGTGATCTTCAGGGGAGAGAATAGGGGAGAACATGAGAAATAGACTGGAAAGAAAAAGTAACACAAATCCAGCTAAGTTTAGTTTTAAAAGCTTGATGGAATCAGTAAGAATAGCAGTTAATATGTTCTTCCTGCACTAAAGAGATTTATTTTCTGGTACTAAATATTGTGTAGGCCTTATTTTTAGATGGCATTACGCAGTTTATGCTTACTCAGACAATAAGCTCTGGGGCGTTGATGACAAAAATTATTGGAGTAAAAATAGATTTTTTTCCTCTATATTCTTTCAGCTTCTTGGAACTGGATGTTTCTTAAGGAACTGGTGTGAAAATAAACCTGCCAAAATGGAAAGGCCAGCAGACAGCATCTCTCTTTCATGTGAGCTGATAATTTGCCAGTGTGGACTCTCCACTGTTTTCTTCCAAAGCATGTTCTACACAAGTCTTCCAAGACTTGTAATCAAACAGAAGCTGCTGATACATCAGCATCTGATACCAACTTCCTTAAGGAATTCTTGTCACTTATTGTCACACATATTGTCACGCTCTTTCTGTATAATCCTTTTTTTGTCAGTCAATATCTAGTGTGCAAGCAGGTGCCCTTTTCTTTTGGTGTCTACAAAACAGAAGGGTAATTCTTGATAAGAAATAAATCAAATGTAGCTGTTGCTGTTTAATATGACTAACAGGAATTTACCCCCTGGACATGACAACAACAACACCACCATCTACCACTGAACTGGCAACATCTGTTTCCCTCTTCTGGCTTTTCAAAAATAACCAGTGTAGGCCTCAGTTGATCTGTTCAGAGTTTGCACAGCTGTCATCCCCAGCAAACTTGAAAATAAGGCAACCTCCCCGTGCCATGGCCTCTCTGAAGAATACCCACAGCTTTTTGGGGGCAGCAAAGTAGAATACAATCCCATATACAGGGACATGGATTCAAGATCAGGTTAGATGGGACTTTTAGCAACTTGGTCTAGTGGAAGGTTTCCCTGCCCATGGCAGGGTGCTTGTAACTAGATGACCTTTAAAGTCCCTTTCAACCCAAAAAAATCTGATGATTCCTTGGATTTAAAGGCCAGACCATCAGTTAGCATTCAGGCTCTCTCAGGCAGATCAGGTCCCTGTGCTATCCCACCCACAGATTTGATTGAGCGGGGCAAAATAACTACCAAAGCCAGATGTAATGGAAATGGCCGTGCAACAAAATATAACTCTCTGAACCATGCTTGTATGTTGGAAATAGAACATGGGGGCAGAAGGTTAGGAAAAAAACACCTGTTTGGGAACAGCAGCCGTTTGTTCCTTGGGGCTTTCTCATGGCCGTGCTGTGGTGCTCCAAGCTGCAGTCTGCCTAAGCAGCTGCTGGCAGCTGCAGCCACCAGCTGTATCCAAGGGGATCCCAAGAATGGACCCAGCTCAGCAGCCGTGAAAATAGTACCCTGAAGACATGAAGCAATTGTTGGTCTGCATGCCAGGGAGAATCAGTACTGACTAAAGGGAAAAATACACTCTTCTCTTCTGAGTCACTTTATGTAGCCTGTTCTCACTATTTGAATTCGTTCTTCCCCGGTGATTAAGTGTCAAGGTGATACTTTTAATAGTTGTATATTTATTTTGCATTTGATACTTAGAGGAAGAATGAAGGGATGAAACTTCTAGAATTAATGCACATTGACCCCTAACCCTAAGCAGTGGTATGACCCTTCTGTAAGTTTATTCTCTGTAAGTAACTGTACCCAAGAAATAAATATTTGTCTTTAACAGCTGTCCTGGAGATTACATCCCTGCTACTACTCTTCTTGAACAGAGTGAACTAAATAAATTTAAATGAAGTTATCAGACATGATCTTATATTCAAAGAACCAGTGTCACTAAAATAATGCTATAAATTCAGCAGCCTAATGTAATTATTTAAGTGGAATGTAAACTGTTTAGTAGCCTATTGATTTAAGTCACTGTCTCTTAATTTGTAGCAGCAGTGCCTCTGCTGGCAGTGGGCTAGACCTGTTGGTATCATTACATCTTGGACAATATCTACAATACAGCAGTGAATAATGTTAATGTCCAAAAATTTAGCACACAGATTTTTCAGATTTGCAGCAAAGTATTTAAGGCCGGTGTTAAAAGGGAGGGCTTGTACTTGTGGGAATAAATGATGAAAAGTAACAAGAAGCTAGAAAGCATAAAAGCTTTTCTTTTTCTTGTCTGGAAAAGAAAAAAGGGACTTTTCATGTTCCTTTCTGTGTAGGTTGATGCTGGGGAAGAGGGGGGAGTTCTCAAAAAAGGGACTGTGAGATGTGGTGGCATTCTTCCTTTGTCCTTCCTTCTTGCTTTTGCTATCCCGCCTTTAATTCCTTCTCAGTGACCCCATTTTTCACTTTTCACATTGTTTTTCACTTTCTTTAGTGCTGCCCTCATAACCTCAATCTATGATTCTGTGCTTTTATGACCCTTATTTTTACCTAGCTCTTTTCACCTTGGATCTATCTCCTGAAAGTACACACCTGTGCATATCCCCAAGAATGCTCTTTCTTATCTCTTCTTGTCTCTTCCACTGTGAGTTTGTATCCATTCTGTATTGACAGAATGTACACATACATATGTGTATATGCTGGATCTCAGATGATGAGCATACTGGTTTTTTAAAAATTCCCCGTGAAGTTGAGCAGACCCACTCTGTTGCCAATGGGCTGTGCCAAGTGTGTGGCACACCAGCCTGGTTAGGAGTCACTGAGCTGAGTGGTGCTGCTTTGAGCAGAGCAGCTGATACACGGGGTAGCTGGGCCTTGCCTCTCTGCAGACAAAAGGCTGGAAGAAAAAAGGACAAAGGTGACAAAAACAGACAAAAGAGCCCGTTGAGGAAGGCATTTGAATGGATTTTGTGGTTGGTAAAGAAGGAATCTCCTTCTGCTGAGCGCTTCACCCCGTTCTGAGATGGCTGTTTAAAATGGCACTCGCCTGAGCTGACACACTTCTGACGTGCTCCAGCCGCTCATCCCAAAATGTTGGTATTGCAGGGCACAAAGCAGCTAAACCAGGCATTTGGGGCACTGCCCAATGACATTTACAGAAACAATTTTAGGTGTGAACTTATCACAACTGTGTCAGCTCTGCTGCATCACTGCCATGAGTAATACAGTGTTTGGTATGGTATTTTTAAGGCTTGTTCCTTCAGCGATGTTATTGAGAATGCCCTTTTGCATTTTTAAACAGTAATTTTTTGATTCCCTGTGGATTTGGTAGAGAGAAAAAAGAGGACAGGGTTGGGGTGGGAGAAGCTTTGTAAGTATGAATTCCTATGTTCAGAAAAGAGGAAAAACAGCAAAAGAAATCCCACTGGTAGTACCATCAATCTTTAAATCCTGCTTGTGGATTTTTTTCCAATTGCAGAGTGAGCAGTACTGGTTTACGTGCATTTGATCTTGTGTAGAGAGGAAAGAAATCTCTTTTTCCTTGATACCACATGTTATGAAAATGATACATATTGATTGGGGGGGTTGAGAAATTAAACTCTAAAGTTGTTAGAAAACACAGGCAAGAGACAAGAAGCGATCGTGGAAGAATGCAGGGCCACATCTACAAGTGAAAAGAACATGCCAGCTCAGTCCTCACAGCTCTCAACAGCCAAGATTATACTTGGGCTTTCAGAGGAAAATGGGCCCATCCCCAGACCGAATAGCTCAGTCCTCACAGCTCTCAACAGCCAAGATTATACTTGAGGCTTTCAGAGAAGAATGAGCCCATCCCTGGATCAAAACAGCCAGAACTGCTCCCATTCAAGAGGGGACCCCGAAAACTTACATCTGGATGTCTGGGGACAGGGACCCTCTCTGCAACTGAAAGCAGGCTGAGCCAAACCCTCGGAACCCCATTCAGATTCGGCAAAACACCATCAGAACCTGAATGAGAACGCCGTTTCCAAAAGAAAATCCTGGCCCGAGGAAAAATAAACCGTATAAAAACTGGACTTTGGAAACCGCATGTCGGAGTGTGGATGATCACGGACCCAGCGCGGGCTGGTCTGATATCCGCCTCCCAGTTCGATCGAACTTGAACTCTGCTGTGACAGGAATCCTTGTCGGGTTCATGAAAATTCGGCCAAATTGTGTCATCTTGTTGTTTTTGCTTGTTTTATTTTTTTCTTTCTTTTGTATTATCTTTTTGTTGTTTTTTGTTCAAGATCTCTATAATCTATCTAATCTTCATTTTAATAAAGTTTAGATCTTGATTAAGAGATCTGTGTCCGGATTTTTATAACACCACATGTGAAGTGAAACGTGCAGTTTATTGCTGAAAAGGTGGTGGCGTTTTTTAAGCGTCCGTGGTACGGGCCCCGAGGGAAAGCCAAAGGAAATTAACTGCTTCCAGCAGAGGGAGCTCCGAAATCTGGTTTTCCCCCCACCTTTTTTTTTTTTTTTTTTTNTTTTTTTTTTTTTTTTTTTCCTTTTTGTGTATGAGGGTGACAGATGGTGCTTTTCTCTGAAATAGATGATCTTTGGTAGAATCCTATTTGTTAACATATAAATCCTTCGACGATTTTCATTCCCTTCTGTTAGGAATTCCTCTCTTTCTCTCTTAACAATCCTGAACACTAAAATGATAGCAGAATTTGTCACTCCATTAGGATATTTTTAGATTGTCCTATACTCTAAAACAATTTTTATATATTTAAGTTAATTTCAACTTAAATTTTAAGACAGAAGTTGGCTTTTTTAAAAAAATACCATTTATTTAAAGAATTTCTGTTTGGCTTTTCTAGAAAAAACTAAATGAAATCATAGGAATTATTTATGTGCATTTTCCTAAATTTCCATGTGAAAGTTCTTCCAGCTCAGCAAATGAGCAAATCTTATGCCATTATATAGATTCCATTTCATGTGTTTCATCTTCTGGTTAGTCAAGTCAACTAGTCCCAGATGAAGCAGATTATATAAATTTCAACTCTCTTCCTCATTGTTCAAATTCATTGAACAATGGCTGCAGATCTCGATGCCACTTTCTTGCTTCTGATACTGCTGAACTACTAATCTAACAGGTATTCATCTAATTTGGGGTGTGGAAGGTGCCATTCATACGGTACTGCCCTAGAAAAGTCCTCGAGTAAATATGTTTTGTTTCAGTTAACGTGAAAAAAAAAAAAATCAGTACCTTCTTCCCAGCACTTAAACCTTTGTCTCTGTGGAGAAGCAGATCCCAGCCCTCACTGGCCCAGTGACAGAAATGCCGAGTAAGTGAAGTGTGGACAGAAAAGCACGCTTAGCTCTCTCTTTTGGCTTCATTTTAATTTTCTTATATTTCCCAGGGCCTTTGAACATCAGGAACTTGTAAAAAGCTGTGTCTGCTGCCCTCAGCTTTATCACAATGAAGACAGAAGACATATGGCATTTTGCTCCTGGTCATGTCACAGCACTAAAATATCCAGTCTGATGGGGTTTCTTCTTTTTCTCAGCTGAGACATAACAGGAGCTAGCTCGTGAGGACTGGCTGTGCAGTCTCTCATCAGCTGCTCTTTGTGCACGAGGGGTCCAGACAGTTGTGGGGGCAATGAGTGTCCTTCTGAAGCAGTGTGGCAGTGCCCTTGATGTACCTCCTTGTTCTGCCAAAGAATTAATGTCACGATGCACTCCTTCGCAGCTCTGCTGATGCTGAGGCAGCCCCAGATGTAGGAGAGTGTGTCAGCGTTCATTTTGCAGACAAGGAGACAGTAAATGTTTGATTTGCTGCCGCCTGCTCTATTTCTGCACACTCTGCTCCACAAAAAAAAAAAGAGCTGGAAGCCATTTGTGCAATTTGGAGCTTCCCATCACCATCTCCTGATTGCCTGGTGACTCTGTTGGGCCCAAATAATCAGAAAGCAGGATCTGCCTCCAGCAATCTGTTTTGTTCCCCTCTTCCCCTGCCCTTTTTGATTTGCTTCCAAGAGCTTCCTCTGGAGTCAGGATGATGGCTGGGCACCTTGAATATCTTAACAGCAAGCCACTAATTTAGGTGTAAATTTAGTGCTTTAGGCTTATTTTTCAAGATGTTTGCTGATGCCTGGGCATGCAAATATTGAAACATTGTTTGTCACACGGCAAAGAATAATTACTAAACAGTTAGGTTCTGATTCTTTGTGTATTTTAAATGTGTTGAAGTTGTGTCACAAACTATTTCTTTTAAATATGGTACTTTCTGAAGTCAGCCTGTCTTATAGAGAATGGAGAAGCAAAACTTCCATCTGATACCTTCAGCTCAAAGCCTGCTCACGTTCCAGCTCCTCTCCCTCTGACGTGGTGCCAGGCAGAGCTGGGAGATCAGATTAATTCCTGGAAGTCCTTGTGCTCTCAAACCACAGCTGAATTTCCTCTTCAAGTGCTTTTCAGCAGGGCTAATTTCAGGAATTGGCTCCTCAAGTTTGCTGTGTCTTGCGTCATACCTGCCCAAAGGAATATTCTTTCTTAAAAATCAAGATGTTCTCAAGATCATTTTTCTCTGTAACTTTTCCCTCTCTCCTGCTTCCACCATCCAGTCAGTCCAATATCAGTATTAAAAAGGTAAATATTCACTTCATTAGGCATCTGTTTTCTGTTGATGCTCCTCTTTTTCATCAGTTTAGAGCTTTGTGCCTGGTTCTTACCTAATTTGTAGCTGTGTAACCTTCAGTACCACAGTTTTCCAGCTTACTGTATCTGAAATACACACTGCAACCAGTCTGCTCTCTGAGCATGGGTTTTGAGGGAGAAACACATAGAAGAGACCCTGCTTTTCATCTGGCTCCTCTTCTCTTACATTCCCAAGGCCTGACCTCAGCCTGTGACAAATACAGGCTCCGCACTCACCCCACAAATGGCACAGCTGGAATGGGATCCCTGGGTCTCCAAATGCCACTGTGCCTCTGCAGGCAGCCCTGGCCTGCTTTCCAACCCCAAGCACCCCCAGATGGACTATTTTCTGATTTTTTTTTCTCCTTATTTCCATTTTTCCTTCCCCACGCATACCTTCTTAGCCTGGAAACGTGTAATTTAAAAGCTTTCAGCAACCCACAAACCACTGCACTAATGCACGTCAGGCCTTTCAGTGGGGAAGCTCCTGCCCTTCCTGAGGGGATATGGGCTGTGCCTGTGGCATCAGCAGTGGTATCATTGAATCCTAATTGAATTGTACATTTCTTTTTCCACAGAATTCAAAAGGTAAATTCAAAACTGAACTGACCCTTAATAAATGCAATTAAGCACATAGCCTTTCTATTATTGTTCTCGCTTGTTTTAAGCACGAAGTCTAAGAAGCCCACAGATTCATAGAGGTTGAGATGAGATGTTTTCAAAATGAGCACATCAATAGTCAGGAAGCTGAGGCCATTTTCTTGGTGTTAAAGCTCTTAAAGTCAGCAAGCTTTGAATCCACTCAGCAATTTGTGTGTTAGCAATAACACCAGGAGAATGAGAGAATTATATTTTATCCATACTTATTTCTGGTCTAGAGAAAGTTCAATAATATTTCAGATTTTTTACTTGGTTTCTATATAACTTTTTAGAGCTTAGAAGATATGCAAAAATGTGATTAAAAAATAAAAAAAAAACCCAAACCAACCACATGCACAACTACTTTGATGTGTTTTTCCAACAAGCAGCATCACTTCGTATCACAGAGAGGGAAAATGTCCCTTGTGACACATAGCTGGGTTTAGCAAAACCAACTGGAGATGCACCTGTAGTATCCCTAGAAGGAATGTGTGAATAAGGGGATGTCTCTGCTGGAGCTCATCATTATGACAAGCCAATACTGTTACAAATATGTTACTATCCTAACCACAGGATCCAGTGGGGACTGTTCACCAAAATTATCCCATTTACTTCTTCCAGTTCCTTCTCATTTCCAAATCCTCTCACAGATTAGGCAGCCATGGTTATTAGTTCTGTTTTCTAATATAGGTTCCTCTTTGGTCATTTAACATGGTTGATGTGTGATACTCTAAGAATTGTTCCTGGCTCGATGTTTCCAAGTGAAAGAAGCCCTTTGTCTATTTCTGAGTGAGATGTAAAGCACTGCTGTTTTCTCAGGCAAGGTCTGAGGATCCACTGGGGTAAGCAACTAAAACTGATAAAGTATGAGAGCCCCAGAGAGTCTTTTAAAAGGCTTTAGAAGGCCACAGAATACCCATAGGCTATGTCTCTACACTAGAAAGTAGAACAGGACCAGGGCACTGGTCTGCAATCGTGTGTCTTTTTTAATTGTTACAATGCTCTGTGGCACAGATTTGGTCCATGCCAGCTAGCAATACTGTTGGAAACAAAAAGGATTGGATGCCTCAGACCTTTCCTAATGGGTGGTTCAGATATGACCATCATGTCTGGAGGCAAAAAGGAACAGTTTAGATTTGTGTACGTGTGCCAGGCCATGCTGCATTGCTTCAGGTTATGGAAAAGTGTCTAGCCTGTTTTATTTACTACTGGAGATGTAGCCTTAGAGTTTTACTCTTAGTGCTGCCACTGATTTTACAGAATAGCATCAGTGTGAGGCTCTGAACATCTGTCATGCTTTTACTAGGCTGATGGCAACTTTTAATGCTAGGTTAGATGCATCTGCAAAATATACAGTCACAGCAATACCTGTGCTGTGGACTTAGCTTGCTGGTAATCTTCAAAAAGTCACTTTTTTTTTTTTTCATTATTCTCTTCATTATAAACCTCCTTGTAACTGTAAATTCCTTGGTAGCACTCTGCTGTAATTCAGTCAGGCTGGCAAAGAGACTCCCCATGTAGGAACAGCAAGTCTTCAGACAACAGAGCTGCCTCCACCATTTGTTCCAGACAGACCTGCCAGGAATCGGTCAGTTTGTCCTTGTTCAGTAGCTTTACCAAAACTCTGGGAAATCTGTTAGAGATTATATTAGTGAAACAATGGTAAAACATTGTTAGCTACTCACTTATCTAGTGGTGAAGAAAAAATACTTCTACTAACTAAGGTGCTGCAGAGAGAAGGGTACTCACATCAGAGGCTCCCTGGGTTACAATATGGAGATTTCAGGTTTATGAAACATGTTAACACATTAACATTCAGTGTTGTTTTCCTTAAATGGAAGGTTTCCTTAAAGGAAACGACCTTAAAGGGAAGGTTTTTATAAACTGTTATATCAAATAAAATGTTATTCTGAATAACTTTTTATTCTATGCTTCAAGAGAGTCAAAGATGATGGATTTTGGAAATATACAAGCAGGGCATGAATCACTTAACCCCCGTTGCCTGGTGATTTCGTCCCTGGGAGAGAGATGTGTGAGTAGCACTCTGGCAGAGCATTCTCCACCTCCTGCAATGCCCCTGCATGCAGGGCTGCCGGTCACATGGATATGTCCCTTGTTGGAGCCCTCAGCAATGATAAAAGAGGTTTCAGAGGGAGGTTTTCAGCCTTGCCCGGCCATGCTCCTTGGCACACATCCCTTCCTCCTGGGGAAGGGCAGCCAACTGGATCCCCAACAAAGGCACCACTTCCAAAGTGGTTTATCGGAGTGCCAAAGAGAAGGACAGATTTGACCAGACATGCTGGGAGAGACTGAAAAAAACAAGCGCCAAAATTTCTGTACCCCTTCTTTTCTTGTTGTAAGTGCTTGCAGGTATGCAGGGACAGAATGAAGGGGCCTGGAAGGCTCAGGGACAGACATGCATGAAAGCAGTGATGGAGGACCTGACCAAAGGCCTATCTAGCCCAGGTTTTTTGTGTCAGTGAGCTGAACGAGGCCATTACAGAAGGAGCACATGCTGCAGAAAAATGAAAAACTGTGAAAAGGGAAATAGTTACAAGATGTCCTGAGGTGGTAGCAAGAGGTCTCAGTGCAAGTGCTTGCTCCAACAGGCAGAGACAGAGGCTGACATGTTGTGGGAGGGCCTGAATGAGGAGGACCCTAAAATGGATCTGCTTAGGCCAGGAGAGAGTCCTGCTGTGGCAGGAAGCCAATGAACTGGAAGTACTCCTCTGGAGAGAAGCTCAGAAGTTCACAAACAACAGAGTGGACATGGGGCTCCATCAGATGCTGAACATGCCCAAGACCAACATAAAGAAAGGCTCACGGGATGGGATAAGGACAGGGACAGATCCCTCACCAGTTACCATCACAGGCAAAACAGAACATCTTTGGTGTACACCTGACACCCACACAGGGTCAACCCATCCCGCAATATAATTGCTCTTGTGATTAAGAGAAACTTGGCAACACAAATAAAAAAACTGATGTGCAGGAAAAAAAATTCTACCTGATATTTTTTGGTATTTGTTTGTAATGGTAAAATGGCCATCTGCTTCCCAGAAGTGTAAAAAAGTTTTCTGTGGACTTATTTTTATTGCAATGAATGTCAATATGTTGCCTTTCCTGTTATCATGGCACTGGAGTCTATTATGTGTTACTACTGCAAACTGATTGGTTCCTAATAATAGAAAATAGGTCATAAATGAATGTCCTAATTTTTTTCTGAATTGGGGACCAAAAAAGTGGAGCAGATTTAAAAATACTCATGAGGTTTATATCCTACAGGGAAAGATGGTGATGATCTTTTTTTGGGCCAAAGCTGCCTTAGAATGTTTGTGAGCATGTGAAGTTTTTCACTGCTACTAATAAATGGCTAAAAATCTGTTTCCTCTTGTTTAAGGTAAGGAAATAAAGAGGCTTAGATTAAATATTAGAAAATGGTTCTTCACCCAGAGGGTGGTTGAGCACCTGAACAGGCTCCCCAGGAAAATGTTTACAGCCCCAAGACTGACAGAACTCAAGAAGCATTTGAAAGGCACATGATGTGATTCTTGGGGTGTCCTGTGCAGGGCCAGGAGTTGGACTTCAATGGTCCTTGTGGATCCCTTCCAACTCACCATGTTCTATGATTCTACGATTTGAAAAGTGGTCCAGCTTTTAGGCTGGTGGTATGGTGGTAATCAGCAGGCTGTGCATAATAAGGTTTTGCTTGTTTAAGACATCAGGACCTAAATGTCACACAGCAAAGTAGCAGCCTCTGAAGCCCAGTCAAATTGAAGTTTAGTACATGAAGAAATACTAAATTGCTTTAGACCTTACTGTCCCTCACTACTGATTGAACTGATGTGGAATAGCAGCCCACTGCTCACCAAAGATTTGTTGAACATTATCGTATTTTTTTAATAAAGTGGAAATTGACTCTCTAGAAAATCAATAATGGTAATTGTCAAGGGGAAACAGAATATTTACAAGAGCATGTAGTAACAAGACAAGGGAGAATAGCTTCAGACTGAGAGAGGGCAGGTTTGGATTAGATATTAGGACAAAAAGTTTTACTGTGAAGGCAGTGAGGCACTGAAACAGGTTGCTCAGAGAACTTGTGGATGCCCCATCTGTGGAAGTGCTGAAGGCCAGGTTCAACAGAGCTCTGAGCAAGGTGGTCTAAAGGAAGGTGTTCCTGCTCACAACAGGGGGGTTGGAACTACGTGATCTTCAACGTCCCTTCCAATCCAGGCCATTCTGTGATTCTATGATTCCATGATTCTATGTGTAGTAATGCAATCCCTATACCTCTAGCAGCGATTTCCTTGTAGGGAAAGGGTCTCACTTTACCTTTTGACATGTTAAGAAGTTAGCTGGAAAGTTCTGTGGATTTCTCTTTGCAATTGGCTCAGAGTCAGCCCAGAAGTGTAGATTGGACCCTGGAAATGTTACTCAAAGACTGTTGTTTTTTCTCCTTGGGCCAAGGGCCAAAAAAGCCCACTTAAGCCCTTAGGTATAAAAGAGAGAGAACCAAGGAACTCCAAGCTTTTCACTTTTTGCTTTTTGCATTTCAAGGTGCTGCAGCAGCAAGGACTTTGTGCTGCACTTGGCTTTGTTATTTTGTTTTTGTATTATTTTCCATCTTTATCAAAACCATTTTTATTTTTCAAAGCACCGGTGATCAGCCATCTCGCTCATTTTTATAGCCACATCTCTGCAAGGCTGGCCCTCAGATGTGTGGGTAAAACCTACATCTATGATTCTATGATTCTATGACTCTATGATTCTGTGATTCCATGATTAAGTGGCCACCCCAGAATTTCAGACTCTCCTTCTCCTGTGCTGATGCAGAGGCAAGGAAAGAACAGACAAGGTGACTGCAGCCTGCAGCCCAATCAAGATATTTGTATATGAAGAAGTATTACTGTTCAGTAAAGCAAATGTTTGTTTCCACCTTCCTTTAGAATCACAGGGCAGGGCCAACATTGCTGTTCCTCAGTGCCTACAGGCACAGAGTATGGTGAAAATGTCTGTGAAGAGCCAGGAGGCTGCTGGGGTGCAGTTCTGTGTTGAAGTTCAGTGCGAGGACCTCGCTGCTTTGGTACAGTCACTTCAAAAAGGAATCCTGGATGAATGGTCTCCTTTTCATAAGCCCCTTTTCCTGCCCATATTTCACAGGCAGGTTTTCCAGCCATTTGTGTTAGTCTGAAGCTGTTTTCTTGCTCTTTGGTTTCCTTCCAAGTATGATCTCTGAAAGTTCTTCACTAGCTCGCATTTGTAGGCTGTGAAATGCATGGCAGGTAGTGGGGAAAACAGGAAGTTTCAACATAATTCCCAGAGGTGATGTGTGGGATTGAAACCAAAATCTGCTTTATGTTTGTTTTGACCGACGTAGCTGGAACCTTGTGCTGTGGAGTTATTAATGTGCAGCAAAACATTCCAGTGGGTATGCACCCATGGACCTGCTGACTTCTTGTTACTGTATTTAAAGAGATGCTGTAGAAAATAAAACCTAGTTTATCCAGTGAACTTTAACAGCACTGCATCTGTTCAGATGACGCAGTTTCTAAGAATATGCTTTTTTTAGAGCTCCTGTTACTTATCTGATCACTCCATGGGCCAGGACATAGAATCCTTCACGCAAATACAGTTTCCTACATTCCCTGCTACTCATTTATCTGACAGGAGGAAAAGGGAGAGTAACAACTCTATGAATTTACCCTCTTCAGTACACTGAAGGCTTTTCTCCATGGTGTCCTTCCTGGAGTTAGGTCCTGCAGTGCAGCCCAGGCTGCACTCCAGTATGGTGGAATTTTGTATATGCCCTTTCATCCATTTTGGGCCTGTCTTTGCAAATGCTTTTGTCTGCCTCACCTCCTATTGAACTATACTCTAATTTCTGGCTTTTTTTAAAACCAGAAAACAGGAGTCAGTGTCATGCATGTGTTCACTGCTCAGGTCTGTGGCCAGCATGAGGAACACAAGATCGGAAAAAAAGGACGTCAAACACCGAAGGCAAAACTCACTCTGATCTGTAAAGAAATCATCTCCAGAAGTTCCCTCCACCCACAGAATTAGACTCTGGACTGTGTTCTGAAGCATGAGGAGGCAGAGGTATAATCCTCAAGTTATTCTGATACTGGTGTGAATTAGGGTCTGCCTAGAACGGCACAGTGCATGTCAGCAGTTTGGTCCTGTTGGAGAGTAGCCTGTCCAATGGGATTTCTGTGGCTAAAACCTCATACTGGATTTTGAACAATTTTTTCAGTGATGATCACATGAAATTGTACCCACTACATATAATAGCTATAACTCATTCTGCTACTGTCTCAAACATTTAGAGCTGGAAGCCCAACTAGAACTTGGCAGCCCAGTTAGGAATGGCAGCATTATAGAAGAATGTATTTTCACCCTTCCTGTTCAAGAAACTACACTTAGGGCTATGGCTTAGTTGATATGGTGGCATTCTGTCAAAGCTTGGACTAGATGACCTTGGAAATCTTTTCCAACCTTAATAATTCTGTCATTCGTATTTTTTTTTTCCCTCAGCTCTATACTAGTGCCCTGGGAAGGTGTGGGAGATAATTGAATTTTGGTAGAGGGTGGCTCGAAACTGGGGAAGGAGGGTGTTCTTTCATCTTCATTGTACAGTGCATGGTTATAAATAGTAATTTATATGAACAGTTCAAACAAAAAAAAGATATGCCCTACCACAGCTTACCTTAAGGTTTTTACCTGCTAATTGAAATTTATCTTCCACTTAACTGCCTTTCTAAAGTCATTAGCATTGTTCAGCTGGGGAAATAGCTAAATTGTAACTGAGACCCATGGATATAAGAGACAAGCTTAAAAAGCAATCAAGCTCTTTTCAGAAACTGAATATCCCAGGCTTGCAGCAAAATTTAAGCATGTGCTAGGCTATCCAATGCTGGCTGGTGAAAATGTCTAATGTTACACCAATTCCTGAGGTAAAGGGCAGCAGAATTTATTGTGTTCTGTGTAAACAAGCAGGGTACTATCAAAAGGTGAATAAGCAGGCATAAGCAGGACTGTGACAAAATATATTGTTATTGCAGTTGATGCAAGCATGCCAAAGCCATCTCAAAACTAACAGCTTGACAACTTTCTGAGCTTCTCAGATAGATGTTACACACATTGGTTTCTGCACTTCCACATCTGTCCTGCTAACATCATGCAAGTATTTAGTTTAAAACCAGGTTTATCACAGCCACGGGACTCAAACTTGGAGTACAAACAATGCTGGTTTTCCCAAACAACTAAAATGACCCCTTAAACCTTCAAAACTAGCTTAGATGTCAGAGCAGAAAAAAATTCTGGTCCATATACACATTTGTGGGCACTCTTCCTGCTCCCACCGAAAGTGGGAGCTCCATACCTGACCGACCAAGTCTTCTCTTCTTAGCATTGCTGTGTGTTTTGAAGAATGAAAGTCCCCATGATATACCTTGTCAAAGTTACAGAACATCACAGCCGCCTCTAGACTGGCAGGACACAATGCTGGTATCCCCCATCCTTTATTTCAATCATGACCCACGAGCTGGTTCAGAGAGCTGATCCTGTGTCAGTCACTCACTACAGTGAGACCCAACTTCCTCTGTGTGGGTGCTCAGAGAATCCAGTCTGAGGGTGGCCCAGGCTGCAGCATTTCTGAGGATCTCCAGTGTCACTGTTTCTGCTCTTCCAGCTCAGTGAGTCTACTGCTGGAGCGTGTGTCATTTCTAAAAGTCATAAAAACTTGTTCATGGATATGGAGGTAGAACATTTCTAGTTTTGGATTAGGATACCTACTTTTCAGCTTTCTACCAGGAATTCCCCTAAACTTCTGCAGAGACTGTAGCTGGAGGACTTCGGTTTGCTTACAAAGAATGAGAGTGAGGCCTGGTGGTGTAGAAGTTACTATTTTCACTCCAAGACAGGAAACCAAGCTTTTCTTGCAGTCTGACTCCATCCAGCTGACCTTGCTGCTGTCCTCATCACAGGTTTGTCTGAATAACCTCAGTTCTTGTCCTGCTTAGACATTTCCTTGTAGTTCTGTCACCAGTTACAACTCAGGTCACAGCCACAGGGAAACCACAGTGGAGACACTGCAGACAGCTGCTGGTCTGCAACATACAGGACCATGTTCCAAGACCATTAGCCAGTGCTTCTGCCTCAGCTTCCCCCAACAAATGTGAATGGCAGCATTTATTTGCATCACTTGTGGCTTCTTGTGGTGGCCTGAGTACCCTCATCTCCTTTCTTTCTCATTTGTTCATATTCTCCCTTCATTGTTCAGGCGTTTTCACTTGTTTCAAATAAGCCAGTGCAGTAAAGGTCTGCATAAAAAAATTCTTAGACTGTGAGCTCCCTAAATGTGACAGCTGTTAGTGATACGTTCTCCTAAAAATCCATTCTTAAATCCATAAACCATCAGACATTCAACTGAATGCTGGAAAGTTTTGTTTCAACTTGGATATTTCAGTGAGACCATCTGGAGCTTCTCTAAATGTATGGTGTTTTAAAACACTTAGCTCAGTTTTATGCATTTTACCTGTAGATCTTGAACTATTGTACCATCTTTTCTCTCCTCCAAAACCTTTTTCCTATGCATAGAATGAGAACTGAGGGCAAACTGTGCTTGGCTAATGAGTTGTGGGAGAGAATGAAAGAGCAGAATGGGAGTAATTTTGAGGGGTTCAGATTATCTATGCACACATGCCTTGAATAATCTGGGCTTGTAGATGCTTCCAATGTACTCTCTCTTGGTCTGTCCCACTAAATTGAACAAAATACAGCTTCATAATGTAATTACCAAAATGTGGTTGAGTCATTAAAGGAGTAAAGCTGCAATATACTTCGCATAATTTGCATCTTTTCATCTGAGGAACAAAGTCTAATTATACAATCTCATTTATAAAACCCCCTCATCCCTACATAGGAAAAAAAAAACACACCCAAACCACTTTTCATTTTTGTGGATTGCAATTAAAAATACTCGGAAAGGAATTTTAAAACTGTACACCAAATTCAGCTCCCATGTAAATATGCATTACTTCTTCCAAAGTACCAGAGCACAGATTCACCTACAAGTGAATCCTGTCCACATATGGCTGGATTTGGCCAGAGAATATTCTGCAGTATCTCTTAGGTCATTAGTTCAGGTTATGCAGAGCCTTTGGAGACCACACCAGTGAGTGTGAGCAGCAGCAACCAGCCCTGTGCTCCAGTTTTACAGAGCCACATAAAGCATCAGGGGAAGCAAAGATGATAAATCACGCTTGCTGGCACTTCCGTGCAAAGATTAGTATTAATGGATTAGGAATCCAATTAACCACTCCTTTTAACAAAAGCTGGCATGTCAAAGGTTGCTGTCTCTCACGAGAATAGTGGGGTGCAGATGGCTGAAAATCATGACATGCTTTGATGCAAAATAAAATTTTGGCCCCATCGTTTTGTTTCCAACTTGGGACCTCCTAAGGAAAGCAACCCTGTCACTGGCTGGCTGGGCTCCTCCACACAGCCACTTCCATCTGTAGCCATCTTTCCATGCTAATCGAACAGATTTCTTATCCAGATTGGTATCTGTTTGCCAGACAGTGTTACAGGGCTGTCAACAAATGGACTGCAAATCAGCTTTATATTTGTTTAAATGAAGTTTCTTCTCTTGTCTTTCACACGTCTTCAGTGAAGCTCAAGGTCAGCAGTTAGAGGATTTTTTTAAAAGAAAAAAAAAGCGTTTCTTTCCCACTTTCTTTCTGCTTGTAGAAATTTATTGTTTGTTGATTTTTTTCAGATGGAATTTAATGCTGGACTACTTTCAATATTGCATCTGTTACATAGCAGTATTTCCTATTCATCTTTGAAGAATTCCCTTGTACCCTTTAATGAGGAATTCAGAAGGCTTTGTATTTTGTTAAATATGTGCTAGACCAATAATGACCAGAACATTTACAGAATTCCTAGTTATTAATCTGGCCTCTGCTGGGCTTTGCAGTGGGTGCAGAGGGATTTGTCAGAGAAAATTAGCACTTTAGTCTGTCACACAGAGTGCCTCTGGCATCTTGGCACTCCAGAAGACAATGGACATTTCTTCCCCATTGTAGATCTGGTGTCATTCCACAAAATGCCCAGTTCATTGCAGATTTTTCTCCAGGTCTTAAGAGTGATCAGCAGTGATATATGATTGGTGGTGGGAAGGATGAAGGTTGCTTTCTCCTTCCCCTTTTTTTTTTTTTTTGGTCTTACTTATATTGCCCAGATACTCCAGAAGTCTTTGAAGAATATCTACCTGGATTTGTCAGCTGTTGCCAAAGCACTTTGAATCATGGCTTGTGTGACATTACTGACACAGTGAGGTATAGGCAGGAATCCAGGGAAATCTCGATGGGTCCTTCTTAATCCCTCTACAGAGAAGGAAAGGAGACATTCTCCAAGAGTTCAGAAAGGGATTAGTAGGTGCATCACAACAGCACTTCATTGGCAAAAAAACCATCCCAAACATGCCATGGAAGACCACCAAGTGTTTACTGTTACTTTACCTTCAGATCCAGGTATGAAACAAGGTGTCTAGCATGGTCCTTCATGGTGCCAGCTGATACCAAGCTCACCAAGGAGATCAGCTTTCAGATTCTCTGATTGATCTTTTTCACATACAACTGATGAAAGTCACTGTCAGAAGTTGCTGTTCTTGGGAGCAGTTACAGTGCTTTATTATTTTTCCATTTTCTCAGTGTCTGAAGCAGATAAAGCACTGAAAACTGAATCTCCTGAGTCTCATTTGTTTTGATCTTCGTTCAACTGTACTAGAATCAGAGATATAAGCATTATTTGAGTCTGACCAGTCTGTTTTCTATACCTGATATTAAATACTGACACTGACTTTTGTGGAACCAGATGCAGACTGCTGTTGGTCTCCCTCAAAACACAATAATCTAATGCAAATAAAAAGAGAGCTATTATTTTAATTAAAATGGGATCAAATTTCTAAACCAGGCATCCAAGTACTCCATAAAGTTCCATGACCATGGAAGTGCTACGAAGCAGAATGGATCCACACAAGCTGTGCTGCCTAAACCCTCCTAGGCTGCAGTTATCAGAATCCAGAGACCTAACAATGCCTTTTTCCTGATGGTCATGACCAAAGACCATCAGATTTGTAAAACTGGTAGAAAAATAAATCTTTAGTTGATGTCTGGAGTTAAACCATGACAGCAGTGCATGGAAACATGTAAACAGGACCTCCAAGGTAGTTAAAAATGAAAAGAAATAAACAAAATAATTTCAGATGAAAGATAGTGTTTTACGTATTTTTTTATTGTTTTGGTTAAATAATCTCTGCTATAAATTGAACAAATTCTGTATTGAACAGCCAGTATATCCTTCTTATAGTCTCTAAAATTGATATAATTATATATTCTTGTAATTATAATTCAATATCTGTTAGCTTGTTACACTGTCTTTGGACAACCCAGACAAGAATTAATAATGTCTATTTAAAACCTAATTTAATTTTCAGTGATTAAAAAATAATTAACACCAGTTCAGGCAATCTGCACATCACATTTCTTGCCATCACTTTAGTTTTCTTGGAACTGAGAAAAATAGCAGCTTTTTAAATTAATAAAAACAAATGTTGCTTTGGTCTTTCCAGGCTGTTCATGGAAAATCCCGCTATCTATCATGTTTGTAATTAGTTGCAACAGTTTCAGTGAAATCCCCCACTTCATATTTAAGTGGAAATGGAACACAGTCCTGCAGCAGGAAGTAGGAAGGAGGCTGTTGGGAATCTTTGCTGGGCCTGGCACAGTAGGTATTCCTGCCAGCTGTGCTGCACCCCTGCCATCCCATGGTCTGCACTGGGTTCGTGAGCTCCTCCTGGCAGCTGGAATGGACGCACAAGTTCAATATTGATATTTTTGCCTTTTTTTTACAAGCAGAGGATTTGGTTTCTGATTTCTCTTTTCGGTTTCTTTCTTGTCTGCCTCCAGGGTTTCCTACTCACAAATATGTGTGTTATGATGACCACTTTTCTTTGATGCGTATCTCCTTCCTTCTTTTCTCATTCTTTCTCTCTCTCTTCCTTGAGGTTTTTCTGTTCAGGCTGTGTGTGACTGCAGCCAAATTCTGCTTACAATGATTAGGTTACACCACACCACTACCTCACATATTAGCCCAATTTACTGCAAAGCTAAATTCTGATTTGAAGCATGTCTTTGATTCCAGCAAGTTTAATGTGATTCTCATCTGTACAAGAAGAGAGATCCATGGCTGTCCCAGCAGCCTCCCACCCTGAAATCCCTGGGACAGCAGACAAAGTCTTGCAGAGCCCTTTCAGAGCAGAGTAACAACATGACCTTGACAGCAGAACTGGGCGATTGCTACCAGAGCCTCTAGAGAGAATTATCTTTTTCATTTTGTGCCATGCAAATGTAACTTTTTCATAGTACGGAGTCGGTACATTTTAGGCAGCTGAACAGTTTCTAAAGAAGTCAGCACTAATAATTGCTC
Organism: Cyanoderma ruficeps; assembly: GCA_008694505.1. Taxonomy (NCBI): domain Eukaryota; kingdom Metazoa; phylum Chordata; class Aves; order Passeriformes; family Timaliidae; genus Cyanoderma; species Cyanoderma ruficeps. The sequence continues at coordinate 51,983,984 of VZDJ01007749.1, forward strand.
TGCAAGCAAATACCTTTGGTAATAAATCTTTCTATTCATGTGCTCTAGGAAACAGAGAAGGAAAAGGACCACCAGACCTGATTCTTGTCACAGTTGTTTTTTATCACTGCCCTGCTAAATCATCTCTGGTAAGTTGTTTCACAGTCTTTTTCTGATCTAATTTTTGTCAATGTAGAATAAGAATTCCCAAATGGCACCATTTTACTTATAATACTGCCAGTAAAATTGTTTACAGAGAAGGTCCTCAGACTCAGGAGATTCATTAAGCAATATATGTGGCTTTTACAGCTGTTGGATACAGGCTTTTTTGTCATCTGGCCATTAAACCAGATGATGAAAGGAGTTCACGAATGTGGGACTCTCTTTAGAAGTAACTTGCATTTCAGTTTGATGGTCTTCCTTGGCCATACATAGAAATAATGGCTATTCATTATATACAAATGGGTATGTTTGAAAAAGTCCAGTGAATATATTTGATGTGGTTTAACCCCCACCACCAACTAAGGCCCACAAATCTCCAAGGGGATAGGAAAGAGAATCAGAGGAGTAAAAATGAGAACAACTTGTGGGTTGAGATAAAGTTTAATACATAAAACAAAAGCCATGCACACACAAACAAAGCAAAAAAAGGAATTCATTCATCATTTCCCATGGGCAGGAAGGTGTTCAGACATCTCCAGGAAAGCAGAACGCCCTCATGTGTAATGGTTACTTGGAAAGACAAACACCATCACTCTGAATGTGTACCCTGCCTCTTCTTTCTTCTTTCCTTTTTATTTATGGGCTGGCCATGTTGACAGGTTGTATGGAGTAACCCTTCAGTCATTTGGGGTCAGCTGTCCCAGCTGTGTGCCCTCCCCACTGCTTGTCCACCCCCAGCCTACTCACTGCTGGAGAGAAAGGTCTTTATTCTGTGTAAGCCCAGCTCAGCAGTAACAAAAACATTCCTCCTATCATCAGTAGTGATTCCAGCACAAATCCAAAACACAGCCTCATCATACTACATACTATGAAGAAAACTAACTCTACCCCAGCCAAAACCATTACATTCTCCACCCCTTATTCCATACTATTTACATCATGGTCAGATCCCACATTATCAATAACATTATCATTTACACCACACCCCTTCCCATCCTTTGGTACAATGCACAGGTATCATTCCTTTAGTTTATGGATGACACTTGTAAAATGTCCATAAAATGTCCACAAATGTCCACTGAATTCATTTAGTCCGTGGCTTTGGGCTCCCTTGGTTATGGTGACCACTCAGGGCAGGGGAGGTGTTGTGGGTTTGTTGTGTGGAGTCACTGGGCACCAAAGTCATCTTGGGTGGGGGCACTGCTGCACTTGCACTGCTTCTTGTAAGGCTTCTCCTCCATTGTCCAGGTGGATTTGATACCTGTAACAACAATTTAAAGGTATATCCATTACAAGCTCCATTCCTGGTCCCCTTGGACCACGTTACAGGGCTTAACATGCAGTGAACACTGACTAGTAAACCATAAAAGTGAATGTCCAGCAGTTAAAAGTAGTTAATTTTCCTGTCTTTCTTTGTATCTATAATTAGGCTCTGAGGACTTTATTGCCCTCAGGCAGAGTGCCTGTCTCTAGCAGTTGCACATAGAATCACAGAACCATTTAGGTTAGAAAGGACCTTTAAGATCATCAAGTCCAACCATTAACTGAGTCTGACTGACTCCAACACGCACATTTCTTACTGTTCCCACATCCTGCACTTGCTAGTTTCTTTTCATGGCCCATTGCTTAGCAATTGATTTTACTTCACACTGTGAATTCTCCTTAAATAAAAGGTTGGCAATAACACTTTAACATAAACAGTCAGTTATTGTGATTCTCTATTTATCCCCTCCTCAATCAATAACTTACAGTTGGTAAAAAAATTCATTGACAGGAAGTTCCTGCACTCGCAACCTGAATTATTTCCCAGCAGTTGCAAAAAGAGCCAAGTGTTAGCAGTGGGAGTTACCAATGATTGTCGCAGCACCCTGTCTTTCTTTCTTTCTGAATTACTTCTACCTTGAAATGTAATAACTGCAGGCCCAGAGTGAATTGGCCTGGACAGGTGTTCCTGTATTCATTTATATTGATACCAGAGAAATCACAATTTCAAAAGTCAGCCTCTTACATAGGCAAAGCTACTGCAGCAGACAATACTGGCATACCATGTACTGGGGTGTTGGCAGAGAGAAGCTGCTCCAGGCTGCACCAAGACTGCCTCTTAAGTTAATTGCTTCATCTTTGCCCCTGCAGGATCATGGACAGCAATTTATGCCATTATTTTGTGTTGGCTATTAGTACTAAAACCTTTTGTCACTTGAATAACTTTCACTGAATTTGAAGCATAGGCTATGAGTTTGAAAGGCAAAGTGTAGCTTTAAAAAACAGACATGACTGTCACTGGGAGTTAGTGGATGAGGGAGGCAGGATATTGATGCCAAAATTCCAATGATCTATGCTTTAAATCCTTGCTGTGATCACTTGTTCTTATTTGAAGTACCTCACTTTGAAGCAATATTGTTCAATGCTAAGGATCTCAGGGAACAATGATAGAGAATGTGACTGAAAAGTTGGATGAAAGATAACAAGAGAAACATCATAATATTTTATGAGCATATGACTTTGGGAATGAAATTTGATCTGATACTGTTAACTGATAAAAAGGTACCTCAAGCCCTGATTCTGCAAAAGCCATGTAGTCCTTCAATAGAGGAGAGAAATATAGAATATGCCTGGATTCAGAAATAGAAAATGTATTTTTTAATGTTTGAAATAAGTTGTAATGTTGAGATTCTCTAAGCCTGTAATATTTTTGCTATGTCTCTTCAGAGACCTAAGTTCTGACAAAAGTAGTGGGTTGAGAGAAAGAGTGGGTTTAACTGGAGCATAAGCTTTTCACATTAAATTCACATTTCACATAAATTCTGCATTTACTAGAAAGAAGGCTTTATATATATGGTAATAGATTCTACCTATATTTTTGTTGGATGTCCTACACCATAAAAAAATTCCAGCACCTAAATATGTCCTGTAGGTAACATTTTGTTATCAGATGAAGTGGATATCCATGTTGAAACAAATTTGATGTCCATTTCTGAGGTTATCCCATCAATTCAATACCATTTCATAAATCCTTAAGGAGATCCATATGTAAAAAGCTCTCGCATATATGAATAAAAGAGTGCTATTTAAGATACATGTCTTCTCTGAATTGTTACTCTACAATTTTAGGTTCTGTGTTTGCCTCCCACTAAAAGGAAGTTTATTCTACTGAATCAAATATAGGAAGAAGCACAAGCATGGACTGCCAAAATACTTTCGTACCTGAATTTTCAATGAGTTTTCACAAACTGCCCGTAACAATCAAATCTGTCTTTCAAATGAAGTTAAATCAAAAGAAACCTGGGGAATACTGTGAGTTCCACTGGTTTCTTAAATTGCGAGTGAAAAGGACCAAATTATCAATTTTTTTATCACAGACAATGTGGAGTAGGATCAATGGTTTCTTCTTTCTCATGTGGTCTCCACAGGTCTCAAGAAATTTAGAGAAGCACAGAAACTTAAGTTGTCAGCGAAAACAATGTGATTAACAGCAAGTCTGTGAAAAGCAAAACCACAGAAGTGTGGCCCTTGCTGACAACTTTCTGTATAAAGATATGTTTTAAATCAATGGAATTTGAACTTTTGCTTAGACTGAAAAAGGTCAAAACAAACAGATACATAACCAGCAAAGTGAAATAATGGAAATATAACAATCTGACATTCCACATTTTGTGTTCTTGCTTAGGTCAACAAAAGAAGTGGGATTTATTTTCTTTGTATTGTACATATTTTGCATCACAATGTTAGTGTGGTCACATTTCTAAAAGTCACTGTAATTTTTTAACCATTCCTTTACAATGCTCTGAATTATTCTAGTGAGACAAGCCTTTCTGCTTTTCTTTCTTTTTCTTTTTTTCTTTAAGATGCACTATGAGGATTCCTGCTGAATGAATGATTATTTCCAGCTGTGTTAATAAATTTTCTTGAAAGATGACAAGAAATTGTTTGGATGTTGTCTTTTAACTGTCCAAAAATCAATTTTGAATTTTTAAAGGAAGTGTCTTTAATTGATTGCAAAGAACTAGCAATTATACTGTGGGAAACAAATCTTTATGAGGAATGGAGGAGGAGCAGTCCTGAAACATTTCTGTGATTCATATCTCCTTCAGAAGTTTTTCCTTAAGAAGGGCACTTCAAATGAAAATCCTTCTGTTTTTAAAAAAGTGCAGGACTTGATGCCATGTTTGGTTTCAAACTTATCCATGTCTCTTCCCCCACAGTGAACCCACATGGTTTGAATTAAAGACACTAAGTACAAAGCAGTAACTGTACTTTTAAAATGTTGCTCAGGAATGCGTCCATTAATGAGAACAGCTAATGTAAAGAAAGAGCTTCACATAACAAAAAGGCTTACTCCAATTCCTTATCCATTCAAAAAGTAAACTTGTATAAACACCTATTTACTATAGATAGTTCTAACAGCTCTGGAGAACCAAAATTTTAACATGAATTCCTGTGGTTTGCTTTTGTTTCAGGCAGTGTTTATCAAAACAGACTGTTTAGAGTAATTATTTAGTCCACAGTTATTTGTCTCTGCATTCAGTGAACTTCTACAGACTTCACTTCCAGAGGTAAATTATAGACCTGAGCTCCAGATCTGGTTTAGCTGACCTGATCATTCAGAGAACAGTTACAATTTGTTCCAAAGAAAAATTTGTTCCAAAGAATTTGTTCCATTTGTTCGGGTTGTATTTGCAGTAATCTTTATTTGGGGGAGGAGAACAAGGTGTTTCACCAAATGAAAGGAGTTGTAAAAATGCAGGGAGGGATCCACAGGCAAATAATGTCTTAACATTACCCAAATGCAATCAAGTGGCAGCTAGATCAATATTTATCTTAACAATAATTATCTGAACAATTGTCTGGATCCCAAGAGAAAGTGGCAGTGTGTAAACCCCATAAATCCCATGAGGAGATATATCTCCTAACAAGGAAACATACTTCAGAGTTTCATTTAGCCTCAGAAAAACAAAGGCTTGGGTATCAGAGTTAAAAATTTATATCTTCAAAACCCCTGCAGTTCTTCTGTACAGCACAAAAGGGAGTTCCTTCGTGCCAATTTTCCAGCAGTGAAGTTCCCTCAGGAGTTAAGTGTATGTTTTGTGTACAGTCTGTTGCTACCTAGTGCATGTAGCTAAGCTACACTGAGCCCTCTATTTTAAGCAAATATCTACTGAACTCAGTGGTACAACCAGGTACATTTGGTATTCAATAAATCTGGTTCAATGTACACGATAATTTGCCCTTTAAACAATAGTTCAAACACCTGTGTAAGTTCAAGTTAATTTTCTGGTTGTGAGTTTTTGAACATACATCTATTAGGAATGTTTAAATTAGCTACATAATGCTATAGGAGGTAGTTTTAACCTTTTCATTGCAAAATAGGAACAGCTTCATGTGGTAATTAGAGCAAGGCAATAACTTTATGACCAGACCATATGTCTAGATCAGGGGAGGAAAGGAAGACTTAGGTTCTTCCATCTACTCTCATGAATCAATAAATATCCAAACAATAAATGGGTTTCCCCAAACCCAGGTGAATGCTTAAACATCAAGAGCAAAGAGGGACACAGTGTAAATGTGTCAATATCCAGTGCAAAGAGCAACACTTCCAACACATGGGATTTAGGAGAACCCCATCCCATGCTGAGGCCAAAGTTGCTACCTCTTCTGCAGGTTTTTTGGCATCTCTTCCCTGTGAACTGAACTGCTTATAACAGTTCAGATGCCTTTTCCTTCAGCTGTTAGGGGTTTCATGCAAGGATTAGGTCTCTGAAGTTAAAGAGAAAGGCAGTAATCTAAAAGCCAGGGTTATGTAGGGAAGTTGGTCCCTAGCATGTTGCAGCTGGATCCTCTTTCCCCTCTCACACTGCAGGTCAATTACATTCCTGTAGTACAGCTCAAAATAACTGGTTATCCTTGGCCAGAGTGATGGGCTGAGAGAGAGGACGGGACAGCTGGATGAACTTCCACAGAGGGTCAACAATGTTAAACTGAAGAATGAGAAATGATGGTTATACCTGAAAAGGCTGGGGGACAAGGAGAGAAGGGAGAGAGCAATCACAAGGATTGCATTATACCGTCCATTCTGAAGGGAAGAGTATGGGGAGAAAAGGAAACAATCAAAATATAAAAAGGCCTTTAATTTTTAAAGAAATTTGTATATTTACTTACTAGAAGTAAAGAGGAAGTCATGCAGGCAAACTTTTTAGTAGGGCCTGTATCAATAGGACAAGAGGCAATGGTTTTAAACTGAAAGAGGATAGATTTAGATTGCATATAAGGAGCAAATTTTTTATGGTAAAACACTGGCACAGATTGCTCAGAAGGTGGTGGATACACCATCCCTGGAAATATTGAAGGTTGGGTTGGACAGAGCTCTGAGCAACCTGGTCCAGTGGAAGATGTCCCTCTTCAGTTAAGGGGTCTTAGACTCCATGATATTTAAAGGTGCATTCCAACCGAAACCATTGTGTGATTCCAGGAAAAAGAGAGAAGTGAGGATGCTGGAAAGTGAAGAGTCACTTTTTTCCTGTAAAAAAAAGAGAGGGTTAAGGCAATAAGAAGAACCCAGAGAGGAAATGGAAGATGAAACTCAAGGACAAAAGGACCTTTAATTCTGGATCAATTACAGAGGTGTCTGACTTGTCAGGGGCCAGTCTCTTCACTTCAGTCAGTAATATCCAACATTCTCATCAAATCTCCTGTTAATGTTATCTGCTGATAAGATGGTGGTAGAGGTAGGGGGGAAATGCTACTTTTTGTCTGCGTTTGCAGGTTCTTCAAAAAGTGAGAAAATTACCTATGGTGTCAAATAACCCACACAGCAGGTGTGCTTGGTGCAGGCAGGGGTTCTATGGAAGTAAACCCCATGTTTTTCTGGACACTGCTGTTCAGCCTATCTGCAGATGCAGCAAGAAAAGGCTGCCTATATTTAATGGGAAAAATGCAAAGAAACCAGATGGATTTCACCAAAGCTAGGTAAAACTTCTCCTTCCATGCCTTTTGACTTGTGTTGTGCAAGACAGAACTGCTAACTTGCTGGCACAGATGTTTCCTTTTACATGTGTGTCTCCAGTGATTTTTAGTGTGACGTAGCTGTGTAAGTAGGACCTCCTGGGGTCTGTGTCATGGAGCTGATTCAGCCTGCAAACAAACACTTTTCCCTGTTCACCAACCCTGCAGAGTCAGATGGAGTTCCTAGAGGAATTCTGCAAGTTTCTTGACTCGTGCCCAGAAACACAGATTCTGTAGGCTAGATCTACCCTTCAGCAGTCCTGTACCACTGCTCTTTTCTGTATTTCTGACGTCTTTTGCAACCACATCTCTGCAAGATTTTTCAACTGTTCTTGTAGTTATAACTTCGTGGTCAACCTTTCATCCACTTGCATGAATAGTTTGTTGCTCTGCTGCTAATCTCTACCTTATCTAACTAGAATCTCTGCCTTATCTAACTATTCAGTGGGTGTTAAACCCAGTGACAAAAATGCAGAGCTGAAAGTGCAAACCCTGGTGAGGCAATCCAGTTATCAAAGACATGCCACGTGCCTGCAGTATCTGATGTTATCAGAGCTTTTCTATGAGTTCCCAGTCTTGCATGCATGTTTCCTGAGTTGGATGTTAGTGGCAGCTTTCTGCATCTGTCAGATGCTAATTCAAAAACAAAAAAGAGATAGTAGTTCCTGTCTAAAAGGTTGTGGGACACTGGCACAGATTCAGTGAGCTGTCTTCCCTACTCTGAAACCCTTTTTAAGAAGGTAGGAGCAGGGTCCTGATTAGCTTAGGGACAACGTTCTACCTCTGCAGAGAATGCAGGGGCACATGGAGATGTCTGTGGACTTATTCAACCCCTGAGGGTGCACATCTCTACCACACTGCAGCAGAAGGCAGGGCAGGAGGTCCAAGTTCACCCCTGTGTGACAAAGAGGAAGAAAACGTCAGAATTGCCTTTAATGAAGAACTGTGAACACCTGTGCAGATAAAATCAGTGTTAAACAGTAGCAGACCTAGGATGCTTCTCATCTGTAGGTCTTGGAGCACTTCACAGAGGTAAGCACTGCAATTCTGAGCACAGAGCTCTGGGTAATAAAGCCTTTTCACAGACATATTTCTAGGAGATCTTTGTTGAAGTCACTTCTCTCCACATGGCGTCAGTTTAAGATTTACATGCAAAGTACAAGAAGGGGAGGTGGCTGCCTGTTGTTACCAATCCAGTGCTGAGTGCCTCTGCACTTCACAGAGCGTGGCTTGAGCTGCAGTCGTGCAGCTCTCCTGTAATCACCACAATTTCCTGTTGCACTCATTTGAAAAGACAATGTTCCTGAGGAAGTTATGAAGACGGCAAGTAAGTTGCTGCACCAATTTCTGTGTGTTTGGATAAGAGTGCTTTCTTAATTATGCTGGTTAGGGCTTATTTGTAGTGCTTCTCAACCATTTGGAGGGATGAGAAACTTGTGCTTCCAGAGAACATATGGGCAAAACTGTGTATTCTGCAGTCCCCTCAACATGTTGCTCAGAAACAGCTGCAGAAGATTCAAGGCAGCTCCTTTTTCACTGGTGCTGAAACTGTGAGGGAAGTGACTTAAATCTTGAGTTGCAAGACGCTGCTGCAGCTGTAATGTCAGATAAGAAAATGTAACTATTAGTAAATCTGCTGTATGTCTGGAAATGATTTCTTAAAGGCAGTAACTGAAAAAAGCAGTTTCACATGTTCAAGCCAGCACTATTTTTTTAAAGTGCTGAATTATTTACACCTTCAGATGGACTCTCCCAGCAGTTGTGAAGTGTGTGCTAGAGAGCTCCCTCACAGTTCACAAAACAGGGCTCTCAATAGGAAGGATGTCTGTACCTTTTTGCTGACAGCCATGGCTTCCTGCCTTTGTTTGGGGAGATGATGCAGTGGAGGCAAGCAGCAAGTTTGCTGTCTGTCTGGTGAGTAGATAACCTGCACAACTTGCAGCAGGGATCAGGGGACTGCTTTGACTTTGCCTCCCTCTCTGTCACGACAGCAGTTGCTCTGTTGGTTACAGCTCCCATGTGTACAGAGAGCTGGACACAGCCCTCAAGCAAGGGGATTATCCAGAGAGAATATTAGGTGCTATCCTTTTTTTCTGGGCACACAGGAAATGTTGTGGGAAAAGCTGAGTTGCTAGGCAGTTGTTTTGCTGGTAATGTGGGAACTAAGCCAACACAGAGCAAGCCACAGAGGGGCCGTTCTTTTCAGGCAGCAGAAGAGCAGAGCCTCAGTGTTCTTTGCACTCCAAGTTTCCCTCAGTGTCTGGAAGCCCCTGATGCCATGTACCATCGCTTTTAAAATTGATAAATCAGTTGTGGCACTCTTCTTTCCACTCATCCAAAAAGTTTTAATTTCTTTAACGTGCGTCTGATCAGTTTTTAAATTTCAGTTTACTCAAGCAAGCCTTCTGTTGCTACTTCTAGAAAAAGTGAGATTTAGAAAAGGAAAGGAAAGAAAGCCCTCAACTTGAAAAGTGGCAAAAAAAAAAAAAAAGTAAAAATTATTGTGATTTAGTGTGTGAAATGAATAGTAGAGAAAATAAATTCTTTAGCTGCATGCTCATCAGTGATACTTCAGGTTTTGTTGCAGCATCACTTTAAGGATTCATTCTGCTTAAGGTTAAGTAAAGTACTCCCCTAAACACACTAATTTAAATCATGAAGTGACACGTGAAGGCCCAAGACAATTCCTGTAGTTTATGTGAAGAATTGCAAAAAGCAGAGACTTATAATTGTAGCCTTAGTAATAGGGACTAATTTCCATTTCGGAGACCAAGTAGAGAGAAATATACAGCCCGTGGGTATCACTGTTTCAGTGAGCTTGGAAAGTTAGGTACTTCAGCTGCAGAATTAGGAATACAGTCCAGACAGTGGGAAGCCAGAAAGCTGCTCTCCGGGAGAGTCACAGACACTATATGGACACTCTGACTCTGATGCAAAGAAGAGAGAAGGTGTTTTTCAATGCCACAATTCATCTTGTCTCCCCTGTCTCCTGTGAGTCTCTAAAAGGCTTTGTGTAAGAGAAACTGCCATTAGATTTGGTGCTCATGGGCATCCCTACTGACAGTGCCAGCAGGGTCTCACGGTCGGACAAGTGTGGAGAACAGGATCTTGCACTCCGAGTCACCTTCCTGCTGCCTGGTGGCAAATTTTATTTTAAAAGATTATTGTAGCTTTGGTGGTGCCAACCCAAATCTCGGTCAGTGCCAAGCCTGGCAGTGGTGTGAATGGTTTGCCATGAATGCTCAGGAGGAGGATGAGTTTCATGCAGAAAGGAGCTCTCATTCCTGCTGCCTTTAATGCAAAAGCCCTTTGGCGGCCTGAGAAACCAGAAACTGGGTGTCATCTTTCACCATTACTACATGCAACTTCCTTCATTTGCTTTGATGGGCTGCAGTCAATACTTCCCGAGCAGGGGCTAAGAACGTTATGCCATCTTTTCAGCTCATGTTTGTTAGTTTCAATTTTTGCTGCCATAGTAGCTGAATATAAAACCTTATTTTCTTCACAGAAGAATTCAATTTCTGTCTTACTTCACTTCATAAATAAGTCAATGAACGGAATTGTATTACAGAAGCCCTACTAAATAATAAATAATGCATTTGGTCTGCCACATGATTCTGTGCTTGTCTCTTTGCCCAGTGCTCCTCTAATTCACAGAATGGATTTTGTATCACAGTGCATGTAAGTTTAGATTCTTTGCTGTACCTTTTGTAAAACTCATGCCTACTCTGAACTAGATGCTTCAGCTAAGAGTTTATACAGAGTGGTATCATACAGAGCAAAAATCTTTATTTATTTTACAAAGTCTCTTTGAAGTTTTAGTTATATCATGTTTTTTAGGTTTGTTTGTTTGTTGGTTGGTTTTTTGTTATGAGATGATGAAGTTTGGAGTTGGTAAGCCCCCTGACACTGTCACTTACAGATTTTCTTTGGAAAGAGCTTGAGAAGGTGCTAGAGGAGCTCAGAGTTTAGCTGTTCTGTGTCTGTTGTGTGCTTCATCTATATGAAATCCATTCATGTTATCTGTGTGTTTCAGGAGACCAAAAGGCTCTGCTGCAAGGGGTCTAGAAAGCAATTTGAGAGAAATGTTTTTGTGCCACGTGCTGCTTGAACTATCCAGGTGCTGAGAGCTTGCAGGGCTAACTGCAGCCAAAACCCAGTAAGTGAATAACTGTTTCTCTTCAAAAGCTTTCACCACATCGTCTACATGTGCATTATTATGCTCAAACTAAATAGAAAATTGACCTGAAAAAGACCATTTGGTATTGACAGTATCATGAGTGATTCTTCCCTAAAACTCAGTTGCCTCTTGTTTATCTGAGTGACAAAAGTTCCAGCAAATCTCCTGGGGTTTCATAGCAGCACAAGCAGTAAGGGGAAATCCAGGCATCATTAGAACATGCCAGAGATACCTATGAAAAAACTGGACTGTGAGAAGATGGTGAGCTACAACCTTTTGGCACAAGGCCAGAACAAAATGCAGAAGAATATCTAGAGGCCCTTAAAAAATTCTGTCCTGAATATGCCATGAAAGTGATCAAGGTATCCTCAATAGTAGAAGATACCCTGGCCTGTAAAAAGGCAGAGGCAGGGAACATGATGAAGGGGTGTGCACATTATGAGTGGGAAAACCTCCAAAACCTGGCAGAAAATGCAAGCAAACAGATAAAGTGGAAATAAACTGTTTTTTTAAACTTTCAAATTGCAGAATTATCTTCAGATTTTTCAAGGTGAGAGAGGTATTCAAAGTAGTAAGGAAGGAAGCACTACACAGCAGACCCCAGAACTCCAATGCTGAACATCTGATGATCTCAGGAAAAGACACTCTAAAGACAAGGTAATATTCAAAGTATAGAAGTTTGCAAGCAGGGTGATGATGATGAGGATTGCATTGCAGCAGAGAAAGTTAAGAGCATCATCCAGAAATCAGTGAAAAAACGTCCAGAGAGTGGATGGCTCTGAGCAAAATGATCCAGGGGAAGAGGAGCTGGCCTGTTCAGGAACGTACATGGGCTATATAATACACAGACAGAAAGGAAGAAAGAAAGAAAGAAAGAAAGAAAGAAAAAAGATTCTTAAATAAAGAACGAGAAAAGTCAATTCTGCTGTCACTGCCTAAGAAAAGTGAACTGCTAAGCTGCACAAGTTACCAGAGATGGTTGGTCAGTGAAATTAGGTCCTTTCCAAACAGCTGTGAGCTGTTAGGTCTGCCTTCGCAAAGCACTTTGTGGTTCACAAAGCACTGCTGTGGAATCGGTGGTGGCAGACAAGCTTGGGTCCCAAAAACTTCTCAGGTGTGGTAAGATCAGTGGTCTTGACAAACAACACAGGCCAAGCAATTGGTTCAAGGTGACAATTAGCAGTAGATAGGATGTCTGTTATCTCTCAGCACCTTCCTAGGCTTCTTGGAGGAACTCAATGGAGTTATAATGGCAGAAAGGGTCACAATAGATTTGTTTTGTGAACATAGAGAACAGAGGTTTGAAGAGTAAAGACAACAGCTTCTGCAGACTGGTGAGTTGAAGTGCTGATCAGTATGTAGAAAACAGTGGCAAAGGAGAAATGAGAATTACTTGGATAGTAACAAGGCAGTGCTGTGGCTGAGGTGGATCGTCTTTTGTGCAAAGACAGCTTGATCACAGAGGATAGAAATTGTTTAAGGAAGCCATGAGGGATTGTACAGTGGAGGTGCTCTTGGCTTATGCAAGGTCTCTACAGAGGGTGCTTATCAACTTTCAATTTGTGGTTTAGAAGTCCCTGGGAATACATGGACTAATGGGCACTGGAACAGGGAAGTGGTCACAGTACTAGCCTGATAGAATCCAAGAAATGTTTGGACAATGCTCTCAGGCACATGGTGTGACTCTTGGCGTGTCTTGTGCAGGGCCAGGAGTTGGATTTGGTGATCCTGATGGATCATTTTCAGCTCAGCTTATTCTGTGGTTCTATGATTCTAGGTCCATGCAGCACCTTTAAAAAAGCAAGTTTCACTATCAGTGAACTTAGCATTTGTGAATGGTCTTGAGAAAGCAGAGAAGAGGATTAACCAAAAGGAAAGAGTGGCATGCTTTGCTATTTAGTTCCACCTATAAATGACTGGAGCAGATCTGTTAGATCTTGCAACTCTCCCTGGACCCTGTAACAGAAGTTTCTCTAATAATACAGATTTAGTGTTTGCCTTCAATTAAAAATGTTGCTCCCAAAGCTTTTAAAGAGAAGATATTTTCCAATATGTACCATCAGTACCGAAATTGGAGCTGGACTAAACAATGCTTTCATCATCCTCCAAGTCATTTCAGGCACTGGTCTTGCCTCCATCTCCTTCTTAACATCCTGCCAGTAGGCAGAGGATCTTATCCAAAGACTGTTGCATCTACTGCTGGCTCTGAGGGAAATACAATAGCAAAATCTTTAAAATACTGCTGACTTGTGTGGCAGGATACCATTTGTTAAAATACTCCTCTGCCTTATTTAATTAACTTGCATCCCTTAGTGTCATCATGGTTTTAATGTTTCCACCTGCTGCCTTTAGATTTATGGGCAACAGCACGGTGTCCCTTCTGAAAGAATTCCTTGGAAGAGTTTGTGCAGTGATATCTTGTGAGGAACAAGGACACAGGGCATTGCAATCTTGTTACTCCTCATAAGCTGAAGTGTCTTCTTAAAGAGAGGTTCTTAAAAGCAATAAAATGCCCATAAAGCAGATTGGTAGGAAGAGCACACACTGGGTGAAATGCACGGGGGAGAAAAGGTTGCTCAATAAAGACCTCAGTGAAGTGCTAAGAATTAAGTGGAAGTAGCTACCTTCCTTTTAACCTTCTCACTTTTATAACTCCCTCTTCAAGCAGAGGTGTAGGTTTGCCCACGTTATCCATCACCATCTACACCCAGAGCTGCTTGCTGGTTGTCTGTGCCATAATATCCCTTTCAAATGCTGATGATGCATTTCTGCTCCCATTTCCTCCTCTGCAAACACATCTGTCACACAAACACCCCGTGGTTGCATTCTGGTGAATCCTTCAAGATAAAAATAACAGGAGCTACCCAGGGGAAGGAATAAAGTAAACGGCTCCAAGGATTGGAGCCTAAAGTTCCAAACAACAATAAGAATTTAAAAAGTGATGCTAAGGGAAGTAAAGACACTTTAGAAAATGAGAAACTGAGCCTTCATTTCTGACTGTGGTATTCAAAGCAATAGTGATTTCCTTCCCTCACTCTTCCCAGCACATTAGCATGTATTTCCCCCAAAATAGCAAATTATGATGACTAGAGTAGAGAGAGAGACAAAGGATTTACTAATATATATTCTATGCATACCAGTGGTGGTTATGTCATAGAGAAAAAATGCCTGGGATTTTTTTCCCAGCTTTTATAGCAATAACCAACAGAGGTCAGGGCATTTCCTAAAGATTTAGTGACTGTTTGGAGTTAATATCCTTCACCTTACTTATGGACCACCATTTGCTCCCATCCAGCCATTAATCTGCTGGAAACACTTTGCACAACAGTCACCATTTCCTATGGAATAGCAGCACAAATCAGTACAAATGGAGTTTGAGAGCCACCCTGCATGCAAAATGCACGTCATGTGCACGGATAAAGGCAGGAAACAAAAGCCTCTTGGAGACAGGACAGGCCTGATTTTTGTGGGACACAGCCCTGTCCTTCTGCTGGACATTCAGGGAAACAGGTTGACCTTTTCTGACCACCTTTTACATAGCAGCCTCATCACTCTGTGTTTCGAATAACAGAATTCAGTTTTATTGTAACTTAAAGAACAGAACAATATAAAAGGTTAAGCACAGAAACTCTTGTAAAAGAGCTCTGTTTTCAGGCCAAGAGGTGTCTTTACTCCTGCAGAGGCTTTAATGCTGTAAAAGTGTCTTTCCATCTTACGTAAACAGCCTGGCACCTTTCGAAATGCTGCTGTCCACACTCATTAACTCAGTTCTCCAAAGCTCCTAGGGGCAGAGCTGGAGGGGAGCAGAGAGGGCCACCAGTTCAGAGGGCCCACAGCAAGAAAAGCTTCTCTGAGCAAACACCCAAGCAAGGGAGATGAAGGTGAGAAGGTGAAGGCATGACCCCAGAAGAGGACATCCAAGTAGAGTGAGGAGGAAGCTGCAAAGAGAATGTGATTACCCACAGAGGGGCCAGGAATGGGGGGAAAAAACAGCCAAGCTCCTAGAAACTAAGCAGAAAAACATATAATCAGAGGGTTAGTCTCAAAAAACCCCCATAAAATATGTGCCCAAAGGACAGAACTTCTGGTACGTGCTTGAATATTTTGAGCAGTTACTTCTTACAGTTTTAAATAAATATTTCTAAAATGCAATAGTATAATTTTGCTATTATTATCTTATTATTTAAAAGGCTTTTGTTTAGTTCTCTTGGACAGAATTCAAATAAGATTAGTAACGTGTATTTAAATCCCTTGTTTTGGAAATTATCTTACACATGTGAAAGAAACACATCTCTGGTGAGCAGTGTTGCTGGAGATGGTGAGGAAGAGCAACCCTGTGTTGGTATTCCTGCTGGCACTACTCCACAGGCCCCAGCCAAGAGACTGAGATTATACAGACACGGGGTGTCAGAAAGAGTCTGCTTTGGAGAGGGGCTTTTATTCTCCTTTCATTCCCTGCTTTTAAGCCTGGGAAGCAGAGCAGATGCCATAAGGGCCACACTTCCTGCATCAGGACTCATGGCCTGGCACTGGCATCTGGAGAGGCACATATCCCAGGCTGGAGGCCAAATGATGTGTAACACCTCCATGGGGTTCTGTGACTCAGTGTAGGGCACCCACCCCATCCTTCTCCCACAGGGCCAGCAACCAGTGAGATCCTGTGGCTGTGGCTTGGGGACACAGGGAAAAAATGCATATTATGAATTACAATATGGCAGAAAATAATATCACGAAAACTTCAAGCAGCATGGTCTAACATGGCAATGTATTCTGGGACTGTCCTGGCTGGATGCTCCATCTGTGTGTCCAGCCAGCACAAGTGTCCACCCTTGGGACTCTCCTCGGGTTTAACCGATCATTTCCTGGAATTTCACATCAGTTATATCAGGAGGAAAAGCCTTTTGACAAGCATTAAATCAAAGATAATTAAACACTCTAAACTGGAAATTCTTTTATTTGTTTAACTGTGATGATCATAGGGCAGTTCAGTGGAAAGTCAGGAGGCCTGCAGGAAGCAGGCTGCTCTGCTGGGCCAGGCTGGGGCCATCACTGGGCTGCAGTAAGCCCTGAAGAAGCAGGAAAGTGAGTGACCAAAGCAGGGAACAGGGCTGGGCACCTGAGCCATGGGGCAGGACACTGAGCTTTTGTAGAGGGAAGAGCAGAGGGAGAGGCTGGATGGGAGAAGAGCTGAGTGCTGGTGCTTGTGTGGATTACTGGAGTAAAATTCCTCTTCTTCTGTTGTTACCTGAACCTATTAGTGCTTCTGGTTTCATTTCTGCCATAGCACAAAAGGAAACATGGGGTTCAACAACTCATATGGTTTCTAATTTAGGTTATACATTAATACATGGAACAAATAAGAGGATACTTACCCAGGATGTGAACATATAGGTCATTAGCTACTTTGAACTATATTCTTTATGGGTGTTCTTAGTTTACAGTATATATTACAGTTACTTACTGTAATAAGTTACTTACAGTAACTTACTCTGCTTTCCCAGTGGCTATGAAAAAGCCTTGTGCAGATGAGTTTGTGAGCTGCAAATTCACACTCTGACTACTGCACCCTAAGTTACTCACTGCAGACTCCAACCTAAAGCATCAGCACTCCTTTGCATAGATTAATTTAATTTGCTTGAGCTTGACATTCCACTGTGATCAGGTATCAGCTGCATTGGGTAGCTCTAAGTGGTTTCAAAATAGAAGCAGAAAAATAACAATAACCAATTGAAACAGAATCAATTTCCATTGGGGGGTTTGGCAATGTTAGGTTTATGGTTGTAGTTGATGATCTTAAAGGTCTTTTCCAACCTAAATGATTCTGTGTCTCTGAACTAGTTGTGTCATTGTAGGTGTCCCATCATATGAGCTTTGGCAGCCCTTAAGTGGAGACACACAAAGGCCAAGTTCCAAGTCTTTCTTAAGTCACAATCAGGACACCTGTCACATGTGAGATACAATTCTTCCACCAGTGTTCAAGCAGTATTTTGTGTTTTGTGTTTTGGCTGGAGCAATCTGCCATTTATGTTTCCTTAGCCCTTCTTGCTTCTTGTGTGTCAGGGAACTTTTAGCTCACATGGCCAGGACTTGAAGAAGTAACTGTGAAGCTGAGATAGGAGGCATCTTTCTTCAGCCTGTTCTCTGTTTGGCCCAAGCTCCTGGATTTGGAGGACTTGCAGAGCTGCAGACCAAGAAAGCTTCTGTGGAGACAACCAGTCCCTCCTTCCTCAAACTCAGGGAGAGCCATTGCTTGGAGGCAGTGTTCAGGGGGAGGGTTTTAGTGGCATAAGCAAGCACCCAAAGCAGTTTCCTGCACTGAACATAGAAGGAAAATAAAGGTTAACTAGTTGGAATTAATCACAGTTATAAAGGCTGAGATAATTAACTCTGTGTTTAATTAGGAGATCATATCTGTGAAAAGAGAGGTTTCATGTGTTAATAGTTTCCTGCAGTGCATAAATGCTGAGACGAAATTAAATACCATGATAAAAGTAAATGCTGAGGTGAAGGGCGAGAACACACAGTATGAAATGCACATGGGCTTGTGGTAGCAGGAATTTATTTTGCCATGGAAAATGACTGAAAAGGCTTGGGATGATGCTGTGCAGGGCTGGGAGTGGGACTCAGTGATCTTTTACAGTCCTTTCTGACACGGTTTATTCTGTGATTCTGATGAGTCCACCTTGATCGGGAGCATGAATGGAAGTGTAACACAGGGAGTAATTCCTTTTCCACATAGCCAAAATGACTTTGTAAGTTCAAAATACGTTCCATGCAGATTGAAAAATTGCTACCAATAACTAACCAGACAAAAAAGAAGAGAGTGAGAGAATGCATATGTATTTACATGTATGAATTAATGATCTTTCTGGTCTCCACCCTCTATATTCCTGTTGCGAACCTTGTGCTGTGCAACCTTGGCTTGAATGCACCTCCCTAGTGCAATGACACTGATACTGCAAAACTCCACATCAGAACTCCTCCCAGCTGTGAACGAGTTGTTCAGTGTGGTGTCAAAAACAAGCCAAGGTTCAGGGCCCATCTACCCTATTAGGAATGCTTGGTGGGTCCAACACCACCTAGTGAAGCTATGAGATGGATTCAGTGCTCCATGACAGAGGCTATGGAGAGTGCTTTCCAGAGGGAAAACATTTGGGGTAGTGCAAAGCAATAAAATTCCAGAGGTAGTATTGATAGTATTATCTCAGGTCGATCTCAAGGGCTTGATATTGGTTTGGGGTTTGGGGATTGTCTTACTTCATTCCTTATTTTTTTTACTAAAGAGAAAACTACTTTACTACTACTACAAACAGCCCTGGACTGCGCTATTATTTCACAGTCCCCAGGTCAGCATACCGAGATCCTGGCAAGTCTGTAGACTAGTTCCTTAAGAAATACTAGAAGCTGTATTCTTCAGGACATTTGAGAGAATGCTGAAGACAATAATGTTTAACTTAAAAAAAAATCACGATATTTTGCAGGAGATTAACTATGTCACCAAGTAAGTTGCTTTTAGATGTGCCTTTTGTGTTCCTTTGAGCCAGAGAACAGGATCGTAAGTGAAAACTGTATTGTAGAGCTTTCAATAAAAGGTAGTATTTTTCTCTGGTTCCAGCAACACTAAAGAAGATTGAAGGAGAAACTGTAATTGTTGCCATCATTGTTTTTTAACAGAAGTCATACTGTATCTAGCAAGACACTTATGTAACACTGTCAAAAATGTCTTTGTACTCAGAAAAGGTCATAAGTAAATGACTTTGAAGCTTAATCAGTGGAAGTACAGGACAAATTCTGAATTTCATTATAAATCTAGTTTAAATGCAGTGAAGTCAGCAGAGTTACTTGGGATTTGCAATAGAGTAAGTGTGGGCAGAATATGGCTCCAAGATTTTAAATGCTATATTTCCACTGTGTAGATATTATACACCTGTCAGCAACTCGCACAGAATAATTCTAAAGAAGAGACTCAGCATGCAAACCCATAAAATACTAGCTAGAGGACAAAAGGTGAAAACTTTAACGTTGTTTAATATACAGTGTTCCTACATCAGCGTATAAAACTAGTGAATGTTTCATATAGGGATTACAGTAAATAGTTTTGTATGTAAGACATTTTAGAATAGAATATAAGAGTACATACCTGTTCTCTTTATAGTTGTGGTTATCTTCTGGATCCATTATATATTTTTGTGATCTCTAGAGAAAGACATAAATCCTTTGGAGGAGGAGGAGCAGCTCTCCACAGGAGCCAGTTTGTTAAGTTCCCTTTGAGCTAGTTTAGACCCCTGGGTTTGCTGGCTTGGGGTATTTTGGTAATCAGATAACAAAGCGCTTTCACCACCTCAAATTACACAGAAGAAAAATGCAGTGCCCTTTGCTTCAGGATATCGATGTGCCATTGATCATCCTGGGGAAGCAAAGGCAGCAAGAGGAGAAGACTTTCAGCACAAGTGGTCTGTTCCTTTTCTGAAGCAGCTGAAAATGAAATTTGATTTGAGATGTAAAACAAATCCTGCACTTCTGTATAACTGCTTATGAAGAACACAGTAAAAGGTGAGAATTGAACAAATAAAAAACATAAAATCATAGAAATCACATTTGGCTTCACAAGGCTTTTATGCAGGTCTGTGTCAAAACTTTCACAGGAGTCTCAGGATTAAGAACACAAGCCTGACTTTTTTTCATTACTGAGAGGAATTATGTAAAACATAAAGAGGTGAAAGAAACCAGAAAGCTACTGGTACAATAGACACGTAGTCCACGTAAAACAACATCTCTTTCTTGGGATTCCTGTGTGGCTTTCTCTAGATTGGACCTATAGAGTCTTACCACTATTGAGCAGACTGCAGCTCCTGCCTTTCTGCACTTCCTGTACTGTACACTGATTCATGTAAAAAAATGCTCCAAACCTGGCCCTGGAAGTAAAAAATAAAATGGCAGGAAGGTTTTGTTCAGTGCTCTTGTTTTGAGAGATGCCTTAGGCTGTGCAAAATTCAAAGGGGTGGTTTTTCCTGTTTATTTTCTAATTATGAACTTTACAGTGTGGAAATATGGGAGGTGCAAATATATGAGGTAATTTTTCCTGCAGAAGCATCATGGAACAGGCAGATAAAACAGTTCAGGAGTATTTAGGAGTGTTATTTAAAGGTAAAGAGTTGAACAACACAAGTGACTTTAAAATTCATTGCCAAACACAACAGCTTTTGTGTGTGCTCCAGAAAAGTAATCATAGAAGTATTTTTGTGAAATCTCTTTTGTTTGTATGTTTTGCTATCTCACTACAAATAAAAAAAAAATCCTCTTCTTCCTGGGAGAATTTAGTTTGAGAAACACTTTTTGAGAAAAGACTAGTTTGGAAGACAAGGTGCAGCTGTGCAGTCTAAGGAGGAAAGAACACTGTTCCCAGGCATTTCCTGGCCCTGCAGCAGTAGGACTCCCATCAAAAAGCCCACTTCTCCGAGGGTGAAAATTGTCCCTCTTTTGGTTGGATGCCTTTCTATGCCACAGTGGCTCTGCCAGGCAGCAGGAGCAGTGCTGGGGTGCTTCCTGGCAGGCCTCTCCAGCAGGAGAATGCTTGATGCCCTGGCATTGAGGTTTTCCGCAGCGAGATGTCCATTTCACTTTCAAGTTCAGCAAAGAAGCAAGTGAGGAGGCAGCCTGGCTCAGAGCTGACTTTACTCGTGATGTGGCTCTCTGCCTGCTGGCTCAGTCTGCTGCCAGGCCACCCTTGCTCCAGTGGGTATCCAGGCAGCACAAGGGGCAACTCTTCCCCTGGAAGACAAGTCTAGGAGGCAGCTGTGGGGAAGCTTTGGGGCCAGGGACTTTGCCAGGAGCCAGACTCCCCAGGACCCTGTGCAGCTCAAGGAACAGGTTATCTGTTAGGACACCCAGGGATCCACCTATCTCAACTGAGAAAAAGGCCAACATCCAAACTGATCCTGATTTTTTTTCTTCAGCAAAAAAACCCCAACATAAAAAAAGTGTTATCCCACTGATGCTAGGCATCAATAAGGGTACTAATATTGCAAATCTAGGAATGGGGGGTTGAACATTTATCACTCTCTTTGCTAAGATTAGTCTAGTCCTCCTACGCATTCAACACTTTCTATCAGTTCCTTGATAAGCCATCATTATGAATTACCCAGTGATTTGTTGATTTGGCATGTATGCAGCGATTCCTCTGGTAAAGCAAGCCAAGAGAATTTATTTCTGACAGGAAGTTTCTGAATAACTAGAGATGGAGTGCCACTAGAGATGTATTCAGATGTATTTCCTTGTGAAATCATCAGATACATTTTTAAAAGCATTTTTTTACTAGGCTTAATACTGTATTGTCAATGCTGACATAGCTTATTTAAATCAGTTTAAATTTCATTAAATGTCTGAGAGATTTGTTGATAGTGATTCTTTTTTTTTAATTACAAGAACATCAATCTACATAAGTATATGAAATTACTGAAAATAAAACATAAGAGCATCAGACACTCGGGTCTTGTCTGCACGTTCTGGTGGCAGGGCTGGGTACAGTGTGAAGAACATGACCAGAGCAGCTGGTTTCCATCAAACGGCATCATGATGGCATAAAGGAAGGTGCACTGGGCCCTGCTGGCTCTATCATTCATGCTCTGCAGGACAGCTGATGTAATTTTCTCTGATGGTTCTCTCTCCTCTTTGCAGTGTCCTGGGGAGCTGCAAGGCATTGCCCATTCATGCTGCACTTGATGGATAGCAAAGTGAGCAGGAGTGCACCAACCAAAAAGGCAGCAGTGCTGCCTTCCCATTAATATTGCCATGTATCCTTTTGGGGAGTTCTAGGGGTAAAAATCACCAAGTCTGGAACCTGTTACCTATTAGGGAATGTTACTTTACAGATGTGGCAATGCCGATGTAAGGTCTCATCATACCACAGGCTTTGCAAAATGATGCCATCTGTCCACTAGAAATCAGGCTAAGATTAAACAGACATCTCTCTTTATAGGCTAGTGACTATGTGTCAAGGGCAACATCTTTTGTTCACTGACCTGTAACGTGATTTGAAAATGCATTTGTCTCAGTTTATGTTCATGTGTGTCCTTTGAGGGTTTTTCTAGTATACTAGCACCCATGTAAATACACTTCTTGAAGCAAGCACCTTGATTAGATTTTGGCTTGTGTAAATATTTTATTTATCCTAAATTGCTTCTTTCAAATAAACACATTTTCTTGCTTGTCCAATATAAAAACTTGCCTCACATGCTGTTGCTCTAGTGCCAAATTACTACAGCTTTAACCCTCCTACTGAAACATTTGTGTGCAGAGTTGTTTTTGTGCATATTTTACAATGGCATCATGCAGTAAACACTGTTCAGTGAGTACTAGAATTTATTTAGGAAAAAAGTGTGAAAAAATGTAAATATTAAACGATGATATATCATTTAAGAGCCAAAGCTATATCTCATCCTGATTCACCAGAAAAATTTCGCCTGACAAAAAGCCCATATGTAATGGTATACTGTAATGATGACATAAAGGAAAGACAGAAACTTTTATTATTTCTTAACATAAATTAAAATAACAATTTCTGAAAGTCAAATCCTTGATTGCTTCTCTTTAAGTTTAGTCTTCTTTAAGAACTGCAAAAAATTTTCTCTGAATTCCTCCCTGTCCTTCCCTGAGTTCTTGAACCTCTGAAGGAAGCAGGTTTTAGATAAGTTGTTAGATCATTTTTCCGTAGCCAAATAATTATCTTTTGTTTAGAATCTGTAAACAACTGAAATGTGGGTTCTTTTTTAATCTATGTTGCCAGCATGAAGTTAAATACAGCTGCTGTAAAAAACATTTATAATGGGTGGTACTGGAAAAAGAGCAACTTTGAGTGTCACCTTGACTGGCTGGATATATTCCCTATTTTTCAATATGAATAAAATGAGAAAATACAGGGCATAAATGCTCAACAGATCTTTCAGACAGCAACTTTCAGTCTAATTGCATGAAGAATTATATGCAAAAGATCATTACACAACACATCAGTCAGAAGAGCGTCACCCTCACGGCATTGCTAAGGGCAGGGAGATTACAACAACCATCTTGTGCCTTATCTAAGCTCTTCCTTTTTATTTGGCTCTGGCTTGAAGGACATACAAATTCCAGATTAGAAATCCAGTGCATTACGTGCTTTTGTGAGTAACCCAGGTTAATTTTAAATTCCATGGGTTCTGTGGCTTATTCTGTACATTCTCAGATCGTTACCTACAGAGCCTCAGCAGGGAATAAAGCTGTGCACATGTGTCACATCCAGAGGGAGTCTGTGGCAGGCAGAGCCTGGAGCTGGCTCCAGTCCCCTCACAGTGCCAGTCTGTGCACACAGTGGCCAGGCACACACTCAGCATTTGGGAAGTGACCCAGGCTGTGAATTACTTTTGAAAAGGTTGTATGGTGGGAATTGTCTTCAGCTGGGAAAGGGTTTGCTGTGTCAGCAGAGGACACTGATCCAGATAGACAGAAAAGCATACTCAGGTGAAGCTGGTAAGTGATATGAACCTGGTGAAAGAGTAAGTGAAGGCAAAGCCTTAGAGACATACCTGTACAAAGAGCTTGTGTTGTCTCCTGGGAATCCAGTCAGACATAGAATACGGACACCATTCTCAAGGGAGGTTTTAAAAAAATGGGGAACTTCTGGTTCAGATGACACTACACTTTCCAGCCTCTTGGCTATGTCTTCTTGCTGCAGGCTGTAAAGCTGCATCTAAATACTAATTAGTCAGAGCAATTAGATTTTTCCATAAAACCTGAAAACAAGCATCCCAATTTACTTTCCGATGTGGAAAACTGCACGTTTCCCAAATAAACCCCAGCTGGGTTGCTGGAACTCTGCTGTCAGGAAGGTTTTCATTGGTGTGCACTGAAAATCTGGATCCTGTCGTGCTCAGTGCCCACACTGTTTTATAGCAGGATTTCTCTTTCTTCAGGCAGAGCTGGGAACACTGACATTCACCCAGCATGTTTCCTCTGTGCTGAATTCCTCTACGTTGAATGACTAACAAGAGACCAAGGAACACTCTGAAGATATCTTTTCATTGCTAATGCTCAGATTTTCCATTCATTGCCAAGACACAGCATCCATTTCCAGCAGTAAATGTCATGCACACAATAGCTCTGCTGTCGGTGTGAAAACCTAGCTTAACTAAAGGAGGAGGCATAAAAGACCAGAGCATATCCTCTGTGTGCAAAACTGTACAGTCCAAAGTATGTTTCAAACTCCCAATTTGAAATAGATGGATTAGACAGGGCTGTGTCCTAAGGCTTCATTATCTGCCTGCATCAAATGCACCTTTATTTTTTTTTAATTTGAAGCATCTTTACATATTGAGGCGCTAAAATAAATTGTGGTCCTCATTTGGCCAAAAGAAGGGACCATTTGTAGGAAGGTTTGCAGACTACAGACCTGATGGCATGGTCGTCACCTGGATTAATAGTATTTGTGGGAATGTTAAGAGATACTGGAGATGTTTGTTCTTAGCTTGGAGAAGACAGCTGTGTTCCAGAGGCTGTGTTTAAGCAAGCAGGAGATATGAGGGATGGAAAGAGAAGATGGTATCAGACAAAGAAAAGCAGAGCCAGCAAAGTCTCAG
This sequence comes from Cyanoderma ruficeps, assembly GCA_008694505.1. Classification (NCBI taxonomy): domain Eukaryota; kingdom Metazoa; phylum Chordata; class Aves; order Passeriformes; family Timaliidae; genus Cyanoderma; species Cyanoderma ruficeps. Next base: position 52,008,914 of record VZDJ01007749.1, read on the forward strand.
TGAAAGGCAATGTGGAAAACAAATGCTGGGAACACGTCTGAGGTCAGTTACTGAAGCAGAAGCAAGACCCAAATCAAAATCTGAATCTGCCTTGTAGATTGATCTTCAATGCACAGCCTGTAAATTGATTCCAAAGTGGTGTAATTCCTCAGTGCAGAAGTGTTCCATGTGTATGAGAATATTTCCCCAGCTTTATATAGTAAGAGACAGATAAAATCTGATTTGAAAATAATATAGCGTGCAGTGAATAAATTATATGCTCCGGCATTTGGTGGTGTTTGTGAGATATAATTCTATTTCTAGTGCAGTGTAGGCTTAAATAGCCAAATGGTGTTTATAGGAGATGGGCTGCTGCATTCCTTTTCAGTTTGCTAATATGTACTCGTCTGCTGAAGTAAACCAGCCCTGCACTGAATAAACACATAGGACTCTCTTCATCTGTGGGACGATGTGAATAAACCATCATGTCTTCACTGGAGATCTATGCATCATATCTTAAACTGTGAAAAAAAATCCAACTATTTAAACTGACCATGCTGGTTGGATGCACTTTCAGTCTGTATGAATTAAGTTACTGAGTTAAAACTTGAACTAAAAATAATCTGTAGCTGGAAGATCTTTGTGATGAACACTGTAAAATTTCAGCAAGATGGTTGAGAAGTGCAGTTTGTTTTTGTAAAGGCTTGAGGATCTTTGTTTTAAGTGTGTTTAAACCATAAATGCTATTAAGTGTGTGTTTTACTGCTGTTCAGCACTTTCAGAGCTGCATTAGGAAATGGGGACATGTCATTTTGACTTGATTACCATGGAAAAATTTATTTTGTACAGTCCCCCAGGCAGAACACAGAAACATGAGTTCTCTGCTGGTGAATGTACTACAGAAGTGGGGCTACCATGCTGTGTAGTGTGACCACCAAGTAGTAAAGAGGTAGGGAAAATATCCTATTTTATGACTGAGCTGACGACACTCAGTCACTGGAAAAAAAAATAAAGACAATGGAGCAAATGTTTATGATTCTTTCTCTTCAATGTAATTTTCACTGCTACAAAATGATTCTAAATCCAAAGCACTTTGGGAGATTGTGATAAAGATTTGCTCTCAGTTTTACAGTGGTTCTCTTTCTCTACAGTGACTCGAGCAACCCCTAAAAGCATTATCTGAACTTGTGTAGCTGCAGTAATTGCAGTTTTAGAAGGCATCAGGCTTTATTCAGAAACCTGCTTTCAGTCTCCAAAAATTCAAATTTTGTCTGGATAAGGAAGGTGCTGAGCCAAAGCCCCTTGATCCTTTCTTCTTGGATCTTGCTAGGGGAGTACTCAGTGTAAAGCTTCACCAGTTCTGCTCAAGCAGCACCCCCTTACCCTTTTACTGAGAATCCTTTTAGCTGAGATTGTTGGTGTGATCAGCTAATTAAGCCAGACAGAAGCAGGCAGAAAGCCAAGGCATGATTTTTCACTTGCAGCATCTAGATCTTGAGAAGGAAATTGTTAACATGTGTTTGCTATCTTGCCACTTGGAAATGCATAGTTGTGCTTGAACATTGTTTCACTATGCAGGGGGACTCTGTAAATGGAATTATAAGCCTTCCTAGGGAACAAGGACAGATCACACACCAGGTAGCTGAAGTAACTGCTTGATTGTTTATATTAATGCCCAGAAGGGAATATGTCTATTTGGTTTTTTCCATGGCTTTCTATTTTATCTTTCTCTCATTTAACAATGATCCATATCAAGTAAGAGTAAAGACAATGCAAACTGAAGGAAGGAAATAACTGTCTTTAAGCAATGTCCTTTTGCTTTCAGACTAGCTGGGATTGTTCTTCATCTTTCTCAGAAATCTCCATGTATAGACAGTGAGCAGGGTTGGCTGCTTGGTTTGAATTTCTCTTTGTTTACGGTGACAAAAAAGATCTCGGCTTGTAAGCACTGAGCAAGGATGTGTCCTGAAGGACAGGAACAGCTGGGCCTTCTGGAAGCTCTGCAGTCTGCTGGGTTGTGTGGTCTCCAGGCCAATTTTGCTTACAGTATGTGAATTATCTGCATATCCAATTTTATAAATTATGCCAAAGAGGAATTAGTATAATGTTACTCTCCAAATTTCCCTCCTACCCTCTCCAAGATGAAGCAAATCTGTAGGTTTTCAGAGCTTTTATCTCATCCTTTTTCTGTTTTTTCTTTTCTCCTTTCTTTCTGCTGACTGCCCATACTTCAAGTAAGGAAGCAAGAAAAGACTTATCTATTTAATTTTCTGCCTAAAACTTTTACATCAAAGAAAGTTGGAATAGTTTCTGAACTGAAGAATTTTCGAAGAGAACATGAAAACTCCAAAACCTGATATTGTCACATTCCTATTACTTCATGGTACACATATATGTTTCTGTGTAGCATCCAGAACATTACACTTGACTGTTGCTATTTAGTGAGAACTGACAGGTCACTTCATGCTGTTCAAGAGGCAGATGAAAACTCAGACCTCCTACCAGGAGCCTGTTTCTTATTTCTAAAAAACTAACTATGCCTTAATTTTGGTGTGGGAGTTAATTTTATTTCAGAATTGTCTTCTTAATTTCCATCATTCCTATTCTGCAGATGTGGAAAATGACCTTCTTTACTATATCTCCCATGACTGTCTTCATTATAATCTGCTAAAGTTCCAAAATCTGTTATGAGCTTGCTGCTAATTTCAACTTCCCTTTCTTTTCTTTTGGGAAGAAAAACGAAACTAAAAACAAACACCAAATCCCCCCACAAACCCCCAAGAAACAACCCCATAAAACAACCCAAATGAAAAACCAGTCCATCTGTATAGCTGCTGAACAACTTAGCAGCAGTAAGAAAGAACTCCTTTCAGAGACCCAAGCCAATACTTCTGCTTAGGTCAGCCAAGAGGAATTGTCTTTTCCTCGGTACGTCCTATACCCGTCTCTTCTTTCCAAGGGAAAACAGTTTTCACTAGGCAAGCTGATACTCTGCCAGCCAGAAAAACCTGTGCTGTTTGAAAAAACTAAAGCTGTTTTTAATAAAAATCTTCTGTCTAATATAAGCGTTCTTTCTCTATTAGCCAGCTGGTAAGTATTAAAGGGTTCAGACAATAGCATTTAATTGTATTAAGAAAACAGTAATTTTCTAAAAAGTGCATTGATTTTTAATTTTATCCATTCTTCGATATTTTTTCTAACAGCCATGCACAGCATGGAGATAACTGAACTGCTTGGATTCTCCCTGTTTATTTTTAAAGGAATTGAAACTGGTTATAAATAGTGACAGCACTGTTACAACAAAATCAATTTTAATCAAAACATCAGTTCACTGAGCTATGAATAAACAAATCTATGGCTAGTAAGCACATTTAGCATTGTCCAACAGGAAAACATTAAAACTGGAGAGCCTTGGACTCCCTCCCCAACTCCATAGTGGGCTGCTGTGTGCTCAGTTTTCATCATCTTTGAAATGGCCACAGCAGGACTCACTCCCACGAGTTTGGAAGTGATGTCTGAAACTACAAGGCAGAATAAGAGTGAAAGATTTTGAGGAGAGGCTCTATACCATGAAGGCCTGAAGAAACAGATATTTTACACCATCTCTTCGAAAGCCTCAACACACACCCACACACGTATTGCCATGAATAACTCTGACGATGCACTTGCCAGCTACTCTGCAGATACAGGAAAGGCAGTAAATGAGTTGCCTACTCATTTGCAGCAGTTGAGTAGGGCTAAAGCTGTTGGCAGTGGCTGCATCAAAGCTGAAATATGATGAAAGGATTTGTGTTGTGTGTCCTGAACAGGGGCAGGCCTGCATCACGCTCATTTGCCATCCAGCAAATGCTACTTCCTGACACCGTGACATGCTCACAGGGGCAGGTCTCCCTCTTTGCTGTGCTGAGCAGCAAGTCCAGCCAAGTCTGCCACTCTTCTGTTTAATCTGTAACAGTGTGACCAACTGTCAAATCTCAGGAGATTATATGGAGCTAGCTTTGGATTTAAAAATAGAGCTGATAAGGGTGTGGGTGAGGGAAGAGCACATTCAGAAATCTGGCTTTTTGTTCTTTGTGAGAACTCTCTCTCTCTCTCTCTCTTTCTCTCTGACAGATTTTGCCAAGAGCTCACCATATGGGGAATGAAGGTTTGGGAAAAAACCTTACCCTGAATTCTTTCAAAACTGTCCTCTGCTGGGGTAGTAAACTGTATAATTTAAGTTGCACAACTAATTGGATAATTTGTTCTGTGGTCCTCATGTGTTTATTCATCCTTCATACAATCATTAGAGTCATTACTGGGGTCCAGTCAGTCAAATTGATAGGACAAAGGATGATGGCTTTAAACTGACAGAGGGCAGGTTTAGATTAGATATTAGGAAGAGGTGGATGCCCCATCCCTGGCAGTGTTTGAGGCCAGGCTGGACAGAGTTTTGAGCAACCCAGTCTAGTGCAAGGTGGCACAAGGGTTGGTACTAGGTGATCTTTAATGCCCCTTCCAATCCAAACCATTCTGTGATTCTGTGGTTCCATGAAATTACTTTTCAAGCCTTTGTGAGTGGGTTTGCAAGTCCTGCATATGCAGCAAGCAGAGCTTGCCCACAGACTTGTTCCACAAGGACCTTGAGCACTTGCCCCCTTCAACATGGAACTAGTAACTCTTCTATCTGGCCCTTTTTTTGGTAAATCCAACCACAGAACTTGTAAGTCCATATTGTGCTGGTCTGTATGGAATCACCACCAGGCAGGGAGGACCTGCAGTATGCAGCCTGAGGCCTCTGCTGTGGAAATATTTGATGTGGCTGAGTCAGGGGCTGTAAAACCCTATATTGCAGTCACTATTTGGGACAGCAAAAAGAATTTCTGTGAAAAATCCCTGCAGGTGGAGATATGGTTGATCAGGACTCTACAAAAACCATCCATTTCAGTGACTGTTCACTTGCATTTTAAATAAATGAGTTTTTAGCAAAGAGTTTTTTACCATATGGTGCAGTTTGACTACCTATATATATTTCATGTAAAATTATATTTGAAAGTCATATGAAAAAATAAGCTGAAAAAAAGTGAGGGAAAATAAGGGACTTCATTAGATAAGGAAACACCATTCACAGCCTCTCAAATTAGAGATCTGGATCCGCTTATCCAACCTGGCTCACTTGCCAGCTCAATGGAAGTTACTGTATTTACTAACTTATCTGCTCTTTTTAAAGAGGGAACTAATCTTGCAACATTTTCTTTTCCTCTCTGTTCATACAAATTTGAACTCCCAACAGATTCTGTTTTGTTCATGATGGTGAGCTCCAAGAGGGTTTCAGTATATTTTTGTTCTTTGTATTTTTTACATTGGGAGTAGGTACCTGATGGAAACAAAATGGTGATGATTCATCCAATTTTAAAACTTTGTGCTTCAGAACTCATATGTATGTTTTTCAAGGTGAAGTTTTATTCTGAACATTTAATGTGCCTCGTAATGGCATTTTTTCTGGTGATTTTTTAATGCTTTTGTAGAGGCAGTTTCAGCAATTAAAACATGACACAGCAAAGACTAAATATAGATTGGAGTGGAAGAGGTAGTTTTTGTTTTACGCAGCTCAGTGTCCTTATCTCTGTGCAAAGAAGGCTGGTTTACTTAAATTGGAATGTATAAGCTCAAAGATATACAGCACTGAGTACACAGGGTTATGCTGTAGAGCCTTTAGAGTTTGTAACGTATTTCCAGGGCTTCAGATATTTCAGTTTACTCTAGAGGTCTGTTAGAGTCAGCTTTCAGAGTTTACATGCTCCTGCCTACCAGTAACATCTGAAAGCAGTAACATAAAAATGTGGCAAAAGTGTTTTGGAAATATGTGATTCAATTTATCATTTTTTTAAATTAGCACCTGATTTCTATCTTAATATGATGCAACATGCATGATTTTCTTGTGTTTTTAACCCAAATTTTGAGAGTTTACTTTACTGTAACCATCTTCAAACAGGGAAGTGAAAGACAAGGAGCAGTTTCATGTATTTAAATATACTTTATTATAGCTGTCTTTTTATTATTGGTTTCTTATTTTTCCTGTTCTATCTGTTAACTGCAGTGGCTGTGCTAAGTAAAGATCTTGTCATGGTGATGGCTGGGGCTGTGTTTCAGCAGGGCCAACACCAGGAAAGACTCAGTTAACATATTGTCAGTGGTGTCATTGAGCAAGGACTTCCATGAATGAACTGACTTCATGGAGCATTTGCCAGGGTAGTGTGCAGATGGGAGTCGTGTGTATGACTGCCTCTTGCAAACTTCCTTAATGCATTTCTGTTGCTCTCCATTTTGGCTTCCTGACTGCTTGCCATCTCCTGTTTCAGTGTATTTTATATATATATATATATAGTAATTTTTACATTGGAAGCTTGCGCATAACGTTGTTTTGGAAGGATGCAGCCAGATCCAGATTTTTAGTTAAGCTATTTATCTTTTCCTATTAAAGCAATTTGTTTGGGTCTTACAGGCTTCTTACCTTGTGAACAGATGGCAATTACTTTTCCTTCAGAAGCCCTGGAGATATTCTCATGTTCTGGGTTGACCTTCTGACGTTTGGCTCAGAAAATAGTAAGACCAAGAACTAAATGGTTGGAGTATAGAGCATATTTGTATCATACTGTCCTGCACTAACCAGAAAATTGCAACTGTGATTCTTCAATTCCATTTTAATTGATTTAACCAGATGTTCTCACAATACTAGAATAGTACAGCAATGCACTACATGATGTGCAATTCTTAAACCATGGGATTCCCAAATGAGTGGGACTGTCCCTAACAATTCAAGCAGCAATACTTAAACTTCTATGCATCTTTTATTCATATATATTGAAAGTTACATGCTCACTTAGGAGCATGATTTCTCGTTGTTTCCTAAGGGATCAAAGATCAGGTTACATGTTTACGCCTCCCAGATCAATTTGGTCACTCATGTAATGTGTTAAAAGTAGAATGATCTTACAGCCAAGCCAGAGCCACAAAGTTACTTTTAATAAACACTCTTGTCTGTGTTAATTTTAAGTCAAAAGCAAAACAGTCTAAGGATACTGTGGTGGGTTCATACACGTCATATACTAACCCTAAGGTCTCATAAAACAAATCTGATAGGTACTGTTGGTCACTACAAACCAGCCCAATTTGTGCATTTCAGTCATTTTCTACCTTCTTGGGTAAAAAGGGTTTATACAAAAATGTGTGTTCTATATTTTTATTAGTTTACTGTGAGAAGGATACAAGGCACAAGACATAAACAAATTATGCTTTACAGAGCCAGGCATATCAAAACCAGAGTGTTTTCTAAGGCTGCCTGTCCTGCACACTGTGCAGTTCCCAGCAGTGCCATGGCTGAAGGCTGCTGGTCCTTAAGCCTTGTGCAGGGAACAAGTTCTAAGACATCTGCAGGGGTTGTCATGGATGGGTATAGAAGTGCCCAATTAAAATGGACTTTATTCTACCAGCAAAGGATACCTTGTCATTTTAGTTATGGAATTCACACTGCTGAGAGAGAAAAAAGAAAAGTATTATAATAGTGATACATTATTCTAGCATATCATATGTAATGAACTATTGTAGAATCAACGCCAGTGATTTTTGTAGAATAAAAATCAATGGAGAAAAAAATGGGGTAGGGAGCCTCATTAAGCTATAGTATTTATAGTTACAGCATGAAATAAATTTTTCCATCTGACTTTTACATATGGGCATATGACAGTACTGAGCTGACTAAACTAAGCACTGGCATAACTCCATTGACTTTACTGAAATTTCATCCCTTTGCAGCAATATTGGGTTTGGCTCAAACACAAGAGACCAGATAATTTTCTGACTGGTAATGTTCATAGGTTGTATTTCTGACTTGGAATAAACAAACAACATATTTCAGGCTATAAGCAGATAATGATGGCCACTTGGAAGAAATTTCCATTTTCAAGTATTCATACAACATTGCATCGCTGGCTGGTTGTGCTGTCGAGTGTTTGGCCTTCCTGTAACAGTTACTTATGATTTAAATTTCTGATTTACTGCAAAGTTATATAAATCATTGGGGATGTTTGTTGCAAAAGCAAAACAGACCTTTCTCCTTTCAACACTGAGGCGGAAACAGGCCAAGAACTTGAACTGCATGGTTCTGATCCTTTGCTTCAGTGACTGCATACAAGTGGATGCTTTTTGATTAACTTTAAAGCAGGTAGGTTTAAACAGGTCAGGCTAAATGCTGGTTTCGTGCTTCTAATACAGTAGTTACTTCACATCTGAGGTGGAGTTCAACATACACAAAGAAGATTTGAAAACCCTGCAAATTACTGTGTAGTGGTATCATCCAGTTTTGGATGCATCATCCTTCTGAACTCATTCATCTGAGTTCTCAAGTCAAAAAGTCTTCCTTGAAGTAAAATGCCAGCTATAAAAACTTGAGCATTGTCAGTGGCAGTGGGATCAAACCCCTGAACTGCAGCACTGGTGATTCTTCCTGGGCTTCAGCAGAAGTTTTAGCACAGAGAAACAAATACAAAAAGTATTGATGCTCCAAAAATCAGATGGTGTGTTCACAGAAAGTGAAGATGACTCATGGGGGCTCAAGAACAAAAGAACTGGAGATTCTGTGAAAAAGTCATGCAGTAGAGCAAAAGAAACAATTTCTAAAAAATATTTTTTGTGAAAGCATAATGTCTTGCAAGGTAGCTCTATATGTTAGTGAGTCCAGATGAAGAGGCTCCCTGGCTGCCCTGGTACAGGCACTTAAAACTTTATGGGAACCAGACTTGGAAGCCTGGGAGAAGACCTGCCTCTGGCCTGTTGGTTTTAACACAGTCTCTCCATCTCCTCCCAAACTATTTATACTTCCTCTTCTTTTCTACTGCCTTTGGGAAGACGGGAGGATGGAGGAAAGGGAAGGTAGAATAGCAGAACTGAAAAAATACCCCCTTGAGGAAAATATACCTGGGAAATTCCTGTTTATCTTCATAAGTTACTGGTTAGACGCCACTGGATGCCCCTCCTGCATTTGTTCTTCCTGTGCTATCTGAGTTGATAACACAAAGTTGATTTAATTCTCTGTGACTTATTTTAAATTAATATTATATACACACACGCACAAAAAAGGTGAAAAATTCCGGGCACCAAAGGGTCTTTTAGCAATGATGTAGATAATTTCTCAGGTGAAAATCTGACTCTGAAAGCTGGAACATTAAGAAGAATTTGCAATTTCAGGATGTTGGTAATAAACCATAGCCATGTTTTTAGGTATGGTAGCAGTGAGCTGTTGGGTTTGACTCTCCTCCATGATGTAAGCTGTTAGCAAAAGCGCAGTGCAAAGCAGATTCAAACTGGTATCTACTTGTGCTCCTCTGTGAGACATGTGCACTCTCATTTGCTCATAGAAAAGGCAAAAATAAGAACATTGTATACATTGTGTTATTTCATGATGCCTACTTTGCAGATATTAGATGACACAATTTATTCTTAATGTCATGCAGTGCACTCTGTGTACTCTGAACAAAACATTTCAGGCTTTTGTAGGCCAGCATGCCCCTACCAGCAGGTGTGCAGTTCCTTAGGTAAGATAATCTGTTCTCAATTACAGTGACTCCCAATAGAGTTTAACATCTTGCTTTGTAACATACACAGGTTTTTTTGGAAAACAGGAGGAATTGTTCTAAAGCTTCTTAAAGACTTTGCTAGGACACAGTGTTCAACTGAAAAAGTTGTGGGTGGAGGGAAAGAATTGCTGTACTTAGTGAAGCAACTCAATAACTGAAAATCTGTGATTTTAATTTCAAAGTCATTTACAATGTAGATATGTTTGCAGAAATACTGTTTTTTTGATAGAATGCATATATGCCAAATGTCCGCATTTTAATAGTATTATATTAGATAGAGGAAATGGTCTGCATCCTCTTAGAACAATGTTCAGCTATTTGCATTTGGATTTTTTTAATAAAATTTGAATTTTATTAAATGTGAAAGCAAGTGTGTAGAAGAAACATTGAACTTATTTCTGGCTTTAATCAAAGGAAAATGCTGCTTTCACAGGTTATGGTTCAGCTTAACTCCACTTCAAGTATTATGTTTTTACTGAGGGGGAAAAAAAGGGATGTGATTTCTGAACCTGGAAGCAGATCACAAACCATTGGATAAGACATGCTCCAACTGACCTTAATGAGACAGCATCTGCCTAGCACCAGGCTTAAGCAATTACTTTTTATTGCTGTTTTCCTCTGTTCATTCTGCCAAGAAGGTGGAGTTTGTGTCAGAAAAAAAGAGGTGGGGAGAAGACTTTTCAGACACTAAGAAATTGAGTCCATTCACTGTCTGGAGCATCACATTTCACAATAATTACCTGGGGATGCAGGCTGTTTCCACTTACAGTTTTATTCACGTGTAAGGTTACATGAGTTTCCCCTCATACTGTGCTGCTGTTTTCCATGAGTATCAGGACCTTGGTACCCCTCTGTGAGTGACTGAGGCAGCACTGGAACACAGATTGTCATGCTCCTAATTCTTATCAACCCAAGAGACGTAAGAGTTGACAAGCTTAGCAGTTGAACTGGACAATGTTAGAGATCTTTTCCAACCTCTTTTCCAACCTCATTTCAACCTTTTCCTACTAGTAGAATGAGTTTCTACTCTCATGCAAGTCACTTTAGTGTAGGGATACTCCCTTGGGACAGAGGGATAAAGGCACAGGAAGTGGACCAGAGCCACTGCTACCCACCCACCTCTGCAGGGTTGGGCCTCGAAGGGGGTCAACAGAGACTTGCTAAGAAGAGGGATTTAGAGTGTCCTCAGGGCCCACCGCATTGCCAAGCTGAGAGGCACATCAAAATATGGGATTGCTTCAGCAGCATTAAATGGCACAACTCTCTCTTTTTTTTTTTAGGAGGTCCAGACCAATCATCTTAATTTTTCAAGAGATTTTTGAAAATCTAAACCAAATACTGCACCAGGTCTAGAACGGTATGCAGAAGCAGACTGCAGGTGTAAAACATTGCTGGATAAAGAATAAAGCATTAACAAGCTAAAATTTATTTGTAGAATAAAGCTACTGGCTTCAGTTTGGCCTGGTTTCCAGACAGATACACTGTGGTCATTTGTAGTGAAAAAGCTTTACTAATTACATTCAGTTTCTATAAAAATAACTTAAAATCCAATCATAACAATGGAAGTGTCTCAGGTTTTGTTATCTGACTGCTTAAACTTAAGCAAAGTTGGGTGTTTTTTTTTTTTTCTTTCTGCTCTGAGCAGTAGCACTGTCAAAGCACAGATGTCCCAGTGGGGACACCTTGGAAGACACAGCCCTGTGGTCAGGGTGGATTCAGCCAGACTACCTGGCTGTGTTCTGCCGCCCTCATCTTGGCATTTTTATCTTTTTTTTTTTCTTCTGTGCCATTGTTCATGACTAGACAGGAGATACATAAGAAACTGTAAAGCTTCTATGAATGGCAATACAAATTACATAAAACCACTGCAGTGACATTTATTAGAAGATCGAAGAACAGTTACCACACCTTTTCCAGGCATGTAGCTTTCCTGCAGTCATGATATGCCTCTGGCTTTTGCAGCTGCATTTCAGGACAAACTCCAAAACTTAGTAGTCATGAGGCAATTTTTCTTCTTGCCTGCAGCTAGATACCTTCCTATCTTAAAATTCAGCTTCCTTATAGCTCACTGCATCCTTCTGTAAATATGCTAAGTACTCAAGCTAATCCAACAAAATAGTATGCTACAATGTACACACAGTCAAGTCCTTTAAAGAGGTCTTCAACTAAGCTGTTTATGTGTTTCTTTGTCTTCAAAGTTTTGCAATATACTTTAGCTTTTATTATTTCTTCTAATATTCATATTTACCTACCCTGCATCTCTTGCAAATATTCTTCAATATTGACGTTGGCTTCAGGGTTGAAGGTTGGATACTTTCACTGAGGTGGTGTCAACAAAAATTTAGCTCCTGCTTTGGTGTTGTGCTGTAAACCAGTATTTGTGGCTTCTTGAAAATGTTTCTGACCTTTTATCATTCAACAACTTCTAGCAACAGTCTGAAGGTTTTGACAGGATCTCCTGCAGTTTTACTACTTGGGTTTTTAATTCAGTGTTTGGTAACATTTAAAGTCTGTGTTTCTACAGCTCTACCTACAGAACACCCACGGACACACTGAAGTTAAAACAAGCTGGTGAGGAATGAACATCATGTCAGGTCCTTGGTGAGTGTGCAAGGGCTTTATGCAGATAAGAAAGACGATTAAATAACAACATGCAGCATTTCTACATGCTCAGTACTTCTGAGGCCTGTTTGACTGAGTATATTATGAATACCAAGCTAGGCATAAATAAAACATGTCTTGTGCTGAAATAAAACATTTTAAACTTTCCAAAGAGATAAAAGCTGTTCTGTGATCATCAGCTACTAATTAAAAATGCATTGGGTCAGCAGGAAATGTTTGAACACAATTTTATTTATTGATTGTGAGCATCTCCACACGAAGACAGAACTGATCCTGTTTCACCTCACCTCCCTATATAATCTACAATGCTGTCTGAAGCATTGCTTTTCTTCTTTTGGTGGGCATGCATTCTGTAATCTTAGTATGGCTATGCCAAAGTTAGAAGCTGTCCAAGTGCTTTCTCTTCTTGTTTTGGTCCAATAATGTGGATTGCTGATTGAGTCAGTCTTGTTCATAAAGCAGTTTACATGGGGATCACTGGGCCGCAGTTGCAAGCAACAGTAACAAGAAGGCTGCTATTGCAGAACTATCTTTTGAAGTATTCGGAGCAGACTCAAAGCAGCACGGAGGGGATGCGCTTCCAACTGGGTTCGAATTATTGCTGACAGAAGCATTTTGTTCCCAGTCCTGTGGCTCAAACTTTTTGATGTTACTGTGGATCTTTTGGTGGAACTGATGGCTCAAACGGGTGTCACGATCCTTCTTTATTTCCACATAGTTTTCTTACTAAAACAAGCGTAAGTAGGGGAAAATAGTGTTTCTTATGAGCTCTAGTTGCTAAAGTCTGCACATACTGGCCTTGGTTATTTCCAATGCCACAACTCTGGAGTCAGGCATTTCACTTTCCTTTTCCGATTACCTTTACACCACGCTAAGTGCTGTCAGCTCTACTTTCTCCAGCCCCTTCCCCGAGGCCAGGGTGAGCGGGCGGCGAATACGTGGCCAAACCCGAGCCCAAAAACACCTCCGCGGCCCAGCGGGGCCTGAGTGGGGCAGGACGGGCCGGCCCGGCCCGGGATGGCCCGTTCGGACTCGCCCCCCGCCACAACCCCTCGCTGCAGCTCGCCCCGTGGGCCGGGTTATGTAAGCGGTTCGTCCCCGAGCAGCAGCCGCCGCCGCATCTGCGGCACTCCCGCCCCTGTCCCCGCCCCGCTGCCAGCGCCGGAGAGGCAAGAGGCGGCGGCAGCAGCGCAATAGAGCAAGTTTTGTCTGCGGCGAGGGGCTGGCCGGGTCCCACCGCGCTCGGCAGCGCCGGCAGCATGGCCGCGGTGCCCCTGGGGCGGGCAGCAGCCCCCGCCACGGCGGCGGCGCCCCACTGAGCTCCCCGGGCAGCGGCAGCGGCCGCCTCCGCCGCCCATCCGGGCCGCCAGCCCTCCCGCCGGAGAGCGGCGGTCCCCCGGCCCGGCACGGCGCGGCACCATGTGGGGCGGGCTGCACCCCCAGCCCGGCTTGCGCGGCTACAAGGCGGGTAAGGAGCGCTATGGAGGGAAGGGGCTGGGGCGGGGGGGAGGCACAGGGCCCCGCGCCGCTTCCCCTCCCCCGGCACGGCTCCCTCCCGGGTCCCCGCGGGGCCGCCGGAGGAAGTGGCTCCGTCCCCACCGCGCGGGAAGCGGCGCGGCCCCTGCCCCACGCCCGGCGCCCGGAGGGGGACGTGGCGCCCGGAGGGGGCGCGGGGGCCGGCCCGGTGCCGCTGGCGCCGAATCGGCCCCAGCCGGGGGCTCAGCGTTTCCTTAGCTGGACCTTGCAGCGGATGACAAAAGCTGAGCTTAACCTACATAATCCGTTTCCGTGTTTTGGGCTTTCTCTTCCATCCCCGATTTATGTTAGTATACCCTTAAGCAGAGTCTGGAAGCGTGCTGCTCTTGGTGCTTTTTCGTTTTAAATTTAGATCGGAACAAATGGGTCGAGTCCTGGGGTGGTTTTTTTTGTTTGGTTGGGTTTTTTTTCTTTTTTTTTCTCCACCACTTTTCTGTCTCTGGATTAATTAGAGCCTAGTTCTTGCGGGCTGGCAGGGATGCGTTGAAATGTTAATGCTTGGAGTTAGGCTGTTCCAGGGGAAACACCTCTGTGCCATTGATGGGCTGACTTCCCCCGTCACGGCTGTCAAATTGGCAGAGCAAAACCGGTGAATTGGCTGCAGAGCCGTGTGAGCACTGCTTTTAGGCAGGTAAGGCAAGGTCCCGGCTTTTTAGGATGCCTTTTTCTGGATTTGAAAATACTACCGACTGTATCACCTGTTTTACTCTGGCAGGGCTTCTGCAAATATTTTGTCATGTTTTGATTTATTGAAGCAATTGATCACAAGCGGAGGTCTGTGGCTTGGCTCTGCCGTTGCAAGTGCAAAGTAGTGCTATTGGAGTAATTGCTCTCCTTTAGAAATTTGGATTTGCATTTTAATTTTGAGTTTGCAAAAGATGACTGTATAATGTGTGTACAGTTAGCTGACATATTTAAATGGCGAGATTGTTTTGCTTAAGGCTGACAGGGTTTTTTTTGCAAATACAAGAGCTGCTGAGACATTCTCAGCAGCTGCCTGAATCTCTACAAGTAGGCTAATGTTCATCCCTATAAGGTGAAAGAAGGCATTGTTCTTTTTTCTGTACTGTGATTAAGTTATGAATTTCTATGTATAACATGCTTGCCTTGTTGAAGCATTTTAAAAAATTATTTCATGCTTCCTGCAAAAGAATGGAGTTACATTATCTTTGTACTACAGCTTGCAAAGATAGTGGGTATTCTGAACAATAGGTGTGGAGATTTCAGTTAATTTGATGGAAACTGCAGGAATTTAGGGTGTTTCCGTTCTTGATTATTTGTCGTTGGGACAGGAATATTGAAAGGTTATATCACCATGTGCTCTGACACTAACTTCAGATCATTACAAAGGTTGTTGATGTTCCTTTTGCACTTGTTTCAAAAAACTTTAGATTGAGATATTTGATACATTGTTTTCTCTTTTGTTTGGGGTCAGATAAAATGTTTTCGTACTGTGTTGAATTTATCAGCAATCCCAGTAAATTATTGGATTAATATTTTGCTTTGCTTGTTTTTCAGAATTGTCTGTGAGACCTGAGAACAAATTTTGTGTATTGCTTCTAGTTCCTCCCCCATCCCTTTTTTTCTATTTGACTTGTATTAACCCTGATTATTTAAACGTATGTTTCTCTGTAAGCAGTAGAAGTATAAGGTAGCAAAACTGGTCGAAAAAAGATCTAATTTGAGATCAGATAAACTAACAAAAAGTGGTGGTTAATTAGAAGGCAAGTAGGTAGAGGTTTAACCTTGAGGGATGATGTGTGCATTATAATTTCCAACAGAGGAGTGCCCTCCTTCATCTGTCCTACTGGGAAACATTTGAGAACCTGTTTTGCGTGGTTTGTAATCTGTCTGAAGATGTGGAAGTTAATTAGCTCCATGCAGGTATTTTTATTGAAGGAATGACAGCTACTAAGATCCTGTGCTATTGTTACTGCCATGTTAATTTTTATTTTTTTTTTTGTAAGGAAGCTGTTCATGGGAAAAGTATTTTGTAGCAGAACAGTAGTGTCCTACTAGGAAGCAGGAGTTTAGGCACTAATTTTTCAAGCTGAAGGAACCTTTCTTCTGTCAAGATGTGTTTAATACTTCAATGGCAGCTGCTTGATGTAGGTTCTTATTGGTGTGGGAGTACAACAGTTAATGACTTGATAATTCTTGGCAAACCATATTTTTATACTGACAAGCCTCCTATTTTGCTAGTTGTACTTTAGTCACCTATGGATATGGATATTTAAAAGTTTTACTTTTGAAAATCATTCAGTTCCCTTACAATGTTAGGTGCTTACTGAGCTATTCTATTTACACAGAGGAATTACCATTTTTTAATATAAATAATAGATACAAATTAATTCTGGTTATCTTAAAATATAACAGGCAAGGACACTTCAGGAGCATATTTAATTTGTGACCTTCAGTTTTATTCTTTCTTCTCATTTCAAAATAGTACTTGTTTTTTGGTTCAATAGGAGTGCCTTCTCTAAAAAAAAAAAGCTGTCTTGTTTGCATCCCACTGAATTTTTATTTTTTTAGATAGGTGCTTGTTGTATAATCAGTGAATTTAACGAGTTTGCTGCTCATGTAAAATAATTTCAGCTCCTTACAGTCTCTGTGTCTGTTCTCAAAAATTAAATTACTGTTTTTGAAACATATATGATTGACTTAAATCTTTCAGTCTTCTTGTACACATGATTGTTTATGAAACCCTTGCAGCATAGTTTGTACCTCTGTAAAGACAGCAGTTACTCACTTGCTGTAGGGATTTAACTGCAGTGGAGGGCATACAGCATTTTAATCCCTTTGCTTATTTATCTAGACCAGCCCTTGAAATGCACATTTGGTTAATAACTCTTTTAAGACTATGAAAGTGCTCATCTGGATGTGGTTAGGCCATGTGTGTCCAACAGATGCCTGTGGAAATTGAAACAAGTACTCTTTGAAATGAACTAACACATATTTATTACTTTTAGTAAACTGTGCCACCTCTAGTCAAGTTTCTTTCCACTGTGTCTTATTTCCTATTGGTAATACTGGACATCAAAAGGATTTTATTGACACTCCCTAAAAATAGTACCTTGCAGCCCTCTGCTTCAGGAGCCCTGGCAGTGTGATTTGCCCTGAGCTTCCTGTACTTGGGCCTCGCTGGCAGCCTGACACAAGTGGGTCTGAAGGTTATTTAATGATGTCACAAGCAAATTGTCAGCAGCAATAAGGTCCCAACACCTTGTAAGGCCCATGAGGCACTGCCTTCGGGGGGTACACGTGGGCTTCACAGGCATCCAGGCTTCACGTGGGCTGCCTAACTCAGTCAGGGTGGGGAAGATGGGGCTGGTCACGCTCGTTTTCATCCTCTGAGGTGGAGGAAGAGAAGAAGTCTGGTGGTTTTGTTTCTGTAACAAGTTTTCTTGCTCTGCTGTTGGGCATGTGCAGCCAGGGATGGTACAGCTTTGGAAGTATCGTGAAAAAGCTGGTTTATCTTTACAGCCTAGGCAAGGCAAAAAATGGTGAGTTAGTTCAAGCGTAGATTTCAGATTGGTTACCAGTTATAAGTGTATAAATGTATTTGTATGTGGTGCATTATAAAGATTGTTGACCCAAACTTAGAAGTGTAATGTTCCAGCTGCAAGACGGGCTGCTAGAATGGCCTCTGCTGTCTTTCACAGATCACTATGGGGTCAAATGACATTCTGTGTTTGAGTGATGGTGAACAGGAGCTACTTGCTTCCCTTCAAAACAACGCCTTTTTTTTTTTTATCCCTCCAGGCAACTCACTTTTATGGATATAGCATCCACTCTTTCAATGTGTGCGGTACACTTATGTCTTAATTGCTTGGCAAGAGAAGAATGATGGATGTGAGGGTGTATTATAGTATTGGGTTTGGAGGTTAACATTTATTCTGATCTCCTGTGTGCTACACTTCAACTGACTGAATATAAACTTGTGGTTGCAGTAATTTTTTGCTTTTAAAATTTTAATTAAAGGAAGTAGTTATTACTGTAATCATTTTGAGAATAATGCATTTGTTTTAAGGAGTTTTACAGAACAAATATGTAGTAAAAAGCAGCCTGAGCCATTCTGTCTGCCCTAGGGGGAGGTGGTGAAGGAAGTGCTCGCAGGAAAATAGCACCTGTTGATTCTCCAGATAAAGTCTAGAATTTATGTTAATCAAATATTGATTTTTGCAGTGCAAAAATTATTTATGCTAAGATTTTAGCCAGGCACTTAATACTTGTTAAAGAACCCATGTGTTTCAAAACATGGTGCATGGTGGTAAGAATAGCTGAAAGCCTCCTAAATTGTATGACTTGAGGTTGTAGCCAGAGGTGATCATCTACCATTGTTGAAAGCAAAGCTTGTTTGTTGTAGACCCGTTAGTTAAGGAGAAGAGAAATAGTACTATTCTTGTTCAGTATCAACTACTCTGACTTCTGGATTCTTTGGATGCTTGTTTTTAACATACAACTTGCCTGTGGTTTAATAGTTAGAGAGTTAAACTAATTGTCATTTCCTGTGCTGGTGGTTCTTTGGCTGAAAAAGTGCTGACTTGGTTGTAGTTCTCAGTAATCGCTTGGGTGGCCAAATGTGTCTTAGAATTGTACCCTGACAATGAAACAGTCTCATTGTGGTTGTGATTAGCTTTAAAACACATTCAGACGCATTCACTGTGATTCAAAAAGTGGCTTTCTTACTGGCTTTTGCAACGGGTTAGCCTTGGCTCACTACTCAGCTGCTTGCTGCTCCCAATTCTCAGTGAGACAGGAGAGAACACAGGATGGAAAAGCTCGTGTTGGGATGAGGACAGAGAGATTGCTTGCCAGCCACTGTTGCAGGCAGAACAGACTTGGCCATGGTGTCAGTCTGTGTCGACTCCTCTTCCCACTCCTTCCTTGTGCTGTTGCCCTGCTCCAGCCTGGTCTCCCCAGGGCCTTACAGAGTACTTCTGCTCAGAGCTCCTGCACCCTGCTCTTCCCTCTGGGTTTGCAGGGCTGTTTCTCACACTCTTGTTCTCCCTCACTCATTGCTCGTGGGGAGTGTTTTGCTTTTATTGAACCAATGCTTTCCCTGAGGCACTGCTGTCATGGCGGCGGGGCTCGCTGAGCCCTGCTGTGGCCGCCTTGGAGCTGTCTGAAACCAGCTGTGGCCATTGCCTGGCAGCCCTGGACGCTCCTCACACGGGCCTCCCTGCAGCCCCTGCCACCGTCTGGGCAGCTGCACTCCATAAAACTTCTTCAGGAGGAAGCCATTATATTTTGATATTTCTTTTCTGGAATAATACTAAATACGGTATTCTGAAGTTTATTCCTGCCAACACTGAGGGAAGGTGTACTGAACTATAGTAAGTTCTGGTTCCTGCTTTAGGCTCCTGCGTGAAGTTTCTTGCTGTCTTGGGCAAGTTGAGGAGGCACTGAATGTGGCCTGTGGGAATGCTGCAGATCAGCTGCAGTGGCTTAGAGGTGGATGGCTCAAGAACAGAACTTGCAGCAGAGAATAACTCACGTAAATATGCTCACAAGTGTGTTAGTCCTGACACATCATCCCTCATATTCCCAGAAACTGCTGACCCTGTGGAATTGCCCCTGAGGATGCTGGCTGTCCCTGGGCACTGTGCTCCACAGCATCTGGCTCGGTTGTCTGAGTGTGAACATCCTATTGATTGCACAGCCACACTCAAATGACCTATTTCTCTGCAGCCAGCCGTGCCGTAAATGACACTGCATCTTTCTGTTCCTCATTCCCCAGGGATCTCTGCTGTTTTTTGAGATTCAAAAGGCCCATCTGTAAAAGGAGTCTGTAACACAAAGAAAAGAGGCTGAGTTTTGAGAATTTTTTATTCTTTTTTCTTTAAAGGTGTGATAGTCTCTGAAATGTGGGAAAATATGGCAGGTAAACTCCTCTTTTTGCCTGAAGGGATGTATATGCAGGTGAATTGCAGGGCATGGTTTCATTTTACCGCTAAAATAATCTAGTGGGTAGTTGCTCCCACCTTTCTGTGTACCTCCACTTGTATGCCTCCCATGTGCTCGCTCTGGCACTTGCTCAACCCTACAGCAAGCTAGTTGGGGAAGCTGGACCAGGAAAATACTAAAGTTAAATACTGAATGAGGGATTTACAGTTGTTTGACCCTGGTGTCGGGCATCTGACAGGAATCTGTCCATTTCGCTGCAGGAAGCATCTATCCTGATGTCTGGCAGGTGTGGGATATTTAGAGTCAAATAGACTGGCTCTTCAGTGAGCTGGTGGACAGTGGGAATCTCCCAGCACAGTCTTGGTTTGCTGCTGCAGATGACATCAGGAAGTATATAGTTAATCCCCAGACTTACCAGGAAGGTCAAGGAAGATTAAGTGAAGATCAGGAAAAAGTAACATTAATTCCATTGGACAGTGTAACTTCCACCAATTAGTGGACGCACAGGTTTAAGCAAGTCCAGAATAATGGATAATGGCTGAAGAGGTGGTAGGAGGCTCTCTGTCTTGCTGAGGAAGGGCAGTGCACATAGTGTCAAGTGAAGGTCTTAACTACCTCTTAGTTTCTTAGAATACCTGAAGTAGCAAATTAGCAAATACAATTAAAAAAACCAAAAAGATGCTTTCAACTTTCTGATACATTAGAGGCCTGGTGTGCTATTCAGACGGGAAACATTCTTGAATGATCCTGGAGTCAGATCTGAGATTCCTTATAAGGTATCCTTATGTTTTTAATGTTTGTTTTACTCCTTTCCTAGCATAGTTTCCAGATGGTGTGGAAAGCTGCAACTTTTTTGAATGTTTCAAAATAAATTAACCTTTTTTTTTTTTCCAAGCCTGTCCTTGTTATAAATGTGGTGTCTTTTCTCCAGAATGCTTACCTTTAGCATTTAGATCTTTTGGCAATTCTCAGTGCTTCTGGGGGCATTCTTATGGTTGAGAATTAGTGCTTTGTATATAAGTTCAGTGGCTAACACTGATCAAAGGCCTGGTGGTTCTGCGAGTAATAAGAAAAGAGTATGAAATGTAGTGACCTAAATAAAAGCACAGAAACACATTGGAAATACCATTGCTTGAAACTTCGTCATTTTTGCTACTTACTAAAACCAAAGCTAACAGTTGCAGTCTTAAATCCCTTCCGTTCTGTTCATCATCTGAAATTACCAAACTGATTGAACAAAGTCTTTCGTGTGGTTGGTAGAATTGTTGCAGTGTAGAGCTTTTACATTGAAAGTGATTGTAGTTGTGAAGACAGAAACAAAACTCAAAGTGTCCTGAATAGAGTAGATGGTGTATTGTGTGAAGGATTTTTTTTTTAACTACTACTTCTCAATTTCCAGGGTATTGTCCTTCCTTATATTGAATAGGTGTGAGAGAAAGCTGTAAAGCTAAGTGAGGGGAAGCATCGTGCTCTGTGACATGGACACTGGAAGTTTGTAGAGCAAATCTCCTCATGTCTTACATGAAGACAGAATTTCATCCTTTCCACTGAAGTGTAACAATGTGGGAACTCCCTTGCATAGTTGTGTTACTCCTTGCATATTTCTGTTAGCATGCACTAAACCCATAGCCTGGAGGCTCAGTTTTCTGATACTTGCACATCAAAATAGGTCCTGTTGTGTTTATAATGCACATTAGTCCTCTTTAACAGTGCTAAGATGTTTTTCTTCATTTTTCATACTTGAGCAAAATATTTCAGTGAAGTTTTATTTTGGGGGAGTCTTTGTCGTCTCCATTTATTTTAGTGTCAAGGATATCTTTAGAACTGATATTTGACTATGAAGAGGAGAGAAATACTGCACTTTTCTTTTTTAAAATAAGACTCTTAGACTCTTATTTGTTTCACTTTGCTAAGTGTGGGAGCTACTTAAAACCATTTAGTATTTTTTGACTCATTTTAGCAGTTAGGATTACTTCACTTTTCCCCACGCACAGAGGAGACTGAATTAAGCCTTTAAACAGAGAGAGAACACAAAGGTAATTCTGTAAGAAAAATGTTAGCATGACAAACTGCTTAGAGAACGATTTACCTGGTTTTGAATACCAATAAAGCTAAGCTGTAAGAAGGGGTGAAACAGATGATAACCTGTGATCATTACATTTTTTTTTGATAGGAGGATTCAGCTGATCAACTACAAGCACACAGCTTTTTAACAGACCCTAAGAACTGACTGCATGTCCCGAGCATTTGCAGTTCAAAGTTTATATTAACTTCAAGCATAACTTAATGTGTTTATTTTCCTAGGTGTTCATCTCTTCATACTGCAGTTGATAAACTTTCCAAGTTTAAAAGGTAGCCTTCTCCTCTGTAGTTGCAGTATGGAAGTGAATGGAAACAAGGAATATAATTTTGTGTTTCCATGGGGTGAATAGTGCATTGAGTCCAAAAACAAAGAGGCAAGCCAGCATAGCAGGCATGAGGTAATAGTTGCAGTCTGTGTGCCAAACATGAAATAAGAAACATCTGCAGTTTGTATTTTGAAGTTCTGTTTCATGCAAATATTCTATCTGGAAGCAGAAAACTCACTGGAGGACCGTCAACAGTTGGACTGAGTTTTTGGTCTTGCTCCTATCTGTGATGAAATGAAAGCACACCTCTTTCTTTCCTGTCAAGGTTGGAATTTAATCACTGGTTTGATGCTAAATAACTACAGCCAAATGCGGTCTGTGTATGAATTATAAAGTGTATGATTGAATTTGGTTTACATACTTTCTAGAGTAGAAGTCAGGGAAGGCAAAGCCCAATATAACATACTTGTGTGAGTTTAAGGATTTTGCCACCTTTTTAGTTAGCAGTTCAACACAGCTCTCTGATAGCTGAATGAGTTTTGTTCTCCTCAGTGAAGGCAGCCAGAGATTTATGCCTATCTTGCTCCAGCTTAGAATCTGCCTCAATGTGCAGTTTGGCAGTGGGTTAAGCCTGGTTGCTGCTGGGCATCAGACCTGAGTGTTCCCACTTCCTCCGTGGCACTGCTTCTTGTCTGATCCCTTGCTGAACAAACTGAGAAAGTCAAATTAGCAGATAACCTTTTCCATAAGTGAGGACAGTTTGTTCCTGCACCACTTTCTGTAGGCTCTGGAGTGGCAGGGCTTATGCTGGGGAGGCAGGTCAAGCGTGTGTCTGGGCAGGGTGAGCAGCCTTTGCGTAGCAGCTGACCAGTAGATCCAATTAGCTCTGATGTCAAGCAGCGTTCCCAGCTCAGGCCCATTTTAGCCAGTGGTGTAAGCTGGCCAGCTGGACTCTTTGATGGAAAGATAGAGCTGTTCACCTCTTACTTTCTGTAGATGTAGACTCTGGTGGGGGGTTGTAGAGAGCAATCTACCTGGTTGTGTCTTTAAACTGCCCTGGCAAGATTCTCAGAAGCTCATCCGTCCAATTGACTTATTTATTATTTTCAGTTGGCATTGTTCCTTTAAATTGCATACTTTCCTGCATGGGATACCTTGTAACTTGGTGTTGTACAGTCCTGTGCAGGTTTGTAAAGTCATAAAAATCAGACCTTGTGAAGGTTCACTTTGAAATACTGTTTTGTATAGACGATAAATGTTTTATAGTTGTTATTGTCTATGATGAGAGATTGTACATTTAGCCACTTCTGCAGGGGAAAAAAACCCGAAACTGTTTAACCTTTATTAGGGAATTTGAGAGGCAAAAGAAGCTGGAGGTGTGGTGACACAATCTACTTAAAATTCAGCTCTCGGGAAACTGAAGCAGAAGTTTATGTTCCTTAAAATATGACCACAGCTTTTTTTTTTATAAAGGCAGTTTTGACACTGCCAGTCAGGTGTATGTGTACTTTGAGGATTGTATTTTGAGTATTTTCTTCTTAAGGTTTCTTTCTTCTACTTTAATTTTTTCCTCTACTAGTTTATGTTTTTCTCTCTCTATAGTAAGTGAATTCTTTTGCACATTAGTAATACAGAGGACAGGCATAAACCTTTGTATACCGGGCAGTCTTATCAGCCTCTTCAAGTAAAAAATATCAGTAAAAAGGCCTCTCTCAATATTCTTCTGTTTAAACTCTCACATTCCTATTTTTCTTTCCCTGCTTCCCTCTGTATCTGTGCGTTTTTATCTTTCTTCATGCTTAGAATTGTTCTAATCTGTCTGTAACTGGAAAACTATGAGAACTTAGTTAAATAGCTTGCAGGCTCTGTCAAGAAAGCACACTAATAAAGGATGTGAGTCCTCAGGATGAATCATACTTTAGCTATCTGAAACTGTAAAGGACTTTTGAAATGTAAAAATTTAATAGTTCAGGCTGTCATTTCATCCCACTTTACCCTGCTGCTTATTGCACTTTGATTAAACTACATCATCCACCTACTCTGAGCTGCATTCGTGTGCAAGGAAGGACTAGGACCTTCTGGTATCTTAGTTCATGGCCAGCTGGCAGAGCTGCGAGTTTCCACCACCTCCAGAGCATTTGTAAAAAAAAAGGATCCTGAAACTGTCATCTGGCCACCTTCCCTGAAAGCATTAGAAGCCTCTCTTTCCAATGTTCTGCTCACCCTGGAAGAGAAAAGCTTGCGTTGTAGACCTGGAACTTGTTTTGGACATTCGTATTAATAAAAGTTGCAATGGAGAGGAAGTGTATTTAGGAAGTATGTGTCTAGGAGATTGGGGTTGGGATGCCAGTTTTAAAGCATTATTTTCAAAATAATTTATGAAGTAGTTATTTATTGAATTAAGGGGTTTTTTGCCTGCGTCTGGAAGGAACACTGACATGCCAGCATCTTTTTGTTGTGTCAGATATCAGATTGAATGACTGCACCTTATTATTGGCTTCACCTTAGACTGAAGGAGGCTGCTATCTCACCATTCTATTGCTAACTCTCAGCTTTTTTTAAAGCTCTATATAAATGTGTTAAAGTAGGACATCTGCTCTTTGGAAAGGCTTTTTAGCATTTTAGGTTCCCCTGCCTCCATTGCCTTTTCTCACTGTGTTGTCTTTTCAGCAGTTAAAAAATGTAGAATATTATTTGTGAATGCTTGTTGTGCATGAAGCACACCCCAGAATGAGATTTTCTTTAATCTTGTGGCAGTAATGATCTTGCAGGTATGATGAGTAAACAAACATTTTCCCACCAAACTAAGTTTTTTCCTACAATATCTCAACTGTATCATGGAGACACCATTTGTGGGTTTGTTTGTAGACTTTTCCTTTTGAAAAGATGTGTGCTTATGCAGCTGTATGGGACAGAAGAAAGAGCAAAAGAGAGGCTATGACACCTTGAGGACATTACTGAGAACTTAATGAGAAGGGAGGTGTGTGTAGAAGATGCAACTGGAATAAGTTCAGTAATGTCAGGGGATTACATGAGTGGATGTGGGAGAACTGGGTTGAAAGTGGGTTGACTTCTTTCAAAACACTGTCATGTGATCTTTGTGCATAATTAGCCATGTTTTGGGTAAAGGTAGAGATGGTGAGGGTAAACTAATGAACTGTGGCAGTGTCTTTGGGCTGAATGCCGACTCTCTTTCCTTGAAAGGGCTTCAAGCAGACTTCAGTGCCATCCTGGCGTGAAATACGATTGTACAGCCTGGTCACATCCATGATGACTAGAATGAGCTTCGCATAGTTAGTTTTGATAGTGCTGTAGAGAGATCTTCTTGAGAATCCTTTGACTGTATAAATTTGCACTGGCTGTCATGGGTGATTCACTTCTGGTCACAATCCATGTCAGTCACAGTGTGGAATAGAAAAATCAGTATTCTTAGTTCAGGATGTATCTGCTGTGAAACCCAGTTAGGCCTTTTGCTGTTGCTTTCCATTCAGTGTCTAGGTAAAGTAACAGCATCATAGCTGTCACTTAAAATTATAATCTTTACATTGAAGCATGTTAGAGGTATTTTAGGAACCAAATGTAAAGACAGTAATGTTATTATTTAGTGTATGTACATCATAGGGGATCTGGGCATGCCACTAAAATTAGGCGTGGTAATGATCCAGAATTAACTGAGAGTCTTTCTGACAGCAATAGATGATAGCATTCTGTAACACGCAGAAAAAGACGGATGTTTTTGTGGAGTAAAATTTCAACAACTGTTCCCTTTTAATAAATAATCTACTTCCTGCCCTTTATATACTTAGTTGTAAAGGGATCTGTTTTAAATGCCTAGACTGGAAACAGAGGACTATGTTGGTATATTTAACTGACCAAATTTAAGGAGGCATTCAACTGTATAAACAAGGCTTCTTTTGAGATTTTTTTGTGATCTTACATGTATTTTGTGATGCTTGCTGAAAATTGCAGCCCGGTCAGATGACACTACTTTTTTCTCTTCTGGTAATCCTATGAAAGGCAGATTTTATCCAACCCAGTAAAGAATAATCATAGACAGATGCTAATATAAATTCAGCAGCACAAATATTGATTGTAAATTTCTGCTTGCTTTTCTTACCTCACTCTATTTTGGGCAGATGGATGCTGGCTGTTGACTGGCAGGTTGGAGATGAGGGTGGCAGGGTGAGGCAGGTGTGCTGGCTGAGCAATGTGGGGACTCCTGTGTATCGTCTCCCAAGAACACTTGGTTCTTTTAGTGTAGGCTGTTTGCTTTATGAAAGATCATGCATTTGCAGAAAGCCGTCCAAAAAGGAGATGGGGAGCATAGAATGGGGTGCATAGCAATTGGGGATTCCTCAGGACTTGGCTCAGAAGTAAGTTTCAAATAAAGGAAGTAATATACTAATATTTAAGTAATGTCTTGGACTAATGAGGTCTCTAAGACCTATTTTATGGGTTACTTAGTGTTCAGGCTTAGTATTTGGGTTTGTTTCTATTATCTTCGTGCTTGTGTTTTGCTGTTTATGATGCAGCTTTTTCAAAGCTGATTGAACTCACTTTCTCATGCAGACACTTGTACATTTGTAATGGCCTTCTGTGAAATAGAATCTCCATTAGGTCTGCAAGGTAACACAATTGTGTGGATGTGACATGAAACATAAAAAACTGTAGACTCCTGGATTATGTCATTAGCCATCCATTTTAGAAAAAAAAGGAGTATGCTTAATGTCAGGGGGGCGGAGAGAAAGCATTTCTTGAAGGGATCATGTGCAATAATGTTCTGTTGACATGTCTAAAATAGGTTAAAACCCACATACTGTTTACCTACTAAAAATAAAACCAAGTGTCTTTCTTGGGACATACCCCTTTTAAATGTAGAGGCTTCTCCTCAACAGTAGAAATCCAGTGAAAAAAAGACTGTTGCACCCCAGCCCATGTCCACACCTCTGTGTACAGGATGGCTGTAAGGAGAAGGCACGGTCCTGATGGCACTGTGGGTGCACTCTTGCTGCTGTGCACAGCCAGCTGTGCATCCCAGGGGACGTGAGTGGGGGAGTGCCTGAGTGAAGAGACCCCTCGGAGGCCCAGAGCACTATATGGGTAGACTTGTGTATTTCCCTGGAAAGACAGATGGAATCTGGCTGGTCTGTGTTGAGTCAAAGCTTGGAAAGTCTTGCTGGCCTCATGCTGGTCTGTGTGTACCTGTGGATGTGTACCAGCACTTATCTCTTCAGGCCTACCAGCTCAAGGCTTCATGAGTTAACTTAGTGATGCTGAGCTGCCCTTGGGTGCTCCAGAAAGCTTTAATTCTGTGATGTGCCAGCATGTGCTCCTGGACCTGTGCTTCAGCACCCCACCTGGGGCTTGTTGTATCCCCAGGCAGTCTGGGTGTAGGTGTAAAACTAACAATAGATCATAGCAGAGTGTTCTGTGGTGCCTGTTATTTTCTATACTTATAGTACCTGCAGAGATTTCGATGGGAATGACTGTCTGTCCCCTCTAGTATGTTAACTCTCTTAACTGAGTCTAGTTGCACTGGGTTGTTGCATCTTTGGGAGTATATTGCAACAATATGTTTGGAACGTGAGAGTCTCTCGAGATGTTGGGAAAATTTTCTTGGAATGGAGCTGGAAGAATTATAGTGGTTGTGGAGTCTGCATCCTTGGAGGTGTTCAAGGTTCAGCTGCATGGGGCCCTGAGTAGTGTGATCTAATTATCTTGCTTTCAGTTGAAGGTTAGAGTAGGTGACTTCTGAAAGTCCTTTCTTAAGTTACTCTTGTTGGTATTTTTAGCTTTTATTCCTCAAAGTTCCACCAGAGTGAGAAGTACCTCTCCCTTTTGGGGGTTTGTGTATGGATGGTTGTAGGTTCACACACTGAGCATTTGTCTAACCAAGAGATCTGAAGGGTTTAACACTTAATGCTGTGTTAATGCTACCACTACTCCATAATGAATTATCTCCTTCATTTCTTTTAACACCTGTGTAACACCAAAAGCTGAAATGTCACCAAAGAGTGGTATAGTGGAAAATGGCATAATAAAGGGTGAATCAGTCTAAATTTCTTTTCTATAAATGTATTTTAAATGTCTCCTAAATCAGAACTGTCACTGATTCAATTAGTTTGGCCTTCCATAAGTCAGTTTTACTCTTGCTGGAATAGCTAGATGCAGCTTGAGAGGGATGAAGTGGAATTCTTGTGGAAAGTAGCCCTGTTTCAAAGGGAGGGGTGGTAAAATTATTGTTCCCAAAGCAGCCAGAGTATTAGTGAAAAATGTGCTGGATGGTAGGAGGGGAAGAAATGTCCTAGTTTCCCACCAGCTGTACGCAAAACTGTCACACTTGAGTATGTTAGATGATGACAGGAAGGGTGATACGAAGGATGACACCTGGAGTGGTATTCCATTGGAATCTTGTTTGGGACCCCTTTACATGGTGTGACTGGTGACCCATGGGCACCTGCGTTCATGTCTGGCTCTTCTGGTCTTCCTCCTCACCCTTGGACTTGAAGGATGCTCACTGGAATAGTTAAAGAGACTTCTGGAGAGGAGTAAGTTTAAGGAAGAGAAGGAAATACATTGCACAAGGTATGGCTGAAGCAGAATGAAGGGAAAGGAGAAATGGGCGATTTTGAGTTACGGGGAGAAGAGACAGATGTGCTAAAGGGAAGAAGGGGTAGTAATTTCAATGGAGAATAAAGTTGAGGCAAATGAGATGGACAGGCATATTTAAGGCCTTCAAGAACCTGCCTACAAAAAAGACTGTTTTAGATGTCATGTTACAGTTCAGTAGTGCATGCCATAAGGAATTTACTGTGTAACTGAGTATTTACTGTGTTCCTCAATTTTCAAGTGGCTTTGCAAGCAGCTGTTACCACTCTGGCTGCTAGGTCTAGTGATTTGGCTGCTATATGGGAACCATGTATGTATTCATGTATGTGGGGATGGGGTTATATATGTACCCACATACTTAATTTTTGCATTGTTTTCTGAACTATTTAATTTACTGGGAAAAAAGTACAGCTGGAAATAGCAGATGTCATTGCAGAGGGAAACTGCTGTTAAAACTTCAGATGGACACTGCTGAAAGTGTTTAAATGATCTAAAAATAATGTCATGTAGCATAAGAGACATTATATGTGAACTGATACTTCTTCATGAGTCATTTCCTGCTGAAAGTGCTGTACAAAGCTAAGTGCTAGAGGGGGAGTATGTGTGCGATTATATATAAATGAAGAGCAGCCGTGCTTTTTTCCACAGTTCTTTATGTGCCTGTGCTGGTTCAAAGTATGACTTTGGTGATCAGTATTCTGCCTTTAAACAATGCTCAGATTTAGATACTGGCTATTGGAAATTGTAATGGTCTTCTGGGATTGTACTCCATGATAAATTTTCCCTTTGGTTGACTGTGAGAATATGTGGCCTGCTTTAAAAACTCCTTGAACAGAGGAACTAGTTCTTGCTCTGAATTGTGTTTTAAAATGTAATATTTTAACTATTATTTATATTAAAAAAGAACCAAAATGAAACAAACCACTAGATGGGATACATGTCTCACAAAGGCAGCTTGTGTGCAGCTACATAAGGAATTACTTTAGATATCCATGTTGACGATTTCATTGCTGGCTTTATTACCTAGGTCACGTGGTTTATGTACAGTAGAAAAGGATTGTATCTCAGTGGCCAAATCTTCAACTGCTTTCCGTCTTAAAATTAATTAATTGCTTTGTATTTGAATGCCTGCAATGCAAAATTCTGCTGTGAATTGAGAATCAGATCTAGGATAGGAATCGCATAAGTGGCTTGTTAATGAGTGCAAGAAAAGTTTAAGGATCATGTTTCCAAGCAGTTAAAAATACATGTGTTGGAATCTTGGGGAAGCTTTCATCCAGCAAAAGGATTTTAATTAACAACAACAACAAAAAAAAAACCCTCCAAGACACATACACAGTCTGGCTCAAGTTTTATCTATGAAACATTCAGTTTTCATCTTGGCAGGTATTTTGTTGCTGACTTTTGTATTGTATCTCTAATGACAGACTTTTGGCTTTCTTCTTTATAGGCTCGGATTATTCCTCAGTGGGATGGTTACCTGGTACTGAATCCCTGTGGCAGTCCTCAACAATTTCATCAAACAATCAAAACAATCCTGTGAGAAGACACAGCATAGCTTCTGACAGCGGGGACACTGGGATTGGTACCTCCTGTTCTGACAGTGTGGAAGGTGAGTTGACACTTCCAAGTTTTGCATTTTTCTGAGAGAGGAACAATCCAAAACGTTTCAGAGATGTTTTTCACAAGCTAACTGTACTTTTGCAAAGCTGTTGCGTGCATGCAGTTTCCCTGCTGGAGCCAAGTAATTGTTTTGGTGAGGGTTGATTAATTTAGTTCCACATGAGTTGTGTGCATTAACTTGCATCTCTGCCACAAAGGGGGTCCTTGTGTTACATGTTTTGATAATTGTAGTTGCAAGAAGTGGCAGATTTATACAGAGAAGTAATGTCCTGTGCTACAGCACTTGATAAACGAGTGGGAAAAAGCAGAAACTTTAGAGGGAGTTGATAAAAGGACAATACTTTCTGATACCTCGTTGTCTGGTATTCATTGTGTGTGTCAGCAAAGAAAGTTTCCTTATTGTGCCCTGAGGAAAGCATGTTGTCTCTTCTCATCTCCAGTTTTAGTGGTAAGGAATTCGCATTTATTACATGACATTTGACACAGAATCAACAGTATCTAAAGAATGTCAGAACTTAGTTTGGATTAAATCATGATTAGTCAAAGGTGATCTTATCAGGGAGGGTTACAGCCTCTGCAGTGGCAGTGTTTCCATAGCACTGTCACCCTCCCTGTGCACCTGGAATTAAGCTGGAATGAGAGAGAACTAGACTGTAGTAAGACTTGAGGTTTCCTTCTTGTATTGACTTATTTCCCGTAATGAATGACAGCAGGACTGTGATGTACTGTTCTCCAGCATCTTTCTGTGCCTGATAAACTTTGCCAAAGGGGTAGCTGGAATGAGGAATAACAGGAAGAATTGGTAGAAGTGAAGGAAGGAATGTGGAATCGGTGTAAGACAGAAGTCTCCGTGGAGTGCTGAGCATTCCTGAGGAGAGGTCCAAATGCTTCAGTTAAGTCTGTCAGGCCTCTTTTGCACATGAGAAAATCCTTTCCACCCTCTTTCTGTTGCATCTGTCAGCTCATAACGTGCTTTCTGCTTCCTTTCATTTGTAAACAGTTGTTGCCTTTGGCAAAGTAAAGGTTTTGCTCAGATATTCAAATTCTTGGGTGTAAAACTGAAAGAGTAAATGGTTATTAATGCAGATGTTGTTTTTTGGGGTTTTTTTCCAAGAGGTGGAGGGAGGATAAAGCACTCTCATGGTGTGTATTTATATATAGATTTAATCACTCCCAGCCAAATGCTACACAGTAGTATTTTAAGACGCAACATTTGAATTAAAACCGTGCCCTCCCCTCCCCCCCATTTGAGGGCTTCCCCATTTGAGGGGTGGGATGAAGGAGAGGAAATGAAACATCAGCTCCTCATCAGATGTTCTGTTCTTGTCTGTAGGCAAGAGAATATCCTTTTCTGGGCTGAGTGGGGGGAGACTGTGCTGGGGGGGCGAGTAAAATAAAGAGGGAAAAGGTTGCAACAACAGACAGTTCACAAGGTTTGTGTTTGGCAATGCTTGATAATGATCAGTTCTACTGCATCCCTTAATGTTAAGCATTTCCCACCAGCTTGTTTGAAGAACTTTTAAGTAGCAGAAAATACCATGTTAAAGAAAAAAAGGAGAGAAACCTAATGGTGAAATGAAGATTAATGGAGGAATCATATGACCGGCCTGGAAATTGATTGCGTATTTTTAGTGGAAGGGGTTGTTCCCTGTGATACCTAGTTGTCTGTATCTCTCAAGCTGCCCCCTGCACACATCCACAAAAAGAAAAGAGTATCATTGTCATCTGTGGAACTGTCAGGCCAGACTGGTAATTGCAGACTTGATGCTGGCCATCTGCTATCAATGTGGTGCTTGGGAAGAAGCTCTTGGAGGTTTTTCAGAGGGGAATGTTTTTCACAAGTTGGCAGATAATTACACTTTTTAACAATCCTCAGATAATGAATTGTGGCCTTGCTATTTCCTTTCTATTATGCCCACTAAAAATAAAAAAACATAATTTTTGAGAATTAGCATTAACATCTCCTTTAATTCCAAAGGTTGCACCTGAGTTTGTTTGCATAGATACACAGTTGCTAGTAAATATGCTCATGCAGGGAATGGACCTCGGGTGCATTTAAAATACATTTTTCCTGGGATTTTTTCATAACATCCTAAACGTTCTTTCAAATTCATCTTCTTACTCATACTAATTCCAGGAGCATTCGTTCTCTTTGAAAATGCAGGGTTTAAAAAGAAGACAAGTACCTCTTGTGTTTGGCTCAAAGCTGTGTGATTTGGAGGGGGGATGGGTTTTGACAAAAACAGGAGAAAGAAACCTTTCATGTTAGAATGTATTCAATTGATTGTATATTATGTTGTGCAAAGGTAGGAAAATTAGGAAATGAAATAAGCAGTGGAGTTTCACTGTTGAAATTGCGTGATGTTGATGTGCACTGTGAGAGCTGAGGACAGAAATTTATAAACTTTAAATTGGTGATGCTAGTTTGGGTAGATCTGACACTTTTAATTCAGAACGCTCTTAATTTAAAGATTAAAAGGCATTTTATGTCTGTTTATACTGCCCTTAATGTGCTTGGGGTTTTTATTGTTTCCTGTCAGTTTGTTTCCTGTTCTGGATTCATGTGAGCTTTTGCACTTCATTTTTAGCAACGATTTTGATACCTGTGGATAACCATTCTTTCAGTAGCACTTACAGAAGAAATATAGGTGTATATTTTAAGTGTTTTTGAGACTACTTTTATTTGGGTTACCTAATTAGAGAATCAAGGACTTTGCAGAAATTAAATGGTCTATAAACCCCAGCTGAGCTTTTTCCCTTGTGTGCATTCTGAATTTTGCCTTTTGGACAGGAGGGATAAGAACTAGATATTGATGTGATAAGATACAGGGCCCGTGATTCTTGCAGACCAAAACATCCTTCATAAGATAAGCTTGTTGTTCAGCTGAAAGTCCCCAAAACTTTCTCCCTTATTGTTACGTGCAATTCATGATTTAACGTTTCTGGTTGCAAGCTAGTAGTGTGAAACTTCATAGAATGTTGCTTTCCTGGAAGAGAGAGATTGGATGCCGAGAATCAGATTTACTGCTTTTTTAGGAGTTGGTTTTCTTCCAGTTTCATAAACCCCCTTTTCTAACAACCCTCCAACAACTCTGGAATGCTTAGCTGATAGAAAAGGAACTTGTTTTAGTGTTATGAGACCCAGAGGAGTCTCTTGCCTATAATTTTTAAGGGAATATATTATCTTTTTAAGGAATTAAAAAACACTAATTACTTCAGTTGAATTGTAGTATTTCTTTATATACAAAGGAACATGAAAAAGTCAGAATCAAAGTTACTTGGTTTTGCTTTTTCAAGCACTCTTTCTTCCAGCAGATCCCAAGCATGGTAGTCTAATGCCTATTTTTTCTTTTTTTTTTTTTTTTTTCATTAAGGAGAAAAGAAAGAAAAGTTAATAAATATAACTATTCAATACACTGAAAAGCAGAACTGAATTTTAGGATGCAGAAGAATTTAATTATGAAGTGTCTTGAGCGGGGTTTTCTTCTGCTGCTAAAGATAATGGCATTGACAATGTGTAGGTCAAACATGTCGATTGTGCTATCAGTTTGGGCATCACAAAAGTGCAATAGCACAAGGGTCCTAGATCTTGATTCCTGGCAGTTCTCACTGTCTGCTGTGTTCTGTGATTTTGGAAGATGATGGATTTTCAGAGAAGTTCCTGATCTTAATTGAGGTTAATCTCTGTGCCCTTGGATCCTGGCAAGTATTGGCATATGCTTGGTGAAGGAGCTTGATTATTTGGAGGGTAGAAAATAATCATGTTTGAGGCATTTTTCCTTGTTTCCTTCCTGTCTGCTTGCCAAATCTCACATTATGAAGCGGTGTCCAGCCCTCTGTGAGTCAGAGTTATTGTGTTACTTGGATATTATCTACCCTGATCATCAGAAATGTGCACTGCACTTAAGCCTGTATTAGTCTCTAGTCCTTGTAGGTGGTATTGCCATGGCTTGCTAGAATGAAGTGTTTGTAGAGCTGATGGGAATATAAAGATCAATGCTCAGAGTCTGGCTGTTTATTTTGGGGGGTTTTAGGATAAAAAAAAATAAAAATTAAGGGTTATTTCAGATTCTAGTAGGCTGTTCCCAGGATTTAATGAACAGGAAAAAAATTATGCTAATAATTTTCCACTAAAATAAGATGGAGAAATCACTTCAAGTAACAGTGACATACTCCATGTGAACTTGTGTACTCTGAATTTGAAACTGGCTTGAACTAAACTAAAGGTGCTTACTAGTTTCATGCATCAATGTTCTGCAGAGAGAAATAGCTGCTGCTTTAACATCATACTTTGCCTTCTTTTGTGATAACAAGCTCTTACAGTATGCTCAGATTTGTCACGTAAAAAATACCCGCAGGATTTTTCTCTGGCTAGTGGAAGTGTTCTGGGCAATGAACTTGATGCATTTTGCCTTCAGCTAACATCAGTAGTTGTTTTTCAGAAAAATTTCTTCTGTTGTTCTAATTGGAAATAACTCTGTGAAAATAAGTTCTGCTTGCTTAGAATTTAGTGGCATTCTCTTGGTTGGTGTACAAAAAATTATTTCTGTCATATGATGTATTTTGAAACTATGTCACTGAGTTGTACCAGAATGTTTAAATGGTGGGATGAGGGAGAGGATCAGAAGTGAAAAAAAAAACCAAGAAAAAAACTCCCAAACTTCAGGGCTGAGATAAAGACAGTTTAATAATGAAAGAAAAAGCAAATCCACATTGTGATGTAAAAGCACCACCAGGAGACTGATGCCCAGCCAGTAGCAAATTCTTTGGAAAAAGCCTGCCCCTCGGTTTCATTGCTGAGCATGACATTATATAGTATGGAATCTCTTTGGTATTTCAGGTCAGCTGTCCCAGCTGTGTCCTCTCCCAACCTCTTGTGCACCCCTCACTGGGGTGGCAGAGGCCATGGTGCCGTGCAAGGCTTCTCAGCAAAAGCAGAGGCGGCGCTGTGTTACCAAAACAAGCACCATAGGGGCTGCTGTGGAGGAAATTGCCTCTCTCCCAACCAAACTGTGTACAGTTTCTGCCTCTTATTCCATGTCATTTGCATCATGCTCATGAAATATCAGGTGAAATATCAGATGAAGTATCAGGCAGATGTTTTTAATGTCCTGTAATCTGTATTTTTGGAGTGTGGTGGATATCTGGCATTCTGATGAGAAAAACAAGGAAGCATCGTACAATACTCATCCGTACCTAAGTTAATATCATGAGACCTGGGCATGCCAATCATTATGCATTTTTGCTGAGGGATTTCAGGGAGGACTTGTCACTTTTCCTTGCTATGATAATGTCAAAGAAGACTCTTTGGCCTGTGCTCAGTGGTTCTGTAGCTCAGGATCTCATGAAGGGGGGTAGGAGTTAAATCAGTTTCAGAAAAGCCAAAGAGGAACAGTTGTAGCCTTAGACTGTTTTTCTTGGAACACTGAAAATATTCTGTAGCTAGTCAGTATTTAATGTACATATTCAAGTAGCCTTTGCAGCCTTACCTGAAGAAATAATTTTTAATCATTTCTACTATAGACAGAATAGTGCACTTAGTCACAGGCATTTGCGATGTAGGCCACAAGTCCCTTGTAGCCAGAAAAACCCCGTTGCCACTGTCTGGAGTTCTGGCCTGGGGCTTGACAGAGCAGACTGTGTGTATCCTCCATAGAAAGTTCTTAAGAGTTTTACAAGACTACCTGTTTCTGGAGGGCTTATACTTTGCTCTAAGCTTTTATTCAGCAGACCTGTTTCTACTATAATGTACGCACAGATTAAACTTTTTTATAAGTGCAAAGTCCAGTTAATGTATTTAATGTCATCCTTTATTTTAGCCATGATTTCAGTGTGCTGATAACGAGTAATTTCTGTAAAAGTTCCCTTTGAAGTAGAACATAAAAGCTTACTGTTACAGAAACCTTTTTCAGGGCCTCGCTTGTGTTTCTGTGGTAAGTCAGATGGAGTTTTTACATCAGTTTTGACAGTATAAAAGCAGCAGTGAAGAACAATGTGCAGAGACCACTTGTGCATGAAGCATGTTTACTCCATCTCTCTTCCTTCATCTCTGACTTTCTTCACCTTAGGGGAATTAGGGGTCTGTAAGAGGAAGTGAGAAATACAGAGCACATGACAAGTCTGATCAGCATGCCCAGGTTTGGTGTAGAATGAAACAGTTTGAATAGTGAGGACTGGTAAGGGAGGGAGCAGGGTGTAAAGCCTCAAGAATGCTTGCCTGTCTGCTGCTGGGGCATTTGTTTGCAGTAACCTCACTGGAGTGGTAGTTGTTAACAGCTGCCCTGTTTTTTTCAGGCAGAATATGTGCAAAGTTTGTTGCTTTTGATATGTTAAATTCCGTGGAGAACTGTGATTGGTTTGTTTTAAAAGCTGCTATTACTATTATTATCATCATCATCATCATTATNATCATTATTATTACTATTATTACTGCTAGAATGCTTTTATTTTTTTCCTTTTTACCATCTTAAATGCTTCTCACCTCATCAGATTTAGAAAGAAAACTGGTGTGGGTTTTTCCCAATGCAAAACATGGTGAAAGAAATCTCTTGGGTTTTTTTTTTCCTCTTAGCGCTGGCAGATAAGATTTTGCTATGACAATGGCTGTGTTTGTGTCAGTGTGGGTCATGGAAATGAGCATTGTAGAAGTGTTGTCAGCTGCACAGAGGTCTTCTTTGCCCCTGGAGCATGTTCTAGTGCAGTTATCCTGTACAATAGGTTAAAGAGATTATGCCTTATTCGGCTTATATAAGTAAATATAACTTACATAACGAATAGCTTTGTAGTGCATACTCGAGCTTTGTCTACAGAAAAACACTTCTTAGACACCCCAAATAGGAAGTGTTGGTCGTATACATCTAAACAGTATTTTTTTTGTATATGTATGTTGTTTTTAAAATGTCTGTTAAGTAGAAAGATTAGAAAAAACCAGAAGGCAATTCAGGTGGCTGTGTAGGAGTAAAATGAAGTCTGTCCTTAAAGGCAGAAAGATGACTGGCAGGATAAAAGGCAGTATTCTATTCCCCCTAATGCTAAAAATGTCTCTGACACCAGTCTTCTTTGCAGTGTTTTCTAAATTTTTTGTAATAACAGTGAAAACCAGAAAACATACTGGAGTAACTTTTCTAATTTTATGTCAGTTTCTTCTTGGTTTGTTTCCAGAATTCCTGTGATGTTCAGGAATTGCCCCCTCTTCTGTTCCCTGTTCTCTGTGCTGCTGTTCATCCCTGTGCTTAAACCTTGTAACAGAAAAAGTGGCAACAATGAAATGTTTGGAAGGAATTAGTCACATTTATGAATGACCTAAACATAAATAGCATCTCCCTCCTTGTTAACTGTTCTTACATTACAATTTATGCCTTGTTCCTCAGTATGACTGGATTTATTTTTAAACTCTTACGGCATTGAATAGAAAGTTTATAAGGATGTTGCTAACAAATTGAATGGATTGCAGAGATTCCTGGTTTTTTTTCCCCCATGAGCTTAGTGTACCTGAAGAAATGGAGTTCCCATTTTGAGATCACAACATACTGCATTTGATAGTATGGCCCCGTAAAAGCGATGGAAGTGGAAAAATATTTGCTTTCATCTTCCCAGGTAATAATACAGGTGTGACATGGCAGTCATATCATAAATAGATGACACACCTGGTCCTGAATGCCAGTGTCAAATTCCACCTGACTGCAGGTTGGCTCCTTGCAACTCAACTGGTATTTGATTATTTGAATGCCACTGCCTACCTCCTGTGAAAATAGGAAGCAAATAGTTTAGTTCAGATATTTTTAATGCAAAATTAATAAGTATTTTAGCCTCCTTGAGAAAGACTTTGCACTGGATATTTTCATGCTATTGAACTGTAGAAATGTGGTTTGGGACTGGAGGAGGTTTCTCTTTCCGGCCATATGCTCACAGCAGGATCATTACCAAAACAGACCAGGTCAGCCCTGACTTTGTTTTCTGATTCTTGAAAACCTTCGCAGGTACCTCAAATCTTTGAATAACCTTATCCCTGTGCTATAGGATGTCTTTGTGAAGAATTTTTCCCTGATGTCGAGCCTGAACCTACCAAGCCACGGTTTTTCAGTTGTTGGCCCTTATTCTGTTTGCTACTACCAGGAATAGTGTGTTAGAGAAATTTAACTGATTTAACTATCTGACATTTATGTATTTTTTGAGGTGAGGGAAGGAGGTGTGAGAGTGGGTTGTTATTGTTTTCTTTTTTTTTCTGGCCAGAACTGTGTACCAGTTCGAATTATCTCCTCTTGTTTTTAGCAAGTCTAAAGACTAGAAACCAGATTTTAAATATATGTGTATATTTTTGATACATCTTGCATTGAATATGCCCCTGTGTTTGGGCTGCTATTCTTAAGCATAAGGATGATTTTAGTCTTGATGTTGGTCTGTGTATCAGAGGATTGTATTATGTGCATTTTTCTTAAGTTGTATAACTATCATAAACTCTTAGTGGCACACCCTTTTCCATCAGGGATTAGTCTATCCCTGTCAAAGGCTAAAAAATATTTTGTATTTTCAAAAATAGAACTTTCTTGGTTGATGTAAACAATGGGATTTATTGTACGAAGTGGCTGGCGGTTTTCAGTTTTCCTGTTTGTAAGTTTTATTCTGTAGGAGTACCTAGGGATTCAGGACAGGATTAATTTATTGTTTAATCTTACATAAAAATTTTAAAGAAGCAGACACTTTTTAACTCGGTGAAAGGGGTTTCTGCAGTAAGCTTTTCTTTAGAGAGGTGATATGGTTAAAAGTACTTCTTTCTTTTTCATTGCATCAGCCATCTGCACGCAGTCATACTTTGTTGTTGAGAGTGATAGCAAGCTAGCTTGATAGCTAGTTCAGCTAATTAGCTCAGCTAGAAAATTGAACTGAAAATATGTTCAGAGTGCATAGAAAGGGAATTGGATTCACTAGGGTGTCCATAATGGGGTTGTGGTTCTCCTCTTGTGTTAGAGAAATCTTCATATACAAAAGAAGTCTAGTTGAAAAAATTCTAGAGACTAATGAGAGTTCAAATAAGAAGTGCAGAATTTTTGTTTTTATTGTTATGCCCTATTCAGACGAGGAGAAAAAATGCTCGTGATAAAAACAAACTCCTGTGTGAAGAAAACACACTTCAGAGAGGTTGGAACAAGATCATTTTTGAGGCCCTTTCTGCCCAGGACATTCTCTGCTTCTGTGAAAATAGTGCAGTTTTTTTGTGGTGGTTGCTTAGATATCTGTTGACTAATACAGCTTCTGAAAGTGATTCATGGCTTCTGTAGAACTGAAGTGTGCTCTCCCTGGGACATGTCTGAAGGAGATTTTACATTACTTTCTCTCTCCTCAATTCCTATCAGTGTGCCCTGGTTTGCTATTCCTTTTCATGTCTTGTTACTCCCCCATCTCCTCTTTCCTAGTGGAGTTAAGGAAGAAGAGGGGGAAAACAAATCTGACTTCAAGCAGCCCAGGGGATAGATATACTTTCCATGTTCAGGCCTTTGTATGGAATCTTTCTCACCTTGATCAGGTATTCAGATGATCTTATTACTTGACATCGAGGAGACTTTGACGAAGGACTTCAGGAGGCCCATATGGGTTAATTTTACGTGCACAACTGCTCTAGTTTGTTGCTTTTCTATTTTTTCAGCGTCAGTCCCAAAGGAAAAAAAGAAAGTACTGTTTTAAATTCCTGTTTTAAAATCTATAATTTCTGCCGTTCCCAATGGCTCAATTCTTGTAACACTTGAGTCTTCACTTAAAAAGAACAGTATGTTATGTAAATAAAAGAAGGAACAGTCCATGATTTATACTGGTAGTATTTCAGCTTTTAGAATGTCTTTATGAGATGATGCAGTAGTACTTTCTTCCTTCCATTCCTGCTGATTTTTTCCTTGTTTTCCTTTGTGAAATGAGGTCTGGGATAGTTCCATACATTGTTTTTATACATGTTAAGAATTATGTCAATAAGTGATGTAACCAAACTATTGTGGGATTTGAAGATGTGGTCTATATGTAGACATGATGAGTGAATAACAAAAATTGAGGATTTTGTGTTTACCTATGAGTGGAATTTAATTTTTAAATGCAAATTAACATTTATTTAATCCTTAACGGAAATTGTAATGGATTATTTTGGAAAGAGGTGAGGAATGTGAAAAATTCAGAATCTCTTAATTATATACTTCTGAAGTTTTGGAATGAAATGGGAATTCAAAAGTAGGTGGACATATTATTACTATATATGAGTATTCACTTTAGTTAGTTCTGGCAGGTAGCATAGTCTAGTAGAATTAATAAAACATGTGACTTATGGCCAAAAGTTCATGTTTATATGGTTCTGGGAGTACTGTGCTCCCATAAGAGTAGTATACCCTTAATTTACTGTACAAGTTAAAGAGCATTAATTAGACTGATGCTCACATGGGTGAGTGTTATTCCAGCTGTTGAGAAGTAAGTGTTGGACTTGATGGAGCAGGATATGCTTGGTGGAGTTCTGTGTTTCAGAAGTCTGATAGCAGACTCGAAAAAGGATTGATCCTTGTTTTGTTTTCTTTTCTTCTGAAGCTTACTGATTTATAAGGCTGGTTAAATCAGTTGAGTTTATAACGTGCTGATGTAAACAGATTTATTAATATGCTTTATATGAGAGTTTCTGTTTGCATATATATATATAAGCACAACAGTTACCATGCTTGTTTTTCCAACATCATTGATGTTTTTAGTCTGTAATAACTAAAGATATAAATTAAAATCTAAAAATAAAGTGCATTACAAAAAGACTGGGCAAATAAA
Organism: Cyanoderma ruficeps; assembly: GCA_008694505.1. Taxonomy (NCBI): domain Eukaryota; kingdom Metazoa; phylum Chordata; class Aves; order Passeriformes; family Timaliidae; genus Cyanoderma; species Cyanoderma ruficeps. The sequence goes on from VZDJ01007749.1 coordinate 52,049,940, forward strand.
GATATTTGGAGGTTCTGTTAAGAATGCTCTTGCATTCAGTGTTTATAATTGTTATTGATACAGCTATTTCTGCTACTTCACTATTTCAATATTTTAATTGTGTCTAATTTGCTTAAGATACAAAAGGGAATTAAGCAGTGTGTGATTATAAAAACACTGTGCAAGGTGAAGCATGGTAGTTTTGATTATCAAAAATCATTTGTGTTGACCTCTCTTCTGAAGCTGAAGTACATCAATAACCTTACACCACTTGAGTGGGGATGTGAAGATCTGTGTGTAGCTTCTAAAATTGCTACCCTTTGCAGAGTTTCAGATTTCATCCTGGTAGCTGGGATGTGGGCTGAATGCCATTACAGTCTGCTGTGTTAGGGATTTACTGGTGCTATTGGGTAACCCCGAAGAACACTGTGGATACCGCACTGCGCAAAGTTGCTGTCTTGCATTTCTCTGGGGTGGAAGATGACTTCAGTTATTAACATAATTAGACTGATTAATTTTTTTTTAATGCTTTCTGTAAGTATGCAATTCAGACTTTCTTAGCTAGTAGTTATGGAACTTACTTTATTTTAGAGCTAGAGATCAGGTCTCAAGTCTGCCACACCAACTTTTATGAAAGGCTTTGGTCCCTGCTTGTTCCGATCAAAAAATAAGATCTGAAATTGAGTCTACCTTTTGAAAAGAGTTCTGTTTCTAATTTCTGGAATGTACTGTGCTAGTAATACCTTACTGAGGTGTTTCTTAACAGGCTGGAGAGCAGAGAAGAAACAATTTTGTTTTGTTTTCTCTGTGGGGATCAGAGCACTACTAATGTGCTTGGATGCCGTAGTGATAAGTACTATAAATATCCAAACATATGAGCCAATAATTGGAAATAAATTTGTAAACACTAAATTCTTTCCGTTATCAAAGGCAGCAACTGAAACATTTTCTGCTCTCCCACCTCTTGCTCTGTACTTTTAGTTGTGCACATCACAGAAAACAAAAAGGACATAAAAACTCTGGGGAGCAGAGAGAAGTGATCACTAAACCCTTTGAAGGAAAATATAATTCAGATTTTTTGTGTTCAGGCTTGTTAGTTGTCTGTAAACAGTGAACCATTCTTCTGTTTAAATAAAGTCTAAAACTGGGTAGCAATACAGGTAGTAGCGCTTAAAATCAGTGCAGGTTTTATGTCATGTGGTATGCTGTGTGTAAGCATGATGGGCTATGTTCAGTGCTGGAGATTCCAAGAGTACTCAGGGAGGCGTGTTGGCAGTGAACCTGCATCCCATTCAGGTGCTAGGTAAACCTTGCTGTTGAGAATTGAGATGCCAGATTGATTTCTGCAGTTATGGTGATCAAATCCCAAATTGCACCAAGGACGGACTTTTTTCTTATCTTTTTTTTTCTTTTTTTTTTTT
>VZDJ01007749.1:52051348-52161150 GCA_008694505.1 Cyanoderma ruficeps
TGTGTGTGTGTGTGTAGCATCTTCTTTTTGTTTTGAATGCTTTAGCATGTTTTATCTTAAATGACTACAGAAATCATCTCTAATATGCAACCTGTAGTTGGGTTAGAGTTCTGTTATCTACAGGAGATCAAGTCTTTTAATCTGAGACTGCTGAAATAATTTGTAGCGAGTGTGTTTCATTCCAGGGAGGATGAATTCAGTGGACCAAATGGTGCCTGACATACATACAATTTGGCAAAGCAACTTCTGGTGTTTCAGGATGAGAAACATTCTGTTAAAGCATTTTTCACAATTAATTACTTATATTTTCTTGCTTTTACGATTTAGTTGGGTTTATTGCTTTCATTTAATTAGTGCACTAATCATAAAATTTTCCAAGTCATTGTAATGTCAGGGCATTAAACTCTTTTGCCATAGGAAGTGGAGGGAAAAACAACTTTAGAAATAGATTGCCGGTAAAAGAATGGGGAAGCTCTAAACTGCTGTTAATTTTTTAAAAATGTATTGTAGAAATTCTTTAGAAAGCTAAATATCCTCATTAGGAAAAGCTGTGATAAAAAGCTCTACTGGTCATTATTGTGTTTCTCTCCTGATTCAGTGTCAGTTTATTTAAGCGTTGGTTATAGTTACAATCAGATCTTTCAGCCAGTCTTGTCAAAGGGCATAAATGACCTTTAATTTTCTGGATATTTCTAAAAGAGTGTGACATGCAGGTTCATTTTAATAGTATAGAACTGTCTTTATGTTACAGGCAGACTACTAGCAGTGAAAATACACTATTAAGAATTAATGCATGCATGAAGTTTGGGGTTTTTTTTCCTCCAGCCTTTACAATTAGCCTTCATGGCTTCTTTGTTGATGGACATGTAAGGAAGCAATAGTTCCCTTCTGGAGTGGAAGCTTGTTTTTGACAGTACAGAAATCCTCCAAAGAGTATGACATTTGGTTCTAAATACACCCTCAGAATTAACATTACTAATTTCACCTGTGTAACATTCACATTTGCTCGAACTATCAACTGTCCTCCAAAAAACACCTAAAATTAGGTTCTCAGGGTGTGTGAAGGTGGAAGTCCTGGAGGAGTTGTTGTTTATGGGCAGTACAGAACTGTGAATCTCTCTCCTTTGTTTTCTGCTGTGAGTAAATTCTCTGTTACTAGTAGTCACTACCATGGTTCCACAGGTGTGTCGGAAAAATAGAATGTTAAAAGCTGGAGTCAAAACAGTGGAAGCCAGATGGTGCACAAAAGCAAAGGGTTTTCCACATCTGTTTATTATATTGTAATCAGTTTTGTGGGGTGGAATACAGAAACTTTTCCATACCTTCTTGTTGCCACTGTCGCTTTCAGAAATGTTTCTGTTAGTAATAGGAATCTTGCTATAGGAAAATGATGAGAATTCCAGGTCGGTCTTGCACTCCTTTCCCCTAAGTTTATTACTACTTTGTTTTGCTTGAATTTGTGAAATTTAAAAAGGTAACCAGGGTAGCCAGTATTGCTCGGTGTAAAGAGCAGTGGGAGGAAGCAGGTAAAGTTTACTAAGTGACATTAGTCTAGTTGTTATAAGAGTTTGTCTTCTGTTCTTCATTTGGAAAATATAGATAATGATGCTTAATTTTTGAAGTATAAAAAGTGACTTCTTCTGTAGGATATAGAGCTACGCTAAAATCCAATTTAAAGTTAATCCTCTGTGACCTGAGCTGGGTTCCAGATGGTGACCTACATGTGGACTAGGCTGTTAATTTGTTATCAAAGCCCTGACGTGTGTAAGAAACTTTAAGGGAAGGTGAGATTAGTGTATGGTAAATGAAGGGTAGAGTAGCAAAGCTAGGAATATAAACTTTGGAAAATAAAGTGCTAAAGCTACTTCTGCAATGTTGTATTTTGCTTCTTTCTATGTTTACTTCACAGGGTTTTACTAACATTTTTAGCATTTTTTTCCCCCAATTTCTTATTTAAAGATTGTGGTTTCCCCAAATCTTGCTAATTAATTTAGTAGACTGCTAGGTCTGCAACAGACCTACTCCAGTTGAATGTTAGCTACTGTTAACATATTACCATCTCTTTTACCATTTGGGGATCAGCATCTGAAGGAGAGAGACTTCCCCAGTGAGTTATTCTTGAGGCAACCATTGAATTTCTGGGGTTGCTGGAGATGATTTCTGGCCCTTGGAAGGGATTACTGCTTGATCTAGGCATTCCCATCGCATATTAAGTGAATTGTTTGTGGCCCGTGAAGTGCTTCCAAGAGGTGCTGCAGCAAGGCAGGCTGGCTGTGCTTGGTGACCTGGGCTGACCTAGGTCTGCAGCAGGAGGAAGGAGTCAGACAGGGACAGTCCTGCTATGAAGCAGTGGAAGCCAGCAAGGAGTATCCCCTCCTGCCTCTCTGGACCCATGGCAGCCTCACTGCCGTGGCTGCTCACAGCACCTGCTTCTGCCTGTAAAAGGATTTCTGTTTCCATCTGAGTAATGTACATGTGTTCTAATTGTGCAGAAGTCTGTGTGGTACTTGGAAGAGTTGCCTATTAAAGGGCTGTCAGATTTTGGAACAGGCTGCCTAGGGAAGTGGTTGAGTCACCATCCCTGGAGGTTTTCAGAAGATAGTGTGTAGATATGGTGCTTGAGGCCATGGTTTTAGTGTGGGGCCTGGTAGTGCTGGGTTAATGGTTGGACTTGATGATCTTGAAGGTCATTTCCAACCTAAATGATTCAGTTCTATGATTACAGGTTTGGGCTGGGGCTCCTGAAGGGAGAATACAGAGGTAAGCTAGGAAGATGACTACTGTGCAAGGCTCAGCTAGCTGAGGGAGATCAGTGGAGGAAATGAAGCTGCAGTGTGAGATTGGGAGAAAAAAATGTAGGTGAGTTCTCTCTTCCCCACTTGTGTGGCCTGGCATAAAACTGAAGGGTCCTGTGCTGGTCCTGTTGGAGCTATTCCTGTGGGCTGTGAACCAAGAGATCTACTGCTCTGTGGTGAGCAGAACAGGTACCAGTTGAATCTAAATATTTTAATATTTAATTAATTTTTAATTACTTCAGTATAGACAGTCTTAGTAGAAGCAGGGCTTAAACTGTCATTAGCGGATAATTATCTCAAAAACATAGCCAGAAACTCCAGGATCCTTGAAAGTGGGATTTAACCTTCTAAAGTTACTTGACATTGAATTGAGGGCTCTGTTTCTACCTGTAGTTATGAAGAAAATGTGAGGTATTGATGCATACCTTGGTCAACCACAGAGTTTTAACTCTCTGGGATGACAGTGCTCTGGAAGCCCTCAGGTTTTGCTCTGGGCCCTTGTGTTAGAGGGCGTCTCTTAACTATCCTTGTGTGAGTTTGTTTTCATGTGTGCATCCTTTGCCCTTCATGGCTTAAATGAAGTAGTTTTGCTGCTGAAAGATATCAGCCTAGCTAATCTGGGAATGTTGTTGTAGGAGATGGCATCAGAGGTAAGTTACAGAGAGTTGGGATAATACAAATAAGTTGCCTGTGGAGACTGAGAAAGCAAAACTTGCATCTGTCTTGGTATTGGAAAAGGTCGGTATGTACCTGGTACTGGGTATTCTCTTACAGAGCATAAAAATACTTAGATTTATCCCCTCTCTGGAGGGCAGGGGTGGATTTCTGTTCTGTTGGGCTAAGGTACTCTAGTTTTTTGAGTCATCCCTAGCAGGGGATAAAAAAATAATGTCAGCAAGAGGAGGTATCTGATGGCTGTTGAAGTAGATGGTATTTGTGGCATGGGTATCTTACAGATACTGAAAGGAAGGAGAGCAGATATATTGTGGCATCCACAGTATTTTTTTCCCCTTTAGCCATTACTTTTAAAGAAGGTCCTAGGGGGATATTTGATTTCTTCATGTCTTCACTGTTAAGTGCTTGTCATTGTAAAATGGAGTTGGAAGCTGTAGATGGCCTTCATAAAAGGGCAAATGTAAGTTAAGATCTGGACTTCTAAAAAATGTGACAACTAACCACAAAAGAAACTCCCTGTGGCAGTATAGGTTTTCACTCATACTTCTATTTCAACAAAATCAAGTTGCCTGTTTACGTGACTGCTGTTCTGGAATATTGCTCTATCCTCTTATCTGGGGGGGTGAAAATAGCACCCGTTAATCTAAAAATTGTTCTACTTAGTTAGTTATATAACTGTTCCTTAAAAATAGCTCTTAGATGGCTGGAGAAGATACATGCTGTGGGATACAAATTTCTCTTTCGCTTGGTTTGTGCTCTTTTGCACAGAGCAGCCACATCACATGCATAATATTTTTTACTGTTTTGTGGTGGCCAGCTGCATATAGCTCACATGTACTCACGCAGTGGTCTGTGAACATCCTGTAGCACAGCTCTCTCAGGTGCTATACATGTATGGCAGCAATATAGCACCAAAGCTGAAGCTGAGTGTAGAGAGGCACATCAGGAGAACACATTGAGGATGGGATATTTCTTTGTGTGTGTGTCACTTACTGCTGGGAAAGTCTGACTTTTTAGAAATGGTTGTTCAGAGCATCCTTTATTCTGTTGTATTTCTAGAAATCGCTATTGTATTTGGCTGTGGTTTTATCCTTGTTTGAAGAGGCAAAGTGCATAAATCAAAAGGTTTATTGTATACTGGTAAAACAAGTTCATTCTTTTAAGGCGTATTTCTATCTTAACATGCTCAGTTTTCTCATCTAAAGAGATTTTATCTATAAGTTAGGTTAGCCTTTCTCTTTACAGATTAATTTAGCAGATGGCCATTGCAAGCTCGGACCAATGGCAATCATAAATAACTTGTTTTCAGTGTCTGATAGGGAGTGAAATTTTGCTCTTGGGCTTACCTGCTGTTTGCTTTAGATTATTTGCTCAGATAAAATCTGTGAAATATTTTCTGCTTCAGCTAAATATCCCATGGTATTGTATTTGTCACTTGTTCCTTTAATGAATCTATATGTTCAGATTTCTCTGACATGGGCATCTGCAATAATTGAGTAGAGCAGGGAAAAAAACAGTAGAATCTTGCAGTAGTTGATTTTGCTGTAATTTATTTTTCTCTGCTGAATAATCTTTTCCTATAAAACAAATTTTGCCTGTTGCTTTTTGAAATGTGTGCCCATTCCTCAGAGCCGTCCTTGTTGCACAGAACTGATGCCTGACTTAATTTTCAAGTGGCAGCATCTCACCTCTATACACTGCTACTTTCCTTTACAGTCCCTTGTTATATCATCTTCTGAATCTGGGTTTCATGTGAGTGAGCTAAGTTGACCCAGATCTGGCTCAAGAGTAGAAGTTAAATTTTTTTGAAGACTCTTCTCTTTTGGAGTTGTGGATTCCCCATCTGAGTATTACTAGCCTAGATATTGCTGGGTAAATTGGCACTTTGCAGAAATATTAATAGGCAGTGTCTTCTTTTTATGTCCTGAAATATCAGTTATCCTAGATCCCTTGGGCAGGACACATATACTTGGTGTGTATTTGGTATGTTGGGGGCTTAGGGGTTTTCTTTATACTCTCTGCATATATGTACCTAATAAGTGTTAAGACCTCAGGTTTACTGTACCACTCACATGCACTTGCCTTTTCTATTTGCTTGTGGAGTTTGTATTTGTTTTCCCCTATCGAAAACTGTTGCACTGCCTCAGTACAGTCTCCCTGAAGCCAACTTTCACAAAACACAAACTGTTGTTAGAAGTTTTTGTTGAAACACATGTAAAATTTTGTTATTTGAATCTTATAATTGATACTGCCAAACAGCTAGTTTAAAGAAGTTTATTTTAAAGCAGAATGTGGATCATTTTACCCAGTATTTTCTTGCACAAAACGAAATACAAACCCAAAGCAGCTATACAAGTCAGGGGAATGTGTATTAACTTCTAATGAGGAGTGTTTTGGTTGACATGTCATTCTACCAAATGTATTTTAACGTCAGTTAGTGTTGAGAACTTTGACCTCAAATCTGACTGCAGTGGCACATAGGAGAAAACTAACACTTTCTACAGAGTTTGTCTCCTGTGTCGTGTTTTTTTAACTGATCGTGTAGGAGCAAAAAAGCAAATGTATGATCTCTCTGTGTTTCATTTTGGTACTGGTTTTGGTTTGATCACCCTGTGCAGTTCTTTGGGAAGATGCTCAGATTGCCTCTTGTGATCTAAATTAAATGATGGAATTAAGAACTTTGGCTCTTGAAATGAGATGTGGAATGCAGAGATTGATTTGTAGTGCTAAGGTGAGATCATATGAAGGTGTGGCCCACTGTGTTACTTAGTTGTGTGTTCTCGCTGCTAGAATCTTAAGAACTTTGCTGATGAGTTTTTTGCCAGGTCTGGTATCTCAGAAGGAGTGGTGGGAACCCGATGTTGAGGTACAGGGATGACCTCTCAAGCATGGGACAACACTCTTTAAATAAATCAAAGCTGGTGGGTGTTGGCTGTGCCCTAATGAGACTTGATCAAAGAGCAGATTTGTGAAAGAGTATTTCAATACCAGAAATACTACAACTTAATATAAAGTTAATATGTAGCTCCTATAAGGCACGTTCCTTGTCAGTACTGTGTTCTATGGAAAATACTGTGTTTTCAGGTAAATCTAAGTGAAGCAAGGCAACCTTTTACCTAGTAAACTGAAAACAGGATGTGAATAATGTGAAAATAGGGAAATACAAGTTATTTTCTTTGAGTAAATATTTTTCATTTGATCAGTGAGGAGGTCTAATTTTCTCTTGTTCAGTGACAGTTTCAGTGTCAAGCTTTAGTAAATTTTAGAACATACTTGTTTCTCACACCCCCTTTTTTTGTATTATTTGCAAATTGAGAGTTTTGTCCTCATAACTTACACTGAGTATGATTGTTGCTGCCCTATCACCTCTGTGAAACAAGGGAGAAGGTGTGTTTGCCTGAAGGGCATGGAAAAGAATGAGAAGTCACAAATGGGGGAAAAGTAAATTCATTAACTGTAGAGGAGGAGGATAAGGAAGATGGATACTAAATGGCCAGGTCCTAATAAATTAGATGGGAAATGTTAGGCAAGTTTCTGTTCAAGCAAGTTCATATGTACGTAGCATTCCCTTTGTAAGGATGTTTGAGAAGCTGTTTGCCGTTTGCTGGAACTCAGTGTTACCTCTGCATTTTTTACCTTGCGTAAGTGTGGATGACATCCTGGCACTCATAAGTGCAGCTTTTACTCTTTCCAGCATGGTTTTCTGCTCTACTTATTAAAATTCCTTGCCTTGTAGTATTTTTTAATATCTGTACATTGTAGGAGGCCTGTGAGGCTGTGCTACCCTTTATTCCTTCTTCCTTCTCTCTACAATAACATTGCTTAGGGGTAGTAGCTTTACCAGTATTTCATCTGAAACAAAGTCCTAAAAGCAGCAAAATTGCTTCAGTTTTGAAAAATCCCATCTCAAGTGCAACCTTCTAAGTTCACATGCACATTATTCAGCATTGTACTGTTCAAATTCTTTGTGAATTATATAGCTTTTAAATTCCTTCACCTTTTAAAACTAGCCGCTTTATAGGTACAACTTGTATTTCTTTGGTATGCAGCACAAAGGTTACAGAAACATAGATTACTGGTGCAACACAGTAGATTACAAAAAATCCCATACAATTAATGTGAAACAAAGTAGAACTGACTTGGAGTTTGCAAACCACATCTTATGTAAAAGAATTCTGATTGATGCTGGCAAGTGATGGTGATGGTGGAAGGCAGTGAACTTCCTTCTTTTTTCCAATTGACATTAATTGAACTTGCTTCTAAACACCACATGACTGTTTCTGCTTTGAAGGCATAGATATGACACAACCCTCTTGGTTTACTGGCAGGAAGTATTTTAGCATTTAATATTATTTTAAATTAGCCTCAGTTAGTATTACACTTTGCCTCTAGTAAGTTTTTTGTTAGTTATTATTTTATATTAGTTCCTTGTTCAAACACAGAACTTTATAAACATAATGTTTAGGAATTCTTTCTCATACAGAACTCACTAAATGTCCGAACAGTTCCCTACTTTGTCTGCAATGCTTCTTTTTCTGCCACAGCTTTCTGTGATGGATTTTCTTATTTGTTCTGTGGAAGAGAGTTATTTGCAGAGATTCCTTCCTTCACTTGCCTCATATTTTGACATAGTAAACCTGAAGTCATGTGAAAAAGGCTTGTAAAAAGAATGACAAAGAATTCTAGACAGTATGAAAAAAATCCCCAAGAAACCAACCAAGCCCAAACCATTTCTGTGAGTGCTGCTGCACCCTGGAAAGGCATGTTTTTGCTTCCAGAGGGTGATGGGTCAGTCTCCTTAGGACTTTCTACTAGAACTGGCCTCCTGCCTGGCCACTTTGAAATGTCTCATTTGGCTCATCTGATTATCTCTGCTGCATTAAGGCCTGTCCAGTTTGTGAGTAGGTAGGCAGGGAGGAACACACATGTAGCATCAATACTGCTGTCGATAATGCTGTTGTGCACATCATCCCATTGTCTTTGTCTTTCAACCAACTCCCAGGAGAGTTAGACGCTTCTGGAGGTTTTGGAGGTTTATGGGAAGTACCCACATGCTTGCATGGTAGATGGAAGACTCATGGCTCCTTCAGTCCTGTGCTGGATGCTAGAATTGCTTGTGGCTTGTTGCTGGGGTCCATGCAGCTAAGAGCTACAGAACGCTTCAGAGGAACTGATGTCCTGTAATGAATATCAGAGCTTTTGTTCTGCAAAAGATTCATTTCTGTTGCTCAGCTAGATTTAAGACCTTCAATTTGTATAATGGAGGCTCGACTTCCCCTGTTTGTCTTCTGCTCAGTTAATGGGAATAGTTCAGTTTTTTCCTGGATTGGGGTAAACTATGTCAGTGTTTTGGAGGGGTGGGTGGGAAGGGAGGACAAGAAGAGAAGGTCAGCTGTTTTTAATACTGGTGCTTTTCTCCATGATCAAGGCATTCTAATTATACCCTGGATAAAATATCAAATTTCAAAGTCCTTCACACAAGGAAGGTTCATCACTTTTGAGTGGCATTAGATACACATGCACCCCATAACCACGTGTATCAAATGAATTTTAATTTTGATTAACTATATTAGCTGATTGCTGTTGTTTGATAGTATCTTATCTGGAACAGTGAATAATTTGTCCCATGCAGATATGTATCTTATATGGGAGTTCTCATAGAACTGGTTTAATTTTGCAGCTTAAGAAGTTGTTTAGGGTTACAGTGAACCTTTTCTGACTGGTGTGTTTTGACTGACTACTGGGCGACAGATAAGGATTTTAGTAGCTGCATGAGGGTGGTGTGTCCAGCCTGAGAAATGACTTCAGAAGTTTTTCTTCCAGTAATTTAAAAAGCATTGCACTGGAAAGTGCAAATGAGTAGGAGTTGTTCATTAACTTTATATTTAAGTTTTTTTCTTCTGCCCCTCTTTCAGAAGAAAATGCCTGCTGTGCTTTCTCTTTGTAATTAGTTTTTTATTAAGACCTAAATTGATTCTGTTACATTATTTCCATGCCAGATAAGCAGTAATTAAATATTTTAGAAGTGTAACACAAGATGGTAAGAAAGCCATATGAAATGTTCTTCATTTTTTATTCCATCTGCTGCTGTTATATGGTAGAAATCTTGTAATGTGTTTTTTAAATAGCACACTTTCAATTCTCTTATTTGTGTGGCTTTGGAAGTACTGGATCAGGTATTAAAATGTCATGCCTGCTAGAAAAGTGCTCCAGGGAGTTTTGTGGTGGGCTCAAAAAAAAGTTATTATGATAATTGAAAAGAAAAAATTGTCATATAATCTTATTTCTGCTGAAAAGAAAACCAGTAGCATCTAGCTACTTTTGTATCTTCCTGTTGCTTTCAGCTTTCATTAAAGAGAGCAGTTTTAAGGTTTGAAAGACTCTGGAGACACACATGTTTGAGAGTGTTTGTAATCTTCAAATAAATACCAAATCAGTGAAGTAAACCCCAAGTAATCCCAAGGAGAGACCGCTTTCGGTTCTGAACTGGCATTTGCTTACTCCTGCCTGTGTGAAAGGGAAAAACCTGCTGCTTGGATAAAGTAGTCTTTGGCAGGATTTGGGCAGATGGAGCTTATTCCTGTGTCTACAGAAGAAGTAATGTCTCTTAAGTTTCATGATGCTTTCTGTATTCTCTTCTGTTTTCAATGAAATCTACAGAATTTCTTGCTTTTTGTGTTGCAAGATGTTTCTGAAGGCAGTCTGGTTTTTTTTTCCAGCTGAGCCTGCAGGCAAGGCAGACTTGAGCAATATGCTCTGAGAAAAAGTGTGAATTTTCTCATATGTTTCAGTGAGCATTAATGGGAAGACTAATTAGGACAACTTGAAGCCAAAATTACTGTTTCTCTTTGAGACAAATTATTGGAGGCATCTATCAGCTGTACTTGGATATAAGTGGCATTCCAAGTTCAAATCTGCTTGAAGAGATTAGAATTGGAAGTGAGGAAAAGAAGTTTAAATCTTAACTCAAAATTAATTAATTTTTAATTTTATTCAATTTAGAAGAAGGAAAAAAATAAAAATCTACCTCATTTAGTAAGTCTAATCTAATAAATGAAGGAGATAATGTGTTTCTAGTTATTGTTGGTTTTAATTTTAGTTTGAAGACCATATTAACATTCAGTCAGCATTTTAATGCTATATTAAATACTGTTGCATATTTTTTGCGGGTTTAAGTTTTACAGATACACGTATGCAGGATTTCTTTTACCTTTCTCTTGCACATGTAACATTTCTGCTCCTAGAAAGCTGCATAGCCTAAAACACAGCTCAGTTCTTTTTGAATCCTAATACACTCTTATTTGCTTTGGATATAAAGAGGCCTGGGACTGCTGCCTTTGCTGGACTGACTTTGTGCTGTGTCAGATTCAGCTTCTAGCTAAGGCTCAGTACAAAGGTTGTTTCCTTGAAGGCTACAAAGCCAGCAGCCTCAAGCTAAGAAGTTACCTGTACAAGAGGAGATGCATTTCTTTCTTCTGTGCATTTCCATCCCTGCTTTCCCTGAGAGTCTCTTCCTCCTCTTCTGCTGCATGTTCTCCAAAGCAGGACTCCATCCTGCACTTTCCATCTCATGATGTATGTTTGTGACTCCAGCTCCATCAGGTCATATACCTCTCTTGCTCTCTGGTCACTTTGACATTCTCAGACAGGAGGCTATGTTATCTTTATTTCCATTGCATGGCAGGAGGCAGAGCTGAAAGAAGCTGATACTGTACCTGGCACAGGCAAAAAGGTTACATGTTGTGTGCATGTCACAATTTGGACGTGAGTAGTGTTTGCTGTCATCATCTCCAGTGTTGCAATATCTGTGGGCACTGATGTGTTTGGTAAGAAGACTGATTGCTTCTCCTTGAAAGGGGTTGTGTGGTCTCCTGTCTTCCTCTTTAACGTCCAGACAACCTCTTGAGCAATGCCAAGACAGAACAGCCAATAAAAATGTTTCTCTCTGCAGTATAGGATTTTTAAGGAGAAGGAGGATCTTTCATCTTGCATGCAAAAAATGTTACACTCGCATAAATTAGCAGCATGATTAATCAGGCAGCAAGCTGGTAGTATTCTGCTTTCCATTTAACTTTCTCACAGAATCAGAGAATAACCTGTATTGCAAGGGACCTACAAGGATAATCAAAGTCCCACTCCTGGTCCTGCACAGGACAGTCCCTGTGTGTGTTCTCTGGCCACCATCAGCACCCTGTGAACAGCTCTTGAACTGTTGGTCCCCTTCAGCCAGCTCTGACAGTTCTGCCGAGTCTTACAGAGAGCAACCACTATGAAAGTAGATGGCTACATGGAAACTGTGTGGCATGAGCTTTTGGACTGAAACAGGAGGGTACGTGCTGGGGCAGGGACTCTTGGAGAGGCAGGAAGGCTTCAGCAAGATTTCCTGCCTTTCTAGGAGTCCTGGCATTAACTATGTAATAAACGGGCAGTTGTTTATTCTTTGGTGGGCCATAATGCATTTTCCTTATGAAGAGTGTGACAGTAGGACTATATTATTTTGTGTTGGCTGCAAGTGTAAGAAGGGAGGAAGTCTGATCCCAAATAAGGAGGAATATGCAAGTTGCAGGTAGGGATATTTTTATTTGGATACGTGAAAAAATGAGTGCTACCATTTTTGAAAGTTGTTGCACCATTGGAAGTGCCCTTCCTTTTCCTGTCTGTGGTGTGGTATATTGAGTAAAATAGATGCTTTCAAAATGTGCTTAATTAATAAATAATGTGTTCTGGCTTCACCAAATCACAGTAATCTAGCGTGGCCATCAAACTGGTTATGCCAGTTGTAGAGCAATTTTTTTTTTTTACTTTTAAATTGTCCCAGTATGAATTCATGTAGTAGCTGACAAATCTCAGAGAAAGAGGTACTCTGTAGGTTTGGATAAAACAGATAAGAAGAATGTATCTGTTTTGCTTTTTGTCAAAAGGGACACCAGAAGAATCTTTTAATTAGAGCGATTTCATTGTGTCTATCTGCCATGAACCTGACTTGGTGGGAGCTGATCCTCTAATGAGGGAATTAAATGTTTATTTCTGGTAGCCCACAGCCTGTGACATGCTGAGCACATGTTGCTGGATGTGTGAGAGCTCTCAGCCAGTTCCCAGGAATTTCTCCTTTACCTCTCTCATCTTTGCTCTACTGTTCCCTCCTGAATATCACCTTTCTGATTTCTTTATTCTTGATATTTTGACTTGAGAAAGATTTTATAGACAAATTGATAGACCCAGTTTTTCTGTGGTGTTGTATTTTGATCTGTAAATACACAGCTGCTTGCTCACTCCTCCTGCCCCCACCCCTGACGGGACAGGGGAGAGAATCTGAGCTCTAAAAGTGAAAAAACTTGTGGGTTGAGATCAAAAACAGTTTAATAATTGAAAGGAAGAAAAATAGTCTAAGAAAAGTAACAGAAATAAGAATTCAAGTGTAGAAGGAAGACTGCAAGTGTAAACAATTGGTCACCACCACTGACAGTTGCCGGAGCAGCACCTTCCCGAAGCAGCCTTCCTATGGCTCCATGCCATAGGATGCAGAATATCCATTTGGTCAGTTGGGGTCCACTCTTCTAGCCCTGTCCCCTCTGAGTTCCTTGTGTACCACCAGCCTCCTCACTGGTGGGGTGAGAAGTGGGAAAGGCCTTGACTATGTTTAAGGACTGCTTAGCAGGCACTAAAATATCCCTAAATCACCAAAACAGTCTCCAGGACAAATCCAAAACATAGCCCTATACCAGGTACTGTGGAGGAAATTAACTCTTTCTCAGCCAAACGCAACACAGGACGCATACTTAGAAATTGGTGAGATCCAGAAAGGATGAATAACTCTGTTCAAGTGACCATAATTAAACTGGCTTGTCTACAGCACTGCCATTTTACAAAGTGCATTTATTGAATTGTTTTGCCTTCAAAAAATGGGAAGGGGGGTGATGGAAGGGGAGCCAGTCTTGGGGGTCCTCAACACATCTAACTGTTTGTGGTGTAGAAGGTCCTCAGTATTATGTGGGGTGGGGGAGAAATCCATCCTGCCACCTTAAAGCTGGGAATGGTTTCTTGACCTCACATGCTGAGAATTCTGTCTGAAGCTGCTCTTGCCAATGCTTAGTGCACTTTTCTTTTTGTAATTATGACACCTGAGCAAAACAAATGTGAAAATCTTCCACTCTAATTAGTTTCCATTCTCATGGTTAGAATGATCTAGAAAGCCCTATATTGTCAAGAAGCCTCTTCTATTTTTGCATTTCACCTTGAATTTGATATTTTGTCTTATCTGAACTAATGTTAATGAGCTCTGTGTTGCACTTATTCGTATGATAAATTTCTCTTCACAGATCATTCAACTTCAAGTGGTACATCATCATTCAAGCCCAGCCGATCACTGGTTTCTATTCCTACTGCCCATGTGATGCTGTCTAGTGCCAGCTCTTCACTTTCCAAACACAGGGAAGCTTTCAAGTCTGATGGTTCAAAATGGAATACAAGCTTTGTACGATCAGGAGGAGGCAGAAATCAGGGACCCCTGGACAATTCTCTTGACATGAAAGATGCAAGACCTGTAAGAAAATGGTCCTCCTTGTCTAAACTCAGCTCACCAAATAATTTCAGCCAAGATGGAAGTAGTCATTCAGTGGAATACAGGGCTGGTACGGACAAAGCTGTGCCACCTCAATTAAGGACAAATGGGCCAAGTTGTTTGCATGACAGCATGGAGTTGCTAAAAATTGAGGACAAAGAAATGGGGAAAAAGCGATCTTCTCTACTGGACTGCAAATACAAATTCGAAACGTGCAGCAAAGACGACTTTGTTTCAGATTCCCCAAGCAGGAGACATGCCTTAGACTTGACCTACAGTGCCTTACCTGAAAGCAAACCTACGGCAGGCGGCTGCGAAGCCTTTGGCCAGAGATACGCGACACTGGGACAGCAGGCTGTGAGCGGAGCTCCCATACAGCCGGCAGTGAGGACTCAGATGTGGCTCAAGGAGCAGCTACGGGCAAATCCCCTGGACTGCCGGCCTGCTGAGGAGCCCTACGGCGTGGCTGCATGGCACATGCAGCCGCTCGAGGACTTCAGAGTAGCAGGCGACCAGCCCGTGCAGGTGAGGATAAAGCTTGGTGTTTGCTGCCATCATGTGGCATCCTGTGTTATACCGGGGAAGCAGCAGGCAGTTTTTAATGAAACAGGAAAGGGAACAGGTCCTCCTAACCGAGTGATGGTATTTCTAAGCTTTGATTGTGACTGTTGTTGCTTGTTTCTCAACATTAGTTGTTTCTTGGGTTTTCTTTTATTTGTGCTGTCTGCCTATATACGGTTTACTTGGATTCACTGTGCCTCTCTGCATGGGACTAACAAGTCTTGATCTGAAGCTGGGCACAGAAAGAGGTTCATCAAGTAGCCTTTTTAGTAGTTTTAGAGTAACTGCATAGTGGGGGAAATGTAAAGGTATTTTGACTTGAATGAGCTTACAAAGAGGCTGCATTTATGCATTCAGCAAAATAAGAAGTGACTTTTGTATAGTGCAGTGGTGAATGAATATTCTGTCTCCTCATGCCTAGTACTTAAAAACAGAATTCAGTTTGATATTGCTGCTTATTTTTTAACGAATAAAAATCAACTAACAGCAGTCAACAAATCTGGTTTATTTAAATAAGATGGTATATGTGGTTGATGCATCATATTTGAAATATTTTCATAGTGAGACTCTCAAGCACGTAGTTTTAAGAGACACCCTTTCTATCATGGGAATTCAGTCTTTGTTTCCAGCTCTTCCCCTAATGGGGAAGTACAGCTTGTGAAGGAAAGCAGTATTTAAGATCTACATGTTCATGTTTACCTGTGTAGTAAGTTTGTCTTGGGTTGACAAAAAAATCCCAGTTTACAATATATAAATTTCTCTGAAAGGCATTTTAGGGTTAGACTAGGATATTATCTCAGCAGAGGTAATCTAGCTGTATGTGCAGATTTCCTGTTTTCTTCAGCCTGAAGTACACGAGGTAACTGACAAAGAGTTGTGCTCAGGTTTTGTTGTTCCTTCTGTTGTATATTGATGGAAAGAGTGACAAGTTTAGAGATTCTTAACATCCAGTTTTGGTCTTAAGGATGATCTGATTTTGTTTTTTTGGTGATGTTTGTTGGGTTGAGTTTTTTTATGGGGTTGGTTTTTGTTGGGTTTTCTGTTTTCAACTTAAGAAAATTGAAGCCAATTAATATGGCCAAAGTAATAGTAATCTTCTAAGGCTTTGTCTAAAAACCTGACATTGCTACAGGTAGTCACCCTTTACCTTTATTGCTGCAGAAACCCTCATCTTTCTGTAAGCACTTTGAAGATTCTGATGCTGCTGAATTCCTCAGGTAGTGTGTGGAGGCTGATGGGGTCCTCTCAGAACCAAAGTGACAGAGACTGGCTCAGTGCTGAGGCGGGGTCCAGGGCACTGCCAGCTGGACTCCAGGCAGTTGACACGTGCTGGTGGCATTGAGGAGCACACAAAGGGTTTGGGAAGGGACATCAGAGTGCCATGAGGGAGCTTGGTCTATCCATTCATTCAAGTCTTCCCAAACACCCAAAATGCGTAGCTGTAGCTGCCAGTGATGCTGTCTGTGAGATTTGTGATCAGGTTACTGTGCCTGGTAGTTCTCTTATTGGATTTAAATATACAGAATGACAGAATATTAAGGCTTGAAAGGGACCTTAAAGATCATCTAGTTCCAACCCCTCTGCCATGGGCAGGGACACCTCCCACTAGACCTGGTGGCCTTATCCAGCCTGGCCTTGGAGTCTGCCAGGGTTGGGGCATCTATAACTTCCCTTAGCAACCTAGTTCTGTGTCTTACCACCCTCACAGTGGTAAGACTTCCTTCCTAATACTCAGCTTTAAATTTCCCCGTTTTCAGTTTGTACCCATTACTCCGTATTGTATCACTGCAATTCCTGGGAGGAGCTCCAGTAGGCCCCTTCAGATACTGGATGGTTGCTGTGAGGTTTCTATGCAACATTGCCTTCTCCAGGCTGAACCAGCCCCACCTTCCTCAGCCTGCTTTCATAGGAGGAGTGCTCCAGTCCTCTTACCAACTTTGTGGTCTCCTTTGGACTTGCTCCAACAGTTCCACATTCTTTTTTATGTTGGGGGCACCAGAACTGTATGCAGTACTCCAGACAGGATCTCACAACAGTAGAGTAAGGTTTATTTACTTATTTACTTCATTTAGATACATGCCTGTTTATAATGTCATGTGTGCCTTTACAACACTTTGTTTAGGATTCATGTTTTAGAAATAGATTTTTGTTTAGATCAAAACCACTCTCAGCTTTTGTCCTTCATGTCTCAGAAGTGCTTTCTCACTCTGATCATGTTTAAATATGGTACAAAGGCAAAGTTAAATGTTTGAAACAGGTGAAACACTGTATGTATTATTACAGTTACTCAGAAACTTCATCAGTGCAGGCATTGCTGCCGAGCTGTTTTTGAAGGACAGAGCCAGCAGGGGGAACACAAGCATTATTTATCTTTGATTCAAAAACAGTGCTGTACCTTCCCTGGTGTTTGGGATTTGACATTTTTGCCTAAAACTGACTTTTGTATTACTTGTTTGTTTGTTTTTGGTTTGATTTGGTTTTTTGTTTCACCTGTAACTTCTACATCCCTGTGGAGGAAATTCCTGATGGCATTAGCAAGCACTTCCATTGGCATGATCTGGAGTCATATTGCTGGGCCTTGAAATGGGATCATGTCCTCAAGTGAGGTGTGGTTGTGAAGTAGGACCCAGAGAAGGTTAAATGAAGCATGTGCAAGGGCAGTGAGCCTTTGGGCTCTTAGAGGTATCCCCTGCTGTCCCTCCCTGCCCTCTTGCTTTCTGATGGAGGTTACACCTTTAAGGAGGAGAGATGCCAGAAGCAATGAAGAAACAAGAATGGTTCTTCCTGTCTTGATACCTGTTTTTTAAAGAAACCTGAGTATCATTCTGCTGTGGCCTTTTTTCAGAGATCACATGTACATGGGAACTGGTATTTTATTATTTCTGAGAAACCAAGAAAACTGCAATCCTATATGCATATAGGATGTATATCTAAGAGATAGCGTAGAAGGTGTAAGAGGAAGCTGATGATTTATGAAAGGGGCAAAAGGCACAGCTCTGTACATTTTTTCTTTTCCTTTTAGTGAGGATTACTTTTGCACTTTTGCTTTTAATACCTGTATATCCTGATGGAAATGTAGTGGTTTTTCTAGGACTGAAAACAATTAGTGTATCATGATTTTGCTTTAAAACTACTATTGCCATGAACAGAGAATACAACAAACTTTGCTTTCAACTGTTAATCTAGAGCAGCTTTGTGCATTTTTAAGATAACTGCACTCTGTAGTCTCCTCTTCTACCAGATTATCACTAATGAAGTAAGAATAGACAGCAACAGTTTTCTGAGTTGATTTTGAGGACTGATGGTTCATGAACAGCTGTTGGACTTAGTAATACACACTACAAATATAAGTTTTTATGTCCTCACAGACTGATATAGACAGTTCACCTTAGAAAACTCTAATTCAGAGTTAGTTTTTGTAAAATCAGACAAATTTTCTATTTGTTTACTCTAAAGACTAATGGAAAGTATAATGTAACACCCTTCAAAAGCTGTTCCAAGGGTCATTACTTTCAAGCTTAATATTCTCTGCTTCCTTAGTACTCTGAAGTTGACTGAACTCGGTGGTTTTTCTTATACTTTGCTCCCCACATTATAACGTCTGTCATGTGGCTTTTCTATTCCAATTGTACACCATGGGGTAAAATAAAATTTCCTGTGCGTTGTAAGGGAAGCTCTGAGTGTTGGGTAGAAGACCTACAGCTACATTGTGATTGTCCTTCAGGATGTGGTCATGTTTGCAACTGCAGAAAATGTGCTGTGGAACAACAGAATACCTCTTAGAGAAGGTGCATCCTTCAGCTGTGGGTGTGACATTCGTGCATTTCAGAAATAAATCTCCAAGGAGAATCTGGTCTTTGGTTATTGTGTAACATTTTGGAGTTGCATTCTTAGCTAATGTGAGTTATTTAATGTATGCTTTCTGAAAATATTCTCCTACTCATTTCCTAGGAACAGATTTTAACAGTTCTTCCATTTATGGAGTTCAGTTTATGCACTGAAACAAAGAAATTTTGCTTAAATGAAAACATTTTTCATGCAGAATTTATATTTCATCATACACTTAATTGTTTAATTGTTTTCAATATACAGCTGATCTTTAAATAAGGAAGTGTGTGATATGGGCTGTATTAAGAGAAAAAAATGCTTATAACACACAACAGCATTTCCCATTTACTGAACTTGGAGGCCATAAAATCTAAATTAAAAGGCTCTATGTTTTCAAACAGAGGCATTTCTTAAAGTCTGATCCTATTATGTATCCTATTATCCGAATACATGTAGGTAAGTGCTGTGTGTTAGTCCAAAAATTAGATTTAAAATGAAAGCATGCCTTTAAAATTGTTGGAGATCATATAATAAGAAGGAAAGATTCAGAAGATTGTGTATCTACGTATTAACTTTGTAAGTATCACAGTATGAAACTCCTTATTCCAGTGTACAGAGCATCTGTATGATTTCATGGTGTGCTAAATTGTGTCAGAATATTGCAGAGCTAATAGGTGGAAATTACTTAAGCGCATCTTTTCCCTTTAATGTACCAGGTTTAGTGGGGTTTTTTAATGAGGAAAACACTGGATTGATCATACCATGTATATAAAAGTTGCTGGAAATTAAGTTTTAATGCAATGACAAGTTTAGAGTTATTAGAACAATTTTTGTTGCAAAGCAGAAAAGGAAGAAAGTAAACTGCACGCATATCTAAGCATTGGTAAACAAAGCTGTAAAACTTTAATTGAAAGAAAAGTCATAACATTCGTCAGATAACATTGTTGCTACATGAAACTTTATTCTTAAATAAAGCAACTCAAAGCTGGGTTTTTTTACAATCCTGTCAGATCAGAAAATTAAAATTATTAATATCAACATTTTTCCTGCATCTGTACTTTTCAGGAATATAAAACTTTTTAACCTGAGGGATTATCACTTTTAGCTAGCAGAGTGAACTGCTTTACTGTAAGCCATAACTAAGCTTCTTATAGTCTGTTCCTTTTGCTGTGAAGTTGGTAGCCCAGCAAATGGGATTCCATTCATTATAAGGTGCTTGTAGATTCAGTCTGGAGTAAGTGCTAGCAGATGATCGGAAACCAAACTTGGACTGTGCTTGATTGCAAAAAGAGCCTTGACACTGGCTAGCTGATAACTTTGCCAGCTTTATATGTCATCTTGGGAAAACGCATGTTTCAGTTTCAGCAGCGTATTTCCGCATTTGTTGAGGATTCTGTCACGTTCATTGCTGGAGGAATCTACTGGGGTTGTATCTGGGGATTGTTTCTCCATGCTCTGACAGAGTTTCTCACAGACTTCCTTGGTATGTAACTTTTGATCTGGAAATACATGCTGGTTGGTGGCAATAGGCTCATCTTCCTCAATTTATTAAAAAAGAATATGTGGTTTTATTGTTTTGTCAGGGCCAACTGGTGTCACAGTGGTTTTCCTAAGATAGAGAAACTTCTGAATATGCAGAAGGTCATAGAGACCGTAAGCTTTGGGTAGTCCCAAGCAGTATCTCAGTGAATAAGCATTTTGTTGGGAAAATTGTTCTTGTTCTGCTTTGGGCTAGAGTCGGTTTCCTGTTTGTTTCAGTGGTTTTGGTGTGTTTTGAGCCATCTATGTCAGGCATCAGCAGGAATTCTCTTAAGTAATACACAACTATGTAACCATTACCACATATATCTCTGGTATATAAATTTATTGATTTTTTTTTAAAAAGCAGAATATTTCAAGATTATCGAAATAAACGATGAAGTGCTTGTTGTGATAATAGCTGTGCAAAGTTTTCTGCTTTAAATGCAAACAGATTGGACTTCGTACTACCATAACGACCAACTTCAAAAAACTATGGGTATGTAGTTTGCAGAAGCCATTTCAAATGTTTATTGCACATATTTCAGCGCAGGTGATAAAAAAGCTTTTGTTTTAACTATCTGTGCTGCTCTAGACCTTTGTTGGTTTGGCTGGGGCAGAGGTAATTTCCTTCATAGTAGCTGGTAGGGAACTACACTTTGGATTTGTACCAGTCTGTAGGCCCCTGCTAACTGCTATACCATGAATAAAATTAACTTCATTCCAGACAAAACCAGCACACTAATGCTCTCTAAGCTTTGGAGCAGGTAGCATAGAGTGGAATGTGGGTACTTACTAATGGCAGGACTTCCTTAAGCTTTCAAGTTAGCTGGGCATACTGCCTTTTCCTGTGAAAAGGCTATTCATACATCCAGTTCAGATGAGTCTCCTGCAGATAACTGAGTAACAGTAGTGAACATATGGAAGTTGGGGGTGTGAACATGAATAGATATATTCTATTCTGTAACATATATCTATAATACACTCAGCAGTATATGTGCTGAATCAGGGGTGTGCTGTTGGCAGTAGGAAGCTGGAGCTGGAGCTTCCCCATCCATGAAACATCATCTGCCTCTTTTGCACGTGTTAATCTGCATATCTATGGCAATAAATTTACTGTACAATATGTATTTGTTGGTGCACACTCTTCCTATGTTTCACTTGGGAAAGAGAGATGCTCAGAGGAAGTTGTTTGGCTCCAATGTAATGTATAAAAATCTGCTTCTGCTCCCCTCCTTTCCCAGTACTTCTTATGTTTTTAGTGCTACCTTCTGGAAAATCATTCCAGCAGAAGTGTGCTCTTGTTGGTCACTCTCCTTCCCAGGACCCTGTGGGAAAAGTACAGCATCCTGTAAAGAGCCACAAAAGAAGGTCCTGTAAGAAGCTTTTGCTGCATGCCTAGAGGTGAGAACAGGCTATGGACTGAGGATTGCACTGGCAAGTAACAAGTGGTCTGTCAAATACGGCTGGAGGGCTCCCACACTGCTCACTTGACCTGTGCATAAGTGGCAAATCCTCTTACTGAGGCTGTAATGTATCTTGGGTTTGTGCAGCTGCACCTACTGCTCGCGTATGTGCTGGTGCTAAGAGTTTCCTGGATGGAGTTAGGATAACCCTGGGTAATGGCCCTTTGTTTTTCAGTTGTTTTGGCAGCTGCTTCTTTTGATATCTGGATAACAGAAGGCTTCTGGCTTTTAAGGTGTTGCAGTGAACCACAGGTGGTCAAAAAAGGTCTAAATAATAATTATGTTTTCATATTTGACCTTCACTTATCCCCATCTCTGCTACTGCAAGCTGCTTTTCAAGGATGTATTTGTTTCCCTTTACAGCATCTCTGCTTTTGTCTCCACGGGTAATTTGATGTGTGCTGTCAACTCAAAGCTGGCATTTTGGTTTGCCTTCCTGCTGTCATTTCCCATGAAGTACATGTTCTACAGAAATCCCATTTTAAAAATTCAATTTCTACTGTCCCCTTTTTGCAGAAATTGTTCCTTGAATGCTGCAAATAATTTGTAGATCTTTAGATAACCATCAGCTGTAGCAATGAGAAGCTACAGTAGCTGCTGATGCATTCTTGGATTTCTTCGGGTACTCTGCAAGGCTGTTGGTGCTTTCTTCACTCAGTGGCAGGTAGATACTTGTGCACAGCTCTCAGGATTGCTTTCTGATAAATTTGGGGTGTGAACACATTCTGTAATTGTTGGACATTTCAGCCTCTGCAGTCTTTGCATGCTTTTTTATTCAGGTAGTCTAAAGTGTCTAGATTATCATTGCAAAATCCAGAGGGTGAAATCTGAGAAGGAAGCAGAACCTCGCAGAGGTTCACATCAGCTTCACAAGGATAAATGCGAGCACTAGAACCAAGAAAATGAGCAGAAAGTTGAGTAGCAGGTTGAGACCTCTGTTGTTGGCAAGATCCATAATGTGCATCAGTCTGCCCTCTTGTACCTGCACCAGACTGTTAATTGTAGCTTAGGGTTGCTCCTTCAGTACTAAACCATGTAGGTTCCCATGAATTTCATTGTGTTCACAGCTCTTTTCCTGGTTTTTAGTTTCTGCCACTTAGGAAAAAAAAAAAGTAGGCTTACAATCACTAGTTGTTCGGGGTTTTTTTCTGGAAAAGTATTCTGGGTGCTCTTACAAGCCTTTTTTCTCAAATGCCTTAAAAATAAAATGAAATAAAATTAAGGTTAATGATAACTTTCATTCCAGTACTGAAGATTTTCTGAAGAACTAATAATTGGAGGAAGGACTTGAATTTTCTTATGCAGTTTGGCACTTCATTGACTTTTCTAATGTGTACGGTACTTTCCAGACCCACTGTATTTTCAAAAGATTGCTCTCAAGACTTGATCTGTTTCAGCAACAGACTGTTGAAAATCTACTTCTAAAATACCTCTGTAGGTGACACACCCCTCGGCCCCCTGCTTGCTTATCTGGGCAAAATGTCTGTCTGTTAATAGGAGTATTTCCTACCCTTCTAGGGTTTGGCCCCGTGCAGTGCAGTCGTGTTTAGCTGGTAATGTGCAGTGTAAAGTCCATTGCAGTCTTGCAAATGCCTTATGAAGAATCTGGATTGAGCTGGCAGAGGATGTGTCCTTGGTGCTTTTAATAGCACATATGCAATTACCTATTTTAAGATGGCATTAATAACTTAACAATTGGATTTTATTTATAGAAATATATATACATAAATGAAAGGAACATACAAACCCACTCAGCCCTAACACTGCTAACAGTTGCCAAAACTTCCTTTTAATAATCAGCTACATTTTTAGGGAAGATCACAAGAGGGCAGTATTTTATAGTTTTACATTTTATGCAAAGGTGTAACATCTGGCATCATTTCACTTAAAAAATAAAAAGCTTATAAAGCAATCAATCAGATGTTACTACAGTAAATATATGGCCTGAGTTAATTAATTTAATTTACCAGGGTTCTTATTGAGGTGAGCATCAGTTTTAAAGGATTCCTTATAAATATGTTCTGGGCTTTTGTCTGTTTTTTTTTTCTTTTTTTCCCCCCCACTTTTTATCATGGAGTCCAAGCTAAAAGGATTACATTTGTTGTTAAAAAAAGACATCTCTGGATCTTGCAGGATTTCACAAAAAGAATTCCAGCTGTATTCTGCTAGGCACTATTCATTAATAGCCATACAAATACAGGTATCTGGTCTGTAATCTCTAGTGTGATCTATATGCTTCCAAATATAAATGGGAACACTCTCTAAATGAATGTGTTCAATTACTCTGCTCTAATTTTGGCAGAGAGGATATAGATAGAGTATGTTTCAGCATACATTAAAAAGTGTGTACCTTTTTTATGATTACTGTTCTGTGTGTATCCCAGAATGGATAAGGTTGGAGGCAACTACCATCCTCCTGGTTGTAGGAAGACGGGCCTACAAGCAGGGTGATCCTAGAGCACGTGAAATAGGATTGTGTCCAGGTGGTGTCTGAACATCTCCTGTGAACGAGACTCCACAGCCTCTCTGGGCAGCCTGTTCCAGTACTCAGTCACCTGCACAGTAAACAAGTTCTTCCTCAGGTTCAGGTGGAACTTCCAGTGCATCAGTTTCTGCCCATTGCCACTTGTCCTGTTGCTTGGCACCACCCAGCTCATCCTCTTGGCACCCCCCTTCAGATACTGATGGGCACTGATGATGTCCCCTCTCTCAGTCACTTCTTAAGGCTGAACAGGCCCATCTCCATCAGACTTTACTTATGACAGAAATACTCCAGTGCCTTAATAATTCTCTGTCACCCTTTGCAGCACCTACTACAGGAGCTCCATGTCTCTCTTGTACTGAGGAGCCCAGAACTGGACACAGCACCACAGCCTCACTAGGGTGGAATAGGGGGGCAGGATCGTCTTCCTTGACCTGCTGGGAAATCTTCTTTGTACTGCGTGCTAGGATACCACTGGCCTAGCTGTACCATTGGCCATTGGAGTGGTTGTAGCAAAACTTACATAAAAATTCTTTGTGCACGGGGGTAACAAACATTTTGTGCGTGTTGTGTGAATAATTTTGTTTAAGACTGTTTTACTCTTGTCTGTCCACTCACTGAGTGGTTCAGTTCTGCCAGGAAGGGAAGTTGTTGCTAAATTGCTGTAGAACAGTTATTAAAGAAATGCGAGTATCTGCTGCCTTCTAAAACACCTTATGGACTAGTCTTGGTCAGAGCAAAGTTTCAATTTTTAAATGGGTAATGTTTTCACATAGAGAATAATAAATTATTCTGTTATTGAATAAATTATTTTCTCATTTTTTTGCTGAGGAGCTGGCTGAGGGAACACATCTTTAAAACCAGCATATTTTGGTTCCTGATTCAACTCATTGCCAGTATAAAATTGTCGTGGAAGTTGGTAATTTTTTGGAGGAAGAGTAATACCAGATTGTTGCCTGTTTACTGCCTTTATTCACTACTAGTGTGTAAGATGACCTTAGGAAAAAGATTAGGCTTGGGTGGAAGTGTAGCAGAGAACTGAAAACATAATCCAAGCTATGCGCTATACATGTTTGCAGTTTTTATTATGGCTCATGAAAGTGGTGAACTTTTTGATTACACTTGCATAAAATTCATTAGGAATAGTTACAAGCACTAGCTACTGAGTGGGAATCGGGTACATGTAAGTGATCTGGACATTGCAAAATAGTCAAGATTACTCTTGAAAACCAAAACAGAATAAATAGAGATTTAGAGAATTAGAAAGCTGTGTAATGACTAGCTTCTTTTCACATAACTTTAATAAGTAAGTAATAGAATGGATGCTTCTTTCTAAACAGGATTGGATATATTTTATGCATTAATATTTTCCAAGCAGTCCTTTTATTAAATAAAAATACGGTAGATATAATTTTTAAAACTCTTATAAGTCTAAAAAGAAGATTTTATTATATAAAAAAGGGGTTTTTTTAAATTTCTGGGTTCAGTTGACAGTTAGTGATATAGAGGATAGTGACAGATTTTCTGATCAACAGAAGCCTAAGACATAAATGAACGATGCAGTATATGCAATATATCTGCATTGCTGTAAAATACCAGTAGGGCTTCCAGTTTATTGATAACTTGGTTTTGTTCTTGTTTGGTTATTGTTTTAAAATAAGCTATGGGCTTTCAGGTACATAAGAGGAAATTGGAGGGTTTGTTTTTATTGAGCTACATTTTTTAGCAATGCTTTACTCTGGCTCGTTTATATTATGGGCTTGTGAAACCTATAACCCAAACATGTCCTCAGAATGTGCTGATGCTTTACTGTTAATACTTTTTTCTTCAGCAAGTGTTCAGTACTGTAAAACTGTTGTCTATTTCCAGTTGAAGTCTCTTGAAACACATCCAAAGCAAACTAAAGCTAGAAACTCTATCCATCACAAAAATACAGATTTGAAAAGAGAAGAAAAGTAAGAAGGATTAAAAGGAGAAATACACTTGCTAAAATCTCATGCATTTGTGAGAGTGGTCAGAATGTATGAAATGGAAATTGACATTTACACTGACAGATCAAATCAGTAATGCTCATATACTAACTTGCAAGTGTGGGGGTGTGTTGCCAGCCTCACCAGTGCTTGCCCTAATCCTCACACAAGTAGCTATCTTAATTTCCTCTAGTGGGTAACTATATTTCAGAGTCTGGTCTCAACATACCTACTCACCAGATAGAAAATTCACCACTGGATTTGCTTGCATTCCATTGAATACAGAGATTTTTCCCTTCCTGCTCAACTGTTCATTGTTAACTTCTACTCATGAAATATTAAGTCTTAAAGGCAGAATACAGGATAAACTTGTTTTGATTTTCTGTATTCATCAGTAAGAATGTTTACATAGAATGGAATAGAAGAATATATCTTTAAAACATGAATGTCTGGCTGACCTCTGTCTGTTGATTCTTGAACTTTCTTTAAATTTGAGAAGTGTATTGAATTTCTAGGAATTTTGCTTAATACCAGCAACATCTAGTAGGGTGAGTAGGCTTGGAAGTCTTCTACTCAGTCTTGTTACTCACATTTTCTGGAGTGGAAGTGTCATCTTTTATGTGTATAGCCTATGGTTTACATGTTGAAAAGATATTTCTGCAGTGCTTTCCCCTCCTGTCCATAATTGTTTACAATGAACTTTTTTATCTGTCATTTATTTTAGGAAAGTACTTGCATGTTCTGTAGCAGGAAGATGAGGATGTTACTTTTATTTGTATGGATGCACTTCAGTCACAACAGTAATAGTGACCTAGGCTTTTCTCTTTGCCACGTCAGGCATAAGCCACCTCATGTGACATTGGCAAGTTCCATGGTTTTTGTAGTTTTAAATTAAGGAAATTATTAAATAAATTAGAATACACCCTAATTAAGTTGTCTAAAGGCAAATATTAGGAACTCTGAGATTCCAAGTTGTGCCAGTTGTCATTGCAGTCAAATTACTATGGTAAACTAATTTTTTTTAGTATCAGTTATGGTACTGTCAATTTTTTCCTGCAAAACATAATGAAAAGTCTTTCCAGATGTCATATATATAAGATTCCTTAAATAGGGAGAAAAACATACGAAACAGTTTTTCCATTCTGATTTAGAAGAGATTTTTGGTTCATTCTCATATGCCTTTGAAAAACACTAAAGCAATTTGAATGCCTTCAGTTGAAAATGCAGAGATGCAACACCTTGAACTAAGCAGAGCAGAAATTTTCCCAGGATGTGTTGAGGGCTGTGTACCTGTAAACTCTTCCTTGGGCAAGGCATGGTCCAAATTTGGAACCCTTCCAAGGGCTTAAAGATTTTCAGAGAAACCTAAAAACACTTAGGCCCCAAAAAGTGATGGTAGTATTTATCGGCCTAAAACATTGAATTTACCAACTGCTGGCTGTTACTGATCAGACCAGATAATCTGATTTACTGATACTTTACCCCATGTAGTAAAGACATTTCTTGATTGAGACTGGCAAACTGAGTCATGCACAACTTTGTAACTACAGGCTCTAAACACTGTTCTGCACATAAAATGGTTTTTAATACATGTAGTGGGCAGTAAGATAACAGAGCACTGGTTGGCACACCCTCTAGTCCAAGTGTTAGCCCCTGTCACATGAGGATCCTTGCACTGGGAGTTGCACGTGTAGGTCTCTTTTCCCCCTGGGGTGACTTTCCTAGAGGACAGGGCAGAGAAGTGCTGGAACTTCAGAGAAGCATCACAATGATACAGATCAGCAAGAGGCAAATTAAAATCAGGCAGAAATTCACAAAGAGCTCTTGGAGCCTTTGGCGTGCTTGTGGGTTGACCTCAATAGTTGAGGCTCTCCTCAGAGCAGAGCGGGTCATGTGTTGGACCTTCTCCATGGCAACAAGAAAGCAGAGGGCACAAATCAGAGGTTTTAAGGAGTGCAGGAAAGAAGAGCAGTGGTCAGGAACAGTGCAAAGTGCCTAATATCTTCTCTTTGCTTTAGACAGCCTTTGGGGAGCTGGAAAGCAGGAAAGCAGAGAATTAGAAGTGCAGAAGTGTTTTTATGAGTGCAAATGGAGATTGTTTCAAGGTTCTAAAAAGTCTAAAATAAACAGATTGCTTTTACGGTGTTTTTAGATTAAAACAGGATTTTAGAATTTTGGTGGTTTAAGTTTATATTTGTGCTGTATTATGCCTCTCCTCCTGAAGGCTACTGAGCACCTGCTTCTAAGCGGTGTTGAGTAACTGTACTATGGAAATTGTGGATGTCTGGGTTTTGCCTAGATTATTGCTTAGGTCCTAAGCTCTCTGTTTTACGCAGTCTCTGAAAGGGCTGTGGCTGGTTGCCTTTCCACACACACCCTTCTGCTTTATTTGTTCAAGCACATGTGAAGGCTTGATGGTAAGAGTAGGGTCACAGACCTTTCAGCCAGGAGATCTGGACAGTCCTGCTGGCTGGTACTGACAGGGCAGATAATCTGATTTACCAGTACCTTCTTCTGGAAGGGAGGAAAAGAAATCTTGCTGAATTATTTCCATTCCAAGAAAAAGTTCTTTATGGTGGGCAGTTAAAACCTGATGCATCACTGCTGTAGAGAATTTTAGTAGCATAGTTCTCAACAGACAAGACAGGGTAAGGCCTAAATCTTTTTTTATGCATGTAGGACAGTGTATTACAAACATGGGTGCAGAATGCAGAGGACTGCTGTGAGAAAGCAAAGCATTTACACAACTTTGTCTTTCAAGTGAGCATTACATTTAAAGTGTATTTTTCTCCTTTTTAGTGGCAGATGGAAGGACAGGGTATCAGTTTCTTTAAAACTCCAAATAAGCAGTTGCAACATTAAAACCCTCCTGTAGAAACCTTCCATGGCAAGAAGCTGGCTTTGGTATGTGCTTGTTTAGCTCATGGTGAGTTGGATTCTGAATGTAGGTGCTGTCACAATGTGAAAACCTGGTTTTAAAAATAATGATGATATATGCATCTGTCAAACTTTGTTCCTAAAGCTGCATTTACCCCTAAACATTTAACCTATTTATATTGTGTTCTTATATTTCACAGAAGGCCTTTCCTTATTACCACTTCATTATTTTTTTCTTGGAAATAAGTGAAATTATATATGCCACATAAAGGAAAACAGTTGCTTAGATGTCTGCTGCCCAAATTATATGATGATCCTGACTGAATCAGAGATATTTTGTTGCCCATGAATTTGTCTTTCTATGTGGTAAAAATGGAAAAACCTTAAGAGGAAATTAAAGTGTCTTTCAGACTCTTCCTTTTTTAATCTCTGCATGTTGGACTGTAGAGTTAAATGGTTCTATATGAACAGAACACACATATTTTCAGTGGCCGTGTTGGTATTTAAGAGAGACTTTCAAAAGTAATCAGATTGTACATGGCTATTTTAGTACCTTTAGAGGATTCCATGTGATGACATCTCCTTCTCAAACTGAACTTCAGATTTTGTTATGATTTTTTGAGCTGTAGTTGATCTTAAGTTTATTGCAAAAAAAAATATACCAGAACATACTCTTGTAGTGACTACAATTTTTCATCTTTGTTTGACTTTTTGCTGTACCTGTTTCCATCTATTTAAGCAGTTAAAATGCTTGCCAAGTATATTCTGCTTAGCTTTTTGCTAGTCATGGTCTGTCCCAAATGCAGTAAAAGCAAGATGTGCACAGAGATTGTAAAGTCTCTTGGCTGAATGCACATTCATTTTCCCAGCCCAGTACAGGCTGGAGTGCATTAGACTATTTATCTTCTTGCAGACAAATCCCAATAGATGAACCACAGATGGGTTTACATGGATAGAGAGGAGTTTGTATAACCAGCTTCTATGACAGACACTGCCCAGAGAACAGCATTTCCTGTGGGTGACTTCATCACTGCATTTTAAGTCATTTTTTCAGTGTCAGGTGTGTGCAACTCTTGGTCTTGGGGTTGTGTGTGACCTTCTGCAGCAACATTTATCTTTCCTGATTGTTTTTCTTTTTTTTTATTATTTTTTTTTCTTTCTTGGGGCCCACAGAAGGATTGGAACAGCATCAGTGTGTACCTGTGTACGTGCTGCAGAAAAAATATACATCCCATTTCATGTGCACTGCATTAGGTGCACTCGTGCTGGCACCTGCACTGCTGTGTTGCTGCATACGTTTCACTTGCATGACTCAAGGGGAAAGGCCCTGGGGTTCTGAAGTCCTTCTGTAAAAAGCAATATTATCTGGTTGGGCATCATGGATGCAGTAAGGCCAAAATAGATATTTCTGACCAGAAGGGTCAGAAGAGGATACAAAAGAATCTTTAAAAACGGAAGGTAACATAAGTTAAAATCTCTGTACCTCATACAGCTAGAAAACATAGAGAAGGGGTGAGGAGAGGATAAAATAGATTGAGTTTCTTGATTTATGTGGTTTTGGAAGTTTTAATACATCTATGTGTTGTTTAACCCCCTACTCCTGTCTGTGGGATAAGTTCTCTTGTAAGCAAAGGAAGCCAATTCTGTGTCTGTATTTCAACAAGTTGTCTTTACAAGTGCTCAAGTTCAACTAATAAACACATACCTTGCTTGTTAATCCTCCATGGTGCTGTCACCCACCTAAAGTGTGCAGAAAGAGAAACAGATTCAGAGTGCAGCTGCATACGGGTGGCTATCAAGGTCAAAATAAACAGCTTGTAAAATATTTACACAGAAACAAAGACTGATCATTGTCACAAATAGTAGCTGGTCTCTGCTGTTCAGTCCCCGGTGTTTTAGGCCAGTATAAAGAAGAATTGTGCATGCACACACCACTTCTTGAAACAAAAGTGCAGCATAAGGGCAAATTATATTTGATATTTTTTAGAAGCCACAAAGTGTGACTTGTGTGACAAGACTGAGCATCACACAAGAGGAGCAGTTGGCTGCATTGCTGTGCGGTTTTGTTTTATCAGTGCTGTTAATGGATGTGCAAAGCTTGTCTTAGGCACGGAGATTCACAGAGTGGATCTGCAGGTGGAGGTCTGGTGGCTGACCCTGGATGTTACTATGTAGGGAATCCCCTATACCCCTATACCCCATACTTTAGAATGAGTCACTGATCACAATTATTCCTTCCCACTTCACTGACATGTGACTGTTTCCCTGATTTGTATTAGGTTATTTTTATCTTTGTTCCTGGGTGCCCTTCACAATGAGAGGGAGTATGTGACCAAAGTGAAAACTGTGGGCCATGCTCATTCCTGGTGCAACTGCTTTGACTCCCTTGAAGTCACACGGGATAAATTTGGCTCCCTTGGAAATGCCACAGCCTGTTTCCTGTCATAGGTTCACTAAATGCAGCAGTGATATCAGTGGAATAGAAGTGGTTTGACTTACTTAAATTCTTGTAGTTCTACATGACCAAGTGAAGCCCTGAGGGGCTGTTAAAGTTATGTTGCATAAGTCTGTTGCATAGATTTTTACAATGAGATGTCCCAAAACCCCAGTAATTCACTTCTATCTATTGAAAAAAGAAGTCTTACTAACCATAAACATAGTGATGGAAAAAGTACTATAAAGTTATGTTGATTGAAGATTTAGGCACTGACTTGTGGCATATAATGCAATTTTTCAATCATATGGAGAAAACATTTCCTTGGGACAGGGAAAAAAAGAAACAGTTCAGCTCATAGTTTGAGAAGTGCTGGTAACAGGAAAAACAAACTCATTTTATCTTTCTCTTTACCTTTTGTCTGTCATAATGTGATTGAGAAGATTACAATAGATAAATTCAGCTTCTGAGAAGTTACTTAATGCCAGGAAGGTCCTGTTAACCCTTTTTTCAATCTCAAGAAGGCAAAATCAATTTTCAGTTCTATTGTCTTGTAGTTTTGCCTGTCGGAACAAAACTTTACTTCCCTGTGGGATTTTTTATTTCTCTAGCTGGGGTACTTTTCTATTTCTAAATGAAATGATTCTTAAAGTAAACAAAAAGTTGCTGCTGCAGTTCTGTACGTGTATCCCGTACATTTTTGTTTGCTGATGGCCTGAAAAAGCAATGAAAATCACCTACACCAGTTACAAACTGATTTCAGTGAGTTTCCTGTTGTACAATGGAGGCACTATAGTCCTAACTTCCTCAGAGGATGAGAAATAAATGCAGCTTTTAAAAATAAAAATGTGGTAATACATGAATCTGAATCTCTCTTAAATAACAATTGCATTGTCNGACAAATGAGTAGCAAAAAAAAAAAAAAAAAGACAGAAAATTGCCTGCTGTAAATTAAATGCCTAATTTCACATTGATTTGTAATACTTATCACCTGCCCTGTAGCACATGCCTTTGTCATGACTGTGGGTTGTTTCTCAGGGTTTGGATGTCTGTGACATGGGATGTTACAAGTGTGAAATTTTTAAATTTAATTTAATAGCTGAGCCACTCTCTCATCTACATTAAGTTACTGAACTCTAACAGGATAAAATTGAGATGATGGGGCAGCTGACCTGCTGTAGCTATGGGATGCATTCTTCCAGTGAAGAGCTGCCTACAGCAGTTAAATGTCTGTTCAATCTATGTGTGTATGCATAAAATCTGTATTTTTAAAGGTCTGCATATGCAGTATTTGTGGTAGAAGAGACAGATTCTCTGGGTGGTAGAATAAACCTTAACTCCTCTCTTCACTTGAAAATACATTTTATATGTAACTTCAGCCATGAAAAAAAAATTGTCTCGGAATCTTCTTGCTCTTTGTAGGCACTGGGAGGTCTGAAGTGCTGCTTTTGCCTACTTGAAAACAGCTTCTAGAGAGCTCTGTGACAGATTGTTTGCCTTAGGTGTAACAGCGTGTCCAGACATTTCTCTCACTTGGATATTCAAAACTGGCACAAGGCTGCTGAGCAAAAAAACCTGGATGTATCTTTGCCTGATGCCTACCAGTCACTAACAGAAAAAGGAATTATGTGTATCTGTTCACTAACAGGGAAAACACACCTCACAGAATTAAAAGTCTATGTTAGGTTTGTCTCTTGTATAACCAGAACCATATGTAGACATAAGCAGTAAGGTGTGAATTGATGGAAGGGGGGACCGTGATTGTGAGGAGCATAAGTACCTTAGAGACATACATATTCATGAATCCTATTTCTTTTTAAAATATTTGTATATGTAAATATTGAATGTTCTCTATGTGACATGTTTCTCTGAGGTGCACCTTCTTTTCAGTGATTTTAAAGCTGGGATTGTATTTCATTTCACAACATGTCTGTGCTTCCCTTAGAAATAAATGGGTTATTTTCTGCATTTGAAATTCCGTTCATGATGTTACAAATCTTAGCTAAATTAATTCTCTGTTATTAGAAGCAATCTAGGACAAGTGCGTTAGTTACAATGAACAACAGGAGAAAATAAACTTTTAATGGATGCCAAAGCAAAAACGCTGCATGGATTCTGTAGCTTGAACTGCGCTTAGAGTAACGTGATACAATTTCAGTTGTAGTACTACTATAGATCACTTAAATTTTTTAATTAAGGGTAATTTTTCATCATACAGCCAAGAAAAAAAAAAGTTCGCTCTCTCAATGTGTTAGATCAGAAAAATGTTTTACAGAGTTAGTGGTGGAAGAGCTTCTTTACCCTTGCTGGTCTGTGAATCCCAAAGGCAGCTTTGGGAAAAATAATGCCTCTATGAAACTTTAAGAGAGTTATTTTCTTTGTAGAGTTTGGATTAAAAACGCAAACCAAACAAACAAAAGAAGAAACAAGCAAAAGGAATTAAATTTAAAAGGAAAGATAAAGGTGTGAGAAACCTGATGAAACCTTCTCACCTTCTTGTGCAATAACACCTGTATAAATCATCTACCCAAGGACAGCCGATGTCCCATTAACATATAGGAAATTATGTTGCCTTTACTGTTGCTGAAAGACTCCTCACACAGCAGTATATCTTTGACTTAGAGCTATAATGCCTATATTTCCTTTTTTTTTTTCTTTGATAAACAGTTAAAACCAGCTGTTAATTTGAGTAGAGGATTTTTTTTGTAGAAAAGTAGCTACAGCGTGCCTTCCTGCAAGAATTAAAAGATTACACAGAAGAGAGGTTCCTTACCCCTGGTGTGACTTAGCGAAGCACAGAGGAGCTTGCTCGGGGCTGTGGGACGTGCCTGTAGATCTCTGGCAACTTGTCCGAGTCTGTGACCAAGTTGTGGAAACAATTGAAGTAGGCTGAGGGGAAAAAAATAACAAAAGTTTCAGAGGCAGGACTCGCGCTGTCACTCAGCAGCTCACAAGCTGTTGATTGGTCCCATTTGCCTTCTGACACAGGCAATGGCTCCTCTAAACTTGTTCCCCGCAGTAATGTATTAAACATGGGCAGCACCTTTCCTTTTGTGAAAAGAACTGTGTGCCAGGGAGACACCTGCTCAATCACAGGATGAGGGAATCTGGGAAGCTGCATGCTTCAGTGGGGTGGCAAAGGGAGCTGCTCCCTGACAACCTGCCTTTTTTTAAACAGGAACTTAAATGGGAACTTACTCAGGGAGCTGCTTTGGATGTGTTACTTTTGCTGCAGCAATGTTTCTTCTTCCTAAAAAAACCTGAATAGTGAGGGCCGACACATTTCTTGTGGGTGTTTGACTTGGAATGAGTTTCTTTTGTCCAAGGTATTTTTTAAATTACACTTTCAATATATAAAGATTTTGTAATTCTGTTACATAGCTGGTATTCAGTTTATAGTGTATGATGAATGCTTCCCCATATCATCTTTCTTCTCCCTGTGCTTAAACTGAAATAACTTTTCTGTATTTCAAGTCTCTTCCAAACTTCAATGGGTGGGTTAGAGGATTTTTTTTTCCAAATCTGGCACGTGTAAGTTCATCTCTGAAATTTATCATTACTCTAAATTTTAAGGTATTTATCTTTAAAACATGCTTACACATTTTTTCTTCCCCTACTTTCTTTGGCTGGAAACTATTTAAGTGAATTTTTTTAGAACCCTTTTTCTTAATTTAGGAGTAGAGTAGAAGATTGATGCCATTTTACAGGTTATGTGTACTTTCCTGTGTTGAGAAGTGACAACATAGTGCATATACAGAGTAGGGTTGGTGCACTGGGGAAGTGAAGGATTTACTGGATGCAAAAGGATTAAGCTGTCAAGTGAGAGCGTCCAGCATCAGGCTTTCGGTGTGGATGCAACTGACAGCATGTGCCTTTTCCTGATTTGGAAATTGCAGGCAAAAATACAGAAGCTCAGCCTAACTCTGAACACTTACAGATTCAGTTTTGACAATAATTGTTCAGTGTAGATGAGTGCTTGGCTTTAAGCAGGAACCCAGACAGGGTGGGTTGTGGTTTTTTATTTTTTTTTTTGTGGGGTTTGTTTGTTTTTTTGGTTTTTTTTTTTTTTTTTTTTTTTTTTTTTGGTTTTNTTTTTTCTTTTTTTTTGGGTTTTTTGTTTCCTGAAAGCCCTCCTGTGGTACATCATTCAAACCAGAGACAGAAGGGCTTTGGGGCTGGTGTGCAACCCTGTTTCAAATTGAGCTCTGTTTTTATTTTTGTAAATATGGTTTAGCTGTTCTGCAAATTGGTCATATCACAGTTGAAGTTAGCAACTTGGTATAATAAATCTATCTGCTTTCAGTTGTCCTTTAGTATCAAACCCAGGAAGTCTGGGGTCACATATTTCAGTTGAAAGTTAATTGAATATCTTCACAGTGAGGAGTGATGGTTCTTTACTGGTGCAAAGTGTTTCATAATTTACTTATAATGGCATTATTAACATTATAAATCTTTCACAGTCAAGCAAACTGTATTTGGCTTTTTTATGAGGGAAGTTTCATGTTTTTATTGTATGCTGTCATCCAAGTAAAGTGCTAGCACTGGATGGTTTGCTTTTGTTATGAAACTTGTACTATTGAAATTCACCCTGTATATTTTGTTATGAAGTCAAACACCCAGCGCTGCAACAGCTGCAATGCCAATCCTCCTTTTTACCAAATCGATGTAAAATTGTCATGTTATTTAGTTACGCTACCCCAAATTCTTTGCTCTTCTTGTTAATAAATTGGAGCTTTTTAGAAATGAGATACCTTAAAAGAATTTGGGGGTTTTTTTTGTTTTGGAGCTGCTGACATAGTCATAGCTTGGGTCTCCATTTTAAAGAGTGATACTTAAATGTACAAGTTAAGGCACTGAAAAAATAGTAGGATTTCATCAGAAACATAATACACGTCTTCTCTAAATGTCAACTCTGATAAGAATTTTAAGGTGGAAAATGTATTTGGCAAATAACAATAACATGTACGAGTTCAGACCGCATGAGTGTTGTAGATCTTGTATTGATGTTGTGTCTCTAAAAACAAGCTTGTTTAGGAACATTGCCTTGAGAACATTTTTCTAGTTCGGGTTAGTTATCATTTCCTCATGTAACTCATGAAGGTTTTGGTGGGGTTCTGAGGCAGATGCCAAAGTACAGCTTATGGGACGTGTCAAGTCTGACAAGTACAGACACGATATATGAGCACATCATTGTACTGTTTTCATTCACTGCTGGGTGAACAGGTCCAGGTGGATATCAGAAAGGAAAAGTTTTAAAAAAGGAATCTGTGTTGGAGGTTTTGGTCTGCTGCATTTTGTTCTGGGGAACAAAAATGTACAGCTCTTGCCTGCTTGACCTTAAATGGAGGTGATCTGGGCTTTCTCCAGGGGGATTAAGAATCTACCACTAGAACATGTTTCTTCTCAGAAATTATTTAGAGATCTGGTTATGTTTGGGATAATGTCTAAAAAGAGACGTGTTCAGCATTACAGCTCCTTTATTTAAATAATAATCGTAAGACTTCTGTTCACACTGGTAATAATTTTCTGGATTATTTTTGACTTTCTTGTGCAAGTTTTCAAAATTCCAGCTGTAGACACTGACTACCTGTATAATCTGTAAAGAGTTTGAGGTGTCACTGTCTGGTCCACTGATAATTGTGACTCTCTATAGAAATGGACTGCCACCCAAGTCCAATTATTTATAATACACAGTTTAAAAAATTCAGCAGTAAGTCTGTGTACTCCAGTTAGTGAGTTGTTTCATGATGCTGCTGCAGTTTTCTCTCACACTGCAAAAGTGCCTCTGTGATCTCACATGGCAGAAGTTGTGTTGGCACGTTTGGTTTAACAGTGATGAAAAACACACAGAAGGGAGAAGTGAATGCTCCCACAAATGTGCATTAGTTTGTGTGTATGTGGAACAGAGTAGCAGAGTTTGGTATTGGAGCTGAACTCCAAAATGAGATCTTTCTTTTTTGTAACCAGTAGTTTTCTGGCCTGATTCTGCAATGGGTAATTGCTTGTAGCCATCCAGGTATTAGCAGATGTGGCTTATAGGGCCCTTCTTTCTGTTCTCTGAGAGAAAGGACTCAGCTAATGTGTCCTTCAGTTACATTTGTGCTGTGAGCCTAATACACCCTAAAGGGAAATGCAAGTTTTTCCTTCCTTCAGAAGTACAGAAAAATCAGTATTTTCAGTGCTGGTGTGAATCGTGTTCCAGAATCACACCAGAGAAGGTGACAGCCTAATCAATCGAGGGATAATAACTTTTTAAATGCATTTAAGGTTTTTTACTTGAATTTGATAGATACATGGCCCATTTGCTTATGTGTTTTACCTGATGCCTCCTTTAATGATTATCTGACTAGAGTGAATCTCACTTACATCTGTAGTCTCAATATCTTATGGATTTGTGTAGAGGAAGTTGCCTTTCTCAGACTGCAGATGTTCCTGCTTTTCTATAGTGAGACTTACGGTCTTTGTTAGTGTTATAGGAAACAGCTCTGCTGAGAAATCTAGGCTTTGCATTGTGTTATTCTCCTCTGGGACAAGATATATTTACTTTTCCTAACCATTGGACAGGCATTAAATTAGTTTGATCTCCACATTTTTTTCTTCTTTACAAAGAAGATGAAATTACTTTTTGAGGCAGCATACCATTGCAAAGTGATTAAGAAAAAAGTACAAAATAAATTAATAGAAAACTTGGTCTGAAGTATTTCTCTTTTTGGGAATGGTGAATGCTCTGATAGTACTAGTCATCTGATTTGTTACTGACCAAAGACATTTTTTGAAAGGTCATCTTGAATGTTTTCGTTTCGGTTGCTGTTACTGGCACAAGCCTTAAACCATTAAAGTAGATCTCAGGGTGCAGAAGTGGGTCACGCCTGTTTATTGTCTTTGGTGCTTTGACCCAGTGTTAGAAGGGAAGGGAAACAAGAAGTTTTGCCTGGCTCTTGCTCTTGGCTGTGTCCTTCCTCTTCCCCGTTAGGAAGCACTTATTTCACGTGGAGACAATAAAATGAGCACAGGCTTCACCCATGTGGGTGGTTTATTTTGCAACAAAATATTGACAACACAAAAAGCTGTGTTCTTGTAAATACCTGGTGGCTTTCACAGCAATCAAGTTTACCTTTTTACTAGGTTAATGAAGGTCAAATAATTTACTAGTAACAGTTATCTTCAATGATGTCATGTTGCTTCAAAATAGCAACATGAGACAGGATAGGAAATTCAATGATCTTCATGGCAGTGAAGGTTCTTTAGTTCTATGAAATGCCTGGGAACACTGTATTTTAGTGCCTACTGGTGTCCTCAATTGGTTAAGCTGAACAATGTGCTTTAGGTGGTGTGCCGAGATCCCTATACCTAAGAAACTGTGTTGAGTGTCTTTCAGATAAACTGTTCTGGGAAGCACAGAGATTAGTTGTGTTATTTGACGTGTTGTGAGTGATAGATGAACAGCAGGACAAAGGCACATGAAGGAGAGATAAAGTTGGGAGACCACGATTCAGTTGCCAAGTGGTGGTGCTGGATTATCTCCACTTGAAAGCATAACTGCAGAATTGAGGAGAAATAATTGGGCTTCAGCTTTTGCTGCTACTTATCTTCAGCTGGACGTTGTCCTAACAGAAATGCATAAATATTGCCCAAATGATGAATGTTTTGGCATTATTTAGGAGCTGAAAGATTGTCTTGTGGAATTATTGCAGTGATCACCCTCAGGTAGTGTGGAGGGGCAGCAGGTAGACCAGTGGGCTCAACATCTTGCCTCATGGGGATCTTCATTCAGATCAACATGGAGATGGCATAAATCAGGCTTTTACAGAGTTTTCAGGCTCATTTTCATACGGCCCTGCTTTGAGAAGTGGGAGCCAGAAACACCTTTCTTTCTCTTGCTTGGTGTTACAGAATGGTGTCTTTTCTTCACTTCTTGTGTCCATTGCTCTGAAGTTTGGGGGTTTTTTTCCCTCTTCCCTCTATGGAATGACTATAAATAAGAATAATTCCCATGGCGAGTGTTACCTGTCTGCTTCTTTGTATCTTTGTTTCATGCAATTCATAGCTAAAACACTAAGGGGTTTTTTTTACTTCATCAGAAATCACTGAAGTTTACCTAAGTAGCAGAATGTCTTTTCCTTTTTTGGAAGTGGAGTACTGATTCAGAATTACTTTTGCAGAAAAAAAATTCAGCAAAAAAGCACCCCAGAAAATTAGGATCCTGAATTTTATTACCTGAGAATTTGAGGTATAGAATTTAATATTTTTCTTTATTCTGTTGCAGAATGTGCCAAATAAAAACATGGCTCTACTCCTTGGTTCAGACCAGCTTTGAGTAGCAAGAAAAGATTTTCTGATGTTGCAGCTATTTTCTGACTATGTACTCTGTTTCAGGCAACTGCTTTGTCATGGAAGTTCTGTTGTCAGTCACTAGAGCGTGGAAGATTTGTCAAGTGTAGTTTCACAGATTGTTTTGTCTGTAGCTTCCTGACCACTGAGGTGATGTGGAGAGCTTTTCTTCTGCTTTTATGACTCTGTTCTTACAGAAGAAACTATTTGCTTTCCTCTTTTTGTGACCTTTATTGAAAATGGGACGGTTCTATTGTTTTGAAATACAGTCTTCTGTATCAATTGGTTGTGTGAGTACTTGGTGTAACATTAATTATTGACATCTCTGTGAATTAGAAAATGAAAACAAAGGTAGTTCGTTCTGAAGCATGAATTTTCCCACCTTCTAAATGAGCCTCCCTCAATCAACACATATTTATTTTTCTTTAGGCAGAGATAGTCTCATTTATATCTGTTAAAACCAGTATTTCGCTTACAAAATGGTTTCCACACTAGAGAATCTGCTGTGTTTTGGTGCTGTTTGAAGAGACAAATTGTCTTTGTTCTTGTCTCAGTTTCCTCTCTGTAGAATGAGAATAATAAGTCTTGTTTCTTTTTAAGAAACTTTCAGACCTACAAGTGACAAGTACTTACTGCTGGTGATGAAAGTGATATTTATTTTTTTAGTGTGAACTTCTGCTCTTTCTGCCTATATAAAGAAGGTGCTAGGACTGCCCCTGAGTTTATCTTGTAAGGAAGGAAAACACCTTCACACACTGACACGGATGTTTGGATGCACCCTTACATCATACTGCTGCTTTTGCTAGAGACAAGTGTGTTTCAAGTACCCCTCATAAACTCAAGTGGAAAAGGTTCAATCTGGATTGAAGCCAAACAGTTCAAATATCCATCACTTACTCCACACACCAATTATGTGCCTACCTTCCATGGTTCTGTGGTCGCTGCTTTCACACGCAGTCTGGTGTTAAATTAACAACATTTCTTCTGTTTATCAGTGATGCAGAAGTTTCAGGCTAGGATTTTCAAATGTTTGACTTTTGAGATTCCAGGATCTGATTTTCCAGAGGGGCAGAGCCTCTAAATGCATCTGAAATTAAGAGAGTCATGCAAGTACATGGTGTTTCTTTGTGAGTTAAAAAAAAAAAAGGAAAAAAAAATTCCTTTTTATTTTTCAAAATTCTGGGGCAAATGACTGGTATGTCTACGTGATGATACATTATATATGTGATGCTGTTCAGGGATGGTGGTAGAATCCCTGCTTGAAGTAATTTAATCTTCACAGTAGGTCCATGTGCTGTTCTGCTTGCTTTGCTGACTGAAACAGCCAGTTCCTTCTGGGAAGAATTCCTGGAGTTGAGATAGAAAACATGATTGCCTCTAATTTCCCATCCATGGAGGTTTTTTAAAGTAGTCACCAATAAATGTAAATGAATACTGTACTCACGTTGTGCAACGCTCTGATGGCCACAGATCTTACTAACCCTGCACGAGACTGTTTTAGTAGAGAACTTGGTTTGGTCTTCCAATCCCCACTAAGGCAGCTTTACTAAATCCCCCACTTGCCACGGTTTATAGAGTATTCTTGTACTTCTTTCCTTTTTTTTTTTTTTTTTTATTNTTCATGGTAACAAGAGCTGGGGAAGAACAAAGGTGTATGTCTTTGTTACTGCTAGCAACTTTGGTTTATCAGCCTAAAAGGAAGTGGAAAAGAGTGTATTATCTAATCATTCCTTCCCCATCAGCTATAACATGCACAGAAGTTGCATCTGCAAAACTTGAAGTGCACGTGTTCCAGCAATTTCACTGTATTCTTTCTGGAAGTGCTCACAGAGACCAGTTCTGGATTATTGTTTTTAAATAAAATGTGCTTTCTTGAGTTTGTGGGAATACTTGGATTTGTTCTAATATAAATATTTTGAATGTTTCTGCTTTATTTTTGTGGGGTTTGTTTCTTTTATACTTCAGTTAATTGTGCTGACTATTACATGCATGGCTCACGTTTCTTGTAAAGTCATGAAAAGCTGAAGCAAATGGAACTCAAGAAAAGAGAGGCTCAGTTTTCTGGTTTAGTGGCCAACACCTTTCACAGAATCTTGACAACTTCCATTTGAAAAATCAAGATCCTTAATAATGAAATTGCAGAGCATCACCTTTCCCCGAATG
Organism: Cyanoderma ruficeps; assembly: GCA_008694505.1. Lineage (NCBI taxonomy): Eukaryota > Metazoa > Chordata > Aves > Passeriformes > Timaliidae > Cyanoderma > Cyanoderma ruficeps. The sequence continues at coordinate 52,093,010 of VZDJ01007749.1, forward strand.
TGTGCTCCTGCTTCACATTAAATTCATAGTGGCTCCCTCTCTTTCAATATGTTTGCATGTTTCATTAAGAGAATTTGGTGCTCTGTGCGTAAAAGGTTTTTCTATGTTTTCTTCTCTAATAACTGCATAAGAACAGGTTGTTGTTTTTTTTCTCTAATATTCACCCAAGTTGCACTCGCTTTTTGTTACCTTCTTGTTACAGGAGGACTCCTGTTAGTTTCTGTGCAAGATTGATGGCCAGCTCTGCTCATCCCTGCAAAGTCTGTGCAGGCTGACAAAAAAGAGAGGCCTTTTTGATTGCTTTCCAGGTCACTTCTTGCATCCACTTTAGCCATGAGCAGGCATAGTAAGTAATCAACGAGCAACCCAGACTGGCATTCAGTGAACTGGTGTTTGTAGGTATTAGCAATGTACATTTAACTTAAAGGTTTTTATAAACAATCAGAACTTGGTTGAGGATGTCTGAGATATTTTACACGTTCTTCTATTCATGATTGATTTTTCCCAACTGTTCCTTTTTTCTAAGCTGCCTCTGTCTTACTTGTATAGTTCATCATTTTTTCTAGTGAATAACATGCCCTGTATTTATGCAGTACGTATAGCAATGATCTTTTTGAACAACCATAGTCACTTTGCTTTCCAGGACAGAATAAGAAACAAAAAGAAATAATGAATTTTAACAGTGAAATTTCAACTAAAAGCTTTTTTTTTTAAAAAAAAAAAGTTATTCTCGTGGAAGCTCCCTTTCATCTCCAGATGTTTAAAATTTTTTTTATAGTGAAGAACATTTGAATTTCAGTGCAGTGGGAAGATAAAATGAACACTTAATAAAACAAGTGCTTCTATACTTAGGAAAGACCCAGTTGTTATCAGTGGAAAATTCCAGGCACTGTTGCTTTTAACGTCATATTAAGTGGCACCTAGAAGTGTTTTGTGTTCATAACATTTGCCAGAATATAAATGGAAAGGATTTATGACAAAAATAATATTGGTGTTGCATGGAGTATGAAGGAATGTTATAACAACACAAAAAAAGCGTGGTTGTTCAGGGGAAGATAAGCAGAAGAGGGTGGATCATGATCCCGTGTGCAACTCCACGAGTGCCGGTTTCACCCTTCAGGAACACAGTAGCTTAGGGGACAGAGATGAGAGAGTCAGGGAAGTCAGAGAGGACTGCTGAGTGGCTGCAGCCTCTTCTAGGACACTGCCCTTGTCTCTGCCCTAAAACGTGCATCCCTAGGGATCTTGCAGACTTTTCAGAGTTTATCTATTGACTTCTTTATCGTTGGAGGGTTTTGCACAGTACCATCAGGGATGCTAGAAGGAACAAAACCTTGCCAGTTAAGCAGTGACCAGAATTCCAGTTCCCTTCCCTTACAAATCCCCTGCTATTTTTCTGCTTTATTTAGGATCCCCTGATGAATCCAGATTCTGACACATAAGGATCTTACACATGCAGTCTCTGACTGCAGGCAGGGACTGTGCTACTGGTCCTGTGTGCGCTGTCATAATTCATAGAGCAAACACACGCAGGACTATTTTGAAAAATAATGAAGTACAGGAGGCTTTTGGTTTTATTCTGTTATGCCATCTTCGTGTGCAAGTTCTTTTTCTTGAACTGATTTTTTATGTAAACACCAGGTCTTGGCCAGTGATTTTAACAATGTCGTAGCAACTGCATAATAGGGTTTTTTTCAGAAGCTTAGAAAATACTCCGTCTATACACTGATACTTTGGAAGGGTTTCCCAGTGCCTGGAGTTGAGATAATTCAGCTTGTGGTCATGTTCATGCTAATCCAGCACAAAGCTGTACCACTGCAAAATGTGTTGTCTTGTACACTGCTTTCCCACTTCAGAGTGTGTGCCAGTGCTAGATCTCACATGGCCTTGTACAATGAATCTGAGGAGAGTCCAACCGAGATTCAAATAACCTTCATGTGTGTGGGATGGAGGGAAGAGTGTAGGACTGGAGCTGTCAGGAGGGAGCTGAAAGGTATGAATGTTTGAAGTGGTGAGAAGAGGCAGTAGAACAGGCCCTCTCCCTTTGATAGCAGTGTACATTTATGCCACATTTAAGTGACTGCGCGGTTGCTATCAAATCCCTGTAACTGTGCCATCAGTAAAAAATCTCTACTTGTTTCTTATTTAAAGTTTTTTTCCTCCATGGTGAATAGCTACCTGACCTTAGCCTTTGTTTTCTCTCATCTCTTGTCGTATCCCAGCAACCGTGTACTTGCTCTGCTTTGCTCTTAATTCATTTGTAAGCTGTTGTGCAAAGGGACCATGTCTTCTTCCCTTGTTGTGATTATCAGACCTGACCTTGATGAAGTTCAGAAACCTCAGTTGCAGTATAAACAACATTGGAGAAGAAGGAAATATACAAATAACAGTAACTTGCAGGACTGTCAGATTCCTCCCGGGCTTATGAGAGTAAAATCTGTGAGGTTTGAAATTAAACGTGTTGCCCTGTGTGCAATGGGGATTTCATTTGTGAAGGAAGTTTGAACAAATGTGCTAGTAAAAATACAATTACTTGAGGGAGTGCTGCCTTTAGGAGACTTGTGAGTGCTATTACTGTGTATTCTTCTCCATTTTGAAAGTCTTCCACTTTCTCAAATTTTATGATGATAGTGGTGATGTCTTTAAATAGTATTAGCATTTTAATATTTTATTGGAAAAGTTTTTAAAAGTCATACAACAGATGTAACATCCATGCAGTTCAGCTCTGGCTATATATCTTTGAGGTGATCCCTTTTAAAATGAATTTTGATTCTTGAATTTTTGTTGATAAGGTTGGTGCCTAACTGTGATTATTCTGCACTTGGCATAGTGTAGTCAATGTGTCATTAGTCACATGTATAACATGCACATGAGTGCATAATTAAGCCTAACTCAAAGGAAGTCCTGATGTGTCATCAAGTGAGGACTGGCTGCCCTTTAATTCTGAAACTTCATCCAGTGCAGATTCTAAAATCTTAAAATTTGGATCTTCTCTCAGTTGTTTGTGATATGCTTTTACTACTTTTCTCCATCTCTTTAGTTGGTTTCATGGTTTTTTTGTTGTTGTTGTTCGCTGGTTTTTGTTTGCTTGTTTTCTCCTGATGCTCTTATCCCAGATTGCCATATCTCAATTTTTATTCCATCAACCTTAGTTTACATGCTCTCTCAACCTTGGAAACAAGGTATTTGCTGTCTGATTTCATGTCTCTTCAGCCTTTGTGATATTTAGCTCTTTATCGTAAGTCACTCTTTCTAAGCTTTTTAGCCATGAAAGTTTCTCTTTGGACATGTTTTACTGTTCCAGTGACTTTCTGGTTCCTCACATGGAACTTCTGGTAGTATGTACTACCGGACATACTCTTGTAACTGGGTTTATGCCAGAGCTGTTTAAAGTCACTGCTTTATCCTTTCCGTCACCCCCAATTTTCTGTAACCTGACATTCCATATACAGGCAATCCTGACTTGCATTAAGCTGATCTTCAGGCAGGTTAAATTGTCAACTCCTGTCAAGAGTATTTTCCCTGTTAGTTGTGGTCTCTTATATTAACTACTTTGCAGACTGCATATCTATATAAAGTATGTTTTTGGGGTTTTTTTCCAAGCCTTATTGATTTTTCTTTTGCTATTGGCAGTGCTAACCTCGCTACAATACACCTTTGTTACTGAGTACCTCATCCTTTGATGGTGTTTCAATTTTGATTTTAATGATGTTTTCCACATTAAAGAAATTCCCCAAAGAACACCAGATATACCATGGCTGAAATAAAAGTGCAAGGGCATGATTAGATTTTCTTTCCCCCGTGACTGCTGGAAATTTGTGAAAGCATAGGCAAAATGTGATACAGCCTAGGTGTTGCTGCCAAGAACTGTAGTGATTATATCCTGCTGAGCAGAAACACTATCTTCCCTAAAAGGCAAAGATGGAGCTGAGCAGAGCGGTAGGTAGGTGGTGGCGAGATACAGATACCACAAATTAGGTATTCTTGTCTGTAGTCTTTTTTCTACCCAGCTCAGAATCTGTTACAGTGGAAGGATTCAGCTTTGTAGCTGTGTTTCTAGTGCTTCTCTGCAAGGCACAGCCTTTCGGTTAGGGTCTTAAAATTAGGGCTTTATTCCATGGTTGCAGCCTTCTGTAGCTTTTCCTGCATGAGAGTCACCATCCCTGTCATGTTTCGCCTGCAGAAGGGTGAACCATCTTTTGAGATTGTCTAAATTGTGGGAGCTGTTCTGAGCTGAAACACTCAGCCTGATGTTAGGAAGAAATCTGTGCAGGGAGGAAGGGATGGGTAAATTGTTTTTCCATACCCAGGGTGGGGAGCAGTTACAGAGCTCCTCAGTGACTGCTACTCTGCTGTGCAGTTTTAGACCCTTTCCCTTCACAGGTGATGCATAGGCAGGAGGCATCTCTGTGACAAGAGTGCATTTGGGCTTGCTGCTGCCACTTGCACCTCTTCTTTCTCCCACATTATCCATCCAGTGATATCTGTGAGGCACAGCCTGAGGGGTCACCCTCATTTGTTTCCTCAGCTGTCAGTCAAAAGAGGAATCCATAGTTCCTGCTAACATTGTATTGATTCTTTACCTTGGGTTAGTTGTGGATGCAAGGAATTCTCTTTCTGTTGAGCAATGCCTGTAAGATGCAGCAAGATAAGAATGATCCCTATGGACAGGAGTTTATGATAGCATGGGGCAGTGTAAGCAGTTGTCCAGAAGGGATCACTCACCTGACATAATTCCTGGTGCTCTGCTAGTTGTTAGTAATGGACTGTGAAAATTTGCTGTTGTAGCATGGACAGCAGTAAATTATTTAAGCTGCAGCTTTCATGAAAAAAACCCTTTCAAATCCATTGGGGGGTTTGGGGTTGTGGTTTTTGTTTTGTTTTGGTTTTGGTGGGTGGTTTTGTTTTGTTTTGGTTTTGGGGGTTTTTTGTGTGTGTGTGTGGGGGGGGTTGTTTTTGTTTTGGGATTTTTTTTTGTTGTTTTTTTTGAGATTAAGTATTATATTGCCACTTTTAGACATCAGCTTTACTTTGTGGTGTAGTAAATGGCATCATTTGACATGATACAGCATGTAACACATGCAATGCTGGGCTCCTCTGTGTGCTGAGACATTGATCTGCTTCAGGCAGAAACTATGGGCATGTTTGAGAAGATAATTTTAATTAGCACAATTAAAAACCCAGCCATTTTTGACCTAAGTTATCTAAATGTTGTTACACTGTCCACAGATAATAAGCATGAAACTATCAGTCAGCAATGTCTGTTCCAGCAGTAAGTATTTGCATCTAGGCTAGTACAGCAAAGATTTCATATTTTATTTTTTTTCCCAGCAGCTGACTTTGCCTCAGCAGTGACTTGAAGGTTTGCCAAGCCTTTGTCACCAAACAAGCTAGTGAGGACCTTTGGATGTCCCTGTGCAAAGGATACTGTTCTAACTGAACACGTTGTCAGCACAAGGCTGATACTCTCAGAAGAGGTGCCAGGTGACAAAAATAGTTGTATTTTGCAGAACAGATAGAAAAGAGTGCTGTGTCTTTCCAGATGGTATTTTGTTTTGTAGTTGTGGATGATTCAAGTTAAGGGCTTGAAGTTGTGGATGGCTTTCTAAATATGACTCCTGGAAGTGTATCTGGTCTCACTATTTGGTTTGATATCCTTAGGAGACAAGATACTCATACGTAAGCAGGCTGCTTGTGTGTTACCACACAATTCAAAGCAGCTAGAAAGCTGTTTGTAGTAGTCAACACCATGTGCTCATAAATGAGTGAAGTGTCTTGTTATTTTGGGAAGTGCTAAGAAGTATTTTTAGAATATTCTTTTTTCTTAATTGGATGAAACATTATATCAGAATCAAACATTTTTGTTTGTTTCTATTTGTTTCGAGTGAAAAATTGAAGCACACAATTACAATTCAAAGTAATACTTTATTTGTTGTTACCTATGTGTATACAGCATGTGTATACTCCATAGGATTGGGTATATTCTGAAGTTAAATCATCTCAGTGAGTCGTTTATGGAGGCCTTTTGTTTTAAATTTAATGGAAACCTCATACTAACAACACACTATTGTCGGCATATAATTCACGAAATATTACTCTGTTCTTAACATGGCAAAACTCATTTCATTGCTTTTCAGCAGCTACAATATTTAATTGACTTGTGTAATTACTTACTGTACCAAATTTGAAGGGTTTTTTTTCCAACTTCAATGCAGGTTATTTTTTGCAGAGGTGCTAGATTGAAATAGGGAGTTGCATTGAAGAATTCTCCTAGAGAGACTGCCAATGGCTTCCAAAATGTCTTCACTTAACATAGGTTCATATTTAAATTGTTGTCTTTAATCTCTTCATTTTTATAGTTCAGTCTTAAAGACAGAAGTCATCATGCCCAATAAATTGATTTGGCTTTATAAAGCCATATGTTTCTATTTTCCTATTGATCGTGTCAAATGCTTGTGAGTTTTCTTTGGAGTAGAGAAAGAAATTCTGGCTCTGAATAGTAGAGATCTAATCCCAGCTGCAATAAGGACTTCCCCAACATTGTTCTTTCTTCTTTTTTGACTGTAGTGTAATGGTGTTGAGGTGAACATAGGAAAGCATTCATCAGCATACAGTGGGAAAAGCAAATGAAAAAAAATTCATAGCACGAAGTCCAGTGATAGTTCCTGATGTTGTCACTCTGTACTGCATGACATGGCATGCGTCACTAAGAGAGACTTCCACTGGAATAGGTTTGTGGTGGTGCCTCTCAATTCAGCCAGTCATATGTATAACTAATACAAAACAGTATGTGACAATCCCAAGGTATTCTTTAAGCACCAAAGATGACTTTGAAGTGATGTCGTCTGGATGGAGCACCCCAGGCAAAATAAACTTTAGATTCCTTAAGCCATAAGGACCCTACATATGTGTTACTTACAGGAAGAATCATGACTAGGTATCTTTCCTGAGTTTTATTAGATCACTGCCCAAACCAAAAAAAAAAAAAATTATATCATCAGTTTTGATTTTGTTTTTAATTGGCGCGCAGTATTTAATGTGTAGAATGTCGATGGTTTTTGGAGTTGGTTTTTGTTGGTATTTTTAATCATTTGTAACTGATCTTACTATGGAAGCTATCCAGTTTGTTAACCAAAAGAAATATTCCCTGAAGCAGATAAATTGGACCTGGGGGAATGGGGTGTGAGGTGGGGGGTCTTGACAGATTTTTAGAAGTGGAAGTCTTGTCATCTTATCTGGTTTTAGGTTATAAATTAAAAGAGAATAAATGCGCAGAGGCACATCAGTGGACAAGCTAGGGATTGAACTGAACTAGAATGATTGGGAAGAAATACTTTTTAAAGTTACAGAAGAGATTATAGTTGTAAGGAATTGGCTCCTGACTTTAGTACCTCATGGTATTGGGGCTTAAGCAATGAATTCTTTCCATTCAGTGTTATAATTCACAGTAAAACTTTGACCAGAAGCATGGAGTGCTTGGCAATTGTTTAACTTACTTTAGCTGTTGATCATATGTCTTGGTCTTAATACAGTTTGTTGTAATTTCAGATGAAATTTAAAATATTGTGGAGCTATAAAAGAAAAAATAGCCTGAAGTCTATTTTTTTTTGAAATAGCCATGTTTTAACTTTTTTCCTTCTGCTCTTTTTCAAAAACATAGAAAGACAGCCTTGTCCAGGATGCCTCTCAGATTATAAAAAGATTAATCTTTTTTAGTGATTTAAAAAACTGGTGAAAGATTAAATGATATTTTCTGGCAGCTGATGCTAGGACCCTCAGTTTGATCTCAGAAGCTCTAGTTTAAACTTTCCCTTACGTGAATTCCTGATGCAAATATTTGTAATAAATTTGTAAAAAATGCTTGTTTGATTAAATGTCCCAGTTTTTTCACTTTCTTCCAAACCATGATGTTGTTGGTTCATGTTCAGTTCAGTTGTTGCTGTCAGTTTGTTGCAAGACATGAAGCCTGGCTTTTGTGAAAATTAATAGAAAGCCTGGAACCTGCTACTTGTGAAAGTTTTATTCTCTTACAATTTAGCCAGAATTATATTCCCATATTCTGTATTTTAAGTGCACACACATCAAGGGAAATTTCTCTTTCTGTGTACACTGATGTTACAGGTGGGAGTTGAATGGGGCAGTGGCAGCTGTTACCTGCAGTTACCAGTGGGTCTGAAGTTACCAGGCTCTGTTGTTTGAAGTGCTACAAGGATTGCAGCAGGATATGAACATTTTGTAGGCTTCCTCTTGATGATGTAGTTAATCCTAAATGAGCTTTTCATTCCAAACTGCTTCTAGAGCGAGGAATTGTTTAGTAGGGAAATGATAAAATCAGTGACACCGGGCTGAAGTCTGTTTCCAGAAACTTTTTTATAAATCCAGTTGTTTTATATAAAGAAAATCTGAATTAAACTGAGAAACAGTCTTTAGGTTTCTGTAAGAGCAAACCGCTTTGTAAATGCCATAATATGTAGGACATTATTTACTTTCACTGTTCTGGGGTCTAATCCTACAATTATTTTATGCAGGTTTCACCTGGAACATCTCGTTCAAGTTACCCAGCTACCAGCTATCAGGACTCCAGCAACTGGGAATCTCTAATGAAAATTAAAGAAGGGCTGCTAAGACAGAAGGAGTTTGTGATTGATAGGTAAGTACCCAGCTCTTGCTGCATTCATTAGATCAGATGGAGTAAAATATGGCTTTCAGGAGAGCTACTTATTCAGTAAAGTTGTTAGGTTTCAGTCCAGCCACTATTTATGCACAAATATGTAGGAGCTAATCCTGTTAGGAGAGAAGACTGGCAGCTGGCCTAAAATCTTACACAAAGTTGGAAATGTATTTAGGAGGTTTTATGCCTCTAGAGTGAAAAGGAACAGTGAGTCCAACAGCCACTTCTGCTGTCAGGTTTCCCTCTCAGGTTCTTACTAGGCTGCTGTTTGTATAGGATATCTTTCTGCTTGTGAGGTCTTGGAAGTGAATTGCAAGATGAAAATTGGTCAGGACCATTGGGCTGATTTTCTTTTCCATCACAAGTACAGAAATGCAATATATTTGAAGGCAGTTGATAAAGTTTTGAGAAACTGGCCTTGTAGTAATATTCAGCAGTAAAATCCTGTTCAAATCCTCATACAAATTGTTCCAGTAATAAAATATTAAATCATTAATTCCAGAATCTTTATGTCACTAAATATATAACCTCTTATTGAAACTGCTGTCAATCTTAATGGGCCTTAATAGCAACTCATTGCTGTTAAGTTTCTAGTATCAGGAGGATTATGCTTGTGCAAGAACTGTTAATTCCTCTACTGAAACAGAGTGAGGAATTGCAGTGATTGAAGGTATTCCTGTCCTTTAGCACTCTGGCTATTATCTGTAGGGGCATTTCAGTGATGGAAGTTGGCTTTTGGTTCCCTGGCTTGATGTAGGATGTTAGTGTGTGTTCGCCTGCTGCTGCAGCAGAGATGGGATGCGGTTAGGAACTGAGGCATGGGCTCACCATCCCACTCTGGCAGCTCTCCTGCAGAGGTGGTGATCTCGCAAGGTGGTAAGAAGTTAAAATGGAAACATCTTTAGCTGTTGTTTACATCTCCTCTCAGAGCCTTTTGATCAGCTGCTTAAAGGCCATCTAAATTACAGTGGGTTTTTTTTCGGGCTTGCTATGTCAGTAGCAAATCTGCAGCCCACCTCCTGGGGCCCAGGCTGTCAGCAGTGTTTGTGAGTACATTGCTCCTGGTGGCTGGGGTGGTCTTCAGTGCCTCTGCTGAACTTATCCTGTGCATTCCACATGAAGGCTTGTTATACACTGCCAGCTAAAAATGTAGTTGGTGTTGCTCTTCTCACACTGAATGTTTACAGTCAAGGGAGAAGTTTCTGAAGTCACTGTTTGTAATCTGGCTGCCTGCTAATGTTTCTTGATACTATTCATGTGGAGGAAGAAAAGCTATTTCTTGATAGCCAGTGATGGTGTGCTGGTTCATTTTTTTGTACAAGTGATTTCTTTTGTGTGACTTACTGATAATGAATGCAGTTCTTTCAGGATTTCTCACCAGTAGTGAGTTTAGATAATTTCATTCAGTTTAAAAGGCAAAATACATTTTGGTAGCTATTGAAATGGAACAGACCACTTAGTGATGTTACATATTCAAGTAGATACTTGTTGTTAATGTTGTAATTTGTAATAATGCAGTGTAACAATACATCATTGAACAGGCTCTTCTTTGAATATCGAATTTCCATTTGAGCCAAATATTTGCCTGAAAAGGTATTTTAAAATTAAATAGAAATATTGGATTTGTATTTTTAAGGTTAGTACAAATTGATGTTGCATATTTACAAAGTTTTTGCAACAGATTGTTTAATTTTTAAATTTTTTAAGAAGAGGTAGTACTTTCTGTGAGAAATAAAAATACTTTTGGTTTCACTCATGAAGACAATGGTACATATCTGCTGTGCAAAAACCTTGAAATAGAACTCCATTAAAAAGCACTAGTATTGCATTTCTTATTAGATAGGGTGTTAATAAGGCTTAAGTGTGAAAACCTTTCTTCAAGGCACAAAGCAGCACAAAGTGAAAATATGCTTTTACCTATATTTAACACATGGGAACACAAGGCCACCTTGTACTGAACTTCAGGATGGTGTTTGGGAATAAACCTAAGTATTCCAGTTCTTGGTCTTCCTGAACTTAATTTGAACTTCTTTTCAGAGTTTGATTTTTTTGGAAATAGTGACCTAAAATGAAAAACATAAAGTTTTCTAAACTGTAGTTCAACATGGTGGTAGTTAAATTACAGAATTTATGCTTTGAGGAAATGGAGAACAAAGTAATCTGTTGACTGAGGTTAGTTAGGAGGTGTTTGCTGAGAGGACCCTTTGTACATGTGTGATTTTCATGAAATTTTAAAAGGTGTAGTCTCCTTAAGTTGTATGCTGAATTTACAAAATGGTAGTTGAAGGGACAGAAGCTCAGCAGAGATGTGTTAACCTCCTGCAGCCTGGCACAGTCCTCCAGACCCAACTGTTTGCTGCTGGCAAGTACAAGGAACAGCTGGATGAAAAGAGGCACACCAGGAAACCTCCCTCTTGCCTTTGTCACCAGCCTCCCTTTCACCCACAGGGTCATTAATCATTTTTCTTAAGGTTGAACACTCTTTTGTTGGGAATTGTACTGGTGTTGCACTTATCAAGGAAGTGGAGGAGATTAACATCACACACCTTGTTCTTCATAGTAGTGCTTAAATCTGTTGATAAGTAGGAAATGGATGCTCTGTATAGGGTAGTATCTTCAAGCTGTTGTACCTTGTTAAAAAAGGGAGGAAGAGCAGAAGAAGGAAAACAAAACATGCTGCCTGCTTCCCTTCTTTCCACACAAACATAAAAAGGCAAAAAATTCAGCCCTTTTAGATTAGATTATTATATTTCTTTGGTTTGTATTGGAAACCTACCAGATAGGAATAGTCCAAGTAAGTTTCCAATAGTTACAAAAACAATTCAAGGAGTAATGCTTAACAGCATGAATCATAATATTTGGATACTTTGGCGTGTCACTAGAAATGCAAGCATTTTTAAGTTTTTGAAATCCCAAACAGCCACTTGAGCCTGAGAAAAGAACAAGTACCTTGATTTTGATCTGTATGCTGTGTTGAACAGCAGATGTAGTAATAGATACATTAATGTATTTTGTGTAGTCTGTTCAGCACTTATTTAGGTTGCAAACAGCATAAATAAATGGGTGTAAAAGTGGTTTTGGTTTGGTTTTTAAAACTACTTTAGGAGTCACTTCCAATTTAATCAGTAGAAATCTGAAATGTTTTTTAAGTCTACTCTTAAGAAAATGAGGGGAAGACTACTTTCAGAAGGTGAAAACATGGTGCAAGAAAGCAAGCCTGCTCTGGGTGTGCATACCAGAACACAGTGGCACTTCTTAAAGGTGTGTCTCATGTTTTTTCCACATAAAAGGCCATGACTGAGGACTTAAGGATTTAGTCTGTAAGAGGAAATCTGCTGCTGCAACACTTACTACTATAATAACTGTCACCTGCTGTACCAAATAATTGGATTGTATCATTGCCTTATTTCTCTGGCAGCCTAATATGTAGCACTGCATTATATTTAGCACCAGAGGGAGCCAGCAGTGTTTGTATCAGTTTAGAAAATTACAGCGTCACATTTTAATTCTTCATGTTGCTCCTCTGTTCAGTACATGAGCACCCCTGAAACTGCAGTGTTTGGTGCAGTGCTGAATGTCTCGTGAGGCTGACCTGCCACTGTAGATGTCTCTAATGTGGTGCTGGTGGAGTTTGTGTGGCAGGGGCTGCATGTAGTAGGCACGTGAATAAATGCCAAATATCTGCGCATATGACACAAGCTGCTGAGAATAACACTGTGCATGCAGTGTTCTCTTGCGGACAGCATAAGAGCATTTGAACAGAACAGCTTTTTAAGGAAAGGTAGATTTGGAAGTACAATTTTAGTGAATAGCTGTTGTCCCTCAGAGCGTAACAAGTACATTCTTAAAACAGTTGCTAAATAATTAACTTTTAAATCCGTATCTGAATTAGGATTAGATGTTTTCACTGAGACAAGTAGATTTTTTCTTTGCCTTGTATCAAGTTGTCCCTACTGCAGTAGATGACATGAACAGTGTATATGCTCTGATAAGTGCTCATTTTAATGCTAGTATAAAGCTGTAATTCTTTTAATTTTGATCACTGTGTTAGGATCTGCAGAATTAGTATATCCACTTGAGTGATAATTTGATGCCACTTTTGAGGAACCTGGATCTTTGTTCCACCCATGTGGTGAGTGCCTGTGTGTGTAACAGGGAGTCCTGTGCAGGGAGTAGGGCTGCCAGGAGCCCTCTCAGAGTGCTTTGCTGTGTAAATTACACTTTGTTTTCAATAAAAGCGTGAAGAAAATGCCTTTACCTTTTTCCAAACACCCTGGTAACTTGTGGATGAGACTTCTGTATGTCTTGAGCTGATAAACATTTGGGAAGGTTTTTTTACAGAGTGATTATTTTAGGTGTTTTAAAAGGTCACTTTGTCAGATGTGAATGCTAGTAACATTGATGAAATTACTTTTCATCTAATAAGCTAAATCTTGGCAATGATGAAAGGATGTTGGGCAAGAAAGGATCTATTTAACCCAACTACCAGACCCTGGGGAAGGCAAGCAGTAGTGCTGTCACTAAATGATTACACTGTTGGTATCTGCAATACCAGATGTTCTACAACCTTTCTGGATTGGGTAGTTTGGTGATTAATTAGCTCAAATGTTAGAAAATTTTTCCTAGTATGGCTTATTCTTCTTTCCTAGGTAATATTTCCTAGGCATGAAGTAATTTTTTTTATTTTTTGAGATCTCTCCAGCTGATGAGCACATCTCCCCTGCAGTGTCCAAAGTGGCCATCGAGGCCTCCCTCAGGCTGAGCCCTTGTCTCTCACCAGCTGTGGTTGTGTGGTGTTTGCATTTTGTGATACAACATTGGGGAGTGCTGGTCAGCTGCGGTCCCACATACTTCTCTGTGGAACTGATGCTGAACCGTTTTGTATTCTGTAGATGTAAATATTTTTTGGAAAGTTCTAGTATTTGGCAGAACTGCAAATTTTGCACTGGGAAGTGCAAGCGTTGCTCTGTGTTTGTCCTGTCAGGAGATTGCAGAAGTTGAAGAGCTCCCTCCTGTGAGGGAGAGTGCAGTCCTCTGGGGAGACATTTGTGTCTGTGTCCCCCTTTGTCCTCACGCCCTTGATTAAGTAACCCAAGGCTTTTGAGAAAGTAGAGTTGCTGTCTGTGCTTTTGCCTGCTTTGCTTTAGCACTAGCTCACCTCCTATGGGTCAGGCAAGCATTTCAAACTTGGTGCTGTTCAGAGAAGTCATTCAAAAATACCACAAAGAACCAATCCATCCAGATGAGAGATCATGTCTTGCCTCCTAAAGGCAGTATTCCCGTCTTCCCTTCAAGGTAAGTTCTGCTGTGACTGGAAGAAAGGTTTACGTGGAACAATAGCACAAAAAAAGGAGACTTTATTGTGTAGGAAATTTGAGATCTTTTCTCATGAGTTTTGCTGATGTTGGAGTTCTTTGGCATTATCTTCCAAATTCCGGAAAATGTATTCACGTTGTTTTTAGGACTTTGTGTACTAAGGATCTCTTTCCCTATCAGTACTCTGCACGTTTGGACTTCTGGTCCCAAGAGATCATGCCTCTAAAACAAAGGGATATAAAAAATTGTATCCAGCTTCTTAAGCAATAAAACAAAGCAGTGTGCCTCCAGCTGCAGTATGGAATAAATTATATCTGTGATACAGAGGGATCCATGTTGTGTTTTACTTTGTATTCTGATTCTGAAGAAATCTGCTCAGACATTTTCACCTAAAGCAGCAAATTGATGTTAACTTGTGACTTTTGAAGGTAAGCATCAATTGCTACTTGGTTTCTTGGTTTCTTAAGAAGTTATTAGTGTCCCTTCTGTAGTGGAGGAAGCTCTGTTCTAAAGTTCCTGAATTGTTTGAAGATGCTGATACATACATTGACTTGGAGTGTGGGACTTAGATTTGGGTTAATTTAAAAATTAAGAAGAACAATTTAGAAGTTGGTGGGACGAAGTGCTTCTCTGGCGGATGTGGGTCTCTGAAGGCTCTTTCATGTTAGATTAATTAAGGGATAAAATGGGTTTATGGAGAATGGATGAGCTAATCCCAGATTCAAGAAATATGGTTTATTTCCAGACAACTGCATATATAAGTGTCTGTATCAGTGTGAATGTGAGAAAATTATGTGAATGTCAGTTATGTCATACAAATATTTTTGAGACTTAACAAGTTTGTTTATTAAGCAGTTTGTTAATGCTGGTCTCTGAAGACAATCCAGGCTTGTGAACACTGAGCTGAGTGCTGTTCTCTGCTATCCCACATCCTCTATGGTGATTTGAATTTTCAAAGGGGATTGTTTGAGCTAGAGGACAGAACTGCACTTGAATCAAAGTAGAGACCCTCTTTCCCTTGATACTTCATTGTTATGGTTGTAACTTTCTTTCTGCTCATTTCAATAGATTCAGTTAGGGTCAAGTAGTATCAGAAGTTTTCCTCTGAATTCTGGTGGCTTTGTAAGTAGAGTCACAGGATGGGGGGATTACTAATGAGAGTGTCTGTGGCACGAGAAAGACGGATAAGGAATACTATTATCCTTAAATGCCAAGGAAATAGTTACACAAGATCAGCATCTTTGGTTGCCCGGTCTCCAGTGTTAGGATTTCATTCGTGTAGGGGTGGTAGTTGGTAATTCTGGGAAAGGCGAAAGAATGGTGCAATCTGCCATGACAGGTTTGTAACTTTTCCTTCCTAACAAAAATATCATTGATCTGAAGTACTGAAACATGGCTTGAAGCCTTGAGACTTTGTTTACAAAAATAAAGAATGTTCAAGGTAATGGAAGAAAAGGAAGCAAAATACATGTTTGTAAGACCTGGAAGTAAGCCAGAGTCATTACTTTGTGAAAATCATGGGGCTTTCCGTAAATAATCTAGCTAGAATGTAAATAGCTAACATGTGGAAACTGGGACATAAAAGCTGGTTCAGGAGACCACAGAGCAGCACACAGACACCACTTGAGTCTTGTGTTTTGGATAACCTGTTACTTCTGCTGAGCTCCCTCAGAATGTACCTGAGAGCAGTAGCACAGGGATTTGATCTCAGATTATTTATAAATTATGGCTGGAGGTTCAAAAAAGGGGGTGAAAAGGCCCCACTTCTAGTGTATCAGTGAAATTTTAAAAAAGAAAAGATGCTGAAAATATAGCAAGCAGGTTTTTTCTGAAGGAAAAAAAATACCTTTAGATCATTATACCTGAAGAAAAAGATGTTTTCAGTGCAGAACTCTTCTGTGTACCAGGTGGTCTTTTCCTACCTCAAGAGGAGTTTAGATTCTCTTTTTGTCTGTTTGTTTCTGCACTGCCACTCCCAGCTTTTGGAAATAATATTACACCTTGAGGGACAGGTGGAAAGATTTGTGTCAGAAGTGTTTGTGAAAACAATGTTATTAGTCTCATGTTTGTATGAATTGATTGGGTAGAATATTTATAGTTTATGCATTTTTAATGCCATTTCCTTCCGGAAGATCAGTTTAAATAAGGAACACTGAAATGTCCCTTCCAAAAAATGGTTTTTATTCTTGCCTTTCCTGATTTCCATTTTTTTCTTTTCATTTTTTAATTTTTATTTATCTTCTTTTTAAACAAAATTCTCAGCTCGGAGTCCCTTTGGTTGGTTGATGACTTTGGATCAGGGTATTGCCTCCTGTTCTCTTCTACTTTAGTCTGAGTGTAAGGGGAAGGGATGTGTCAAGACAGACACTTTAAGTAAAATAGCTGTTTTTGCATTTGGACAAAGAGGCCATGTGAAAAGTGTCATGACACTCGCACAGTACATCACTAACTCTTCCTTTGCTGTCAACATAAAATGATAACACTCACGGGGAAAAAAAATAAGGGCATTGTGAAGGAAAGCAGTTCCCATGATACCTAGGTACAGTACTTTCACTGAACCCAGAGGTGTGAGGTGGGGTCTGGTTTCTGTGCACTGAAGCCTGGATTCCTGTCAGATTCCCCCATGCCCTGAGCTCAGGCCACAGCCCACTTGTACTCGGATGCTTCTGGAAGCACTAAAGGTTGAGGAGCTTGACAGAAACTTGGAAGCAGCTAGATGCTAAATTTTGTATTTGGTTTTGTATTTATAAAGTGCTGGGCTGATAGATTGGTTAATCTCATAGGGAGGCTTCTGGGGACAGTGTTCCTTCCCACTGTAATAGGCAACCTGTGTTTTTGAGAGCAGCTGAACTTTCTAAATTCCCTTTAAAGTTCAGAGTCTCCGGTTATGCAGCAAAATGTTTGTTTCTGGGTGCCATGAGGTTAATGTTGTTTTCATAGAGGTAGTTATGTGAAGAAGTGGGGTCTACACAGCCTTAAAACATTTCTGGAGTGTATTTTGTTGCCAAGGATGGAGAGTTTCATGCTTTGCAGAGTGAAAAGACGCAAGCTAGTTAAACTCTGTATTCTGTCTCATCTCAGATTAACTTGTCTCACCTTTTTTCCAGTAGGGATTTGGTACGGTAGGGAAAGGATTATGAAAGAAAATATGGTAATGTAGTTCAAACTACACTGGTAGATCAAAAATATTTTAAAACATATTCTCCAGGCTGTAGTATTCAGAGTCTTGAAATCCTACCTGGAAGGAAGGCATTGCTAAATAAAAACAGCCATAAACAGAAAACCATATAGTGCTTTTGAGGGGTGTCTGACAAGTGGATAAATAATTTTAAAACACATAAATAATTTTAAAACAATTAAATTTTAATAGATCTGTCTAGGAAGTAATAAGGTGATAAAAAATAAAAATTTGCTTCAGTTCATAGGTTTGGATAACTCATACTAAATAATCTTGTTCTCTGTGACCAGGCATGCACAAAAGGCATCAAGACTTCATATTTCCTCATACAATTATACAAAATCTTGGTCTTTTATAAGGTCTCTTACAAGTTACCAGTATATTCCTTTACCTAATCTTCCAAAATAAGTTGGAAACTTTTTGTTTGTTGCATCTTACAGATGACAACCAAAATTGTACACAGTCTTTCGGAGTCATATACTCCTTTTGTATTTGTACAAGCTTATTCAGTCTAGACAGTAGAGGGAACAGGGAAGCCTCAAAATCACCTGTGCTGATACAAAAAAGACTTTCTAGGGAGTCACATAAATACATTCACTTGCTCTCTCCTTACTCATTCATGTTGAATAGGTTTTTCTAAGGGACCAACAAATGGCAACTTACATATACTGGTTTTCAATTCATTGCTGTTCTTTATAGATATAAAAATAGGGAAAAAAGCCATGTTTTTATCATGTCTTCTTTAACACATCTAGCTGAGAAATGTGTAACTTTACTATATTCAATATTTTTAAAATATGATATTCCTCTTGTACCCCAAATAATAGGGGTACAGTTGCCTGATGACTAGAAGAATCCTTCAAAATGATCCTTCAAAATGATCCTTCAACTAGGTTTTGGCATCCTATTAAGAATTGCAGTTGTCATCTTTTCAACTAATACATATTTCATGTTAGTTTATAAGATTATATCATGCATATTTTGTGTACACATGCTAATGTTTCTAAGATGCTCTTCCAAAACACAACCCTTCCAAATTTTTAAAAAAGCAACAGATTTGAATGTTTTTCTCTATTCTTTGCAGGATTTGCTTTTCCAGTGTGTGCACAGGCAGGTCTTTTCCCTTCAAGTTAATCTGTATTTGCTGTTTATCTCCTCTTAAGGTTGGGTTTAGTCACCTGGGTTCAGTGTCATTGTTTTCAGAAAAGCCACTCTTGCTCCATGCTTCGTGGTGAAACTGAGAAAAAAAACCTCATGCTTGCATGCAGACATATCCTAGCATAAAAAACAAGGAAAAGTGAAAATAACGGAGTGCAAAAAATTGGTTTTGAGTTCATTGAGAAAGTCACTGTGTGTATCTGGTGAGTGCTGACAGCTCCACTGTGGGGTCAGGTTTTGAGGTGCCTGTTGCTCCATGGAGAGTTACTGCACAGCTCCTGGGGCTGAGGCTTGGGCTGGGGCAGAGACCTGGCAGGTGTTTGCCCTGCAGCCCTACCTAGTTCAAATGCAGTCATGATTTAAACAGCGATACAATTTGTGTTATAATTAAATAATGATACAGTGCTGATACTGTTTCTGCTGTACACTGGCCAAGCAGTTGATGCATGGTACTTGTTTTAGCACACAGTGCAGTGTTTTACCCTAGGGGAAGGTACATCTTACGTAAAGCAGTTGATTGAGAAAGTCTTAAGCTATGGAAAAAGCAAGACCTTGCAGGGAAGGTGTGCTGATTATCTTATATGACGGCCTTTTCTTCTTAAGTTCTTTCTGTTCCCCTTGATTTGTAAATCTCTTCAACTTTTGTCAGAAGCCAGCTCTGGTAAAGAGAGAGGCCAAGCAGGAGAAGTCCAAGTGAAATCAAGGTGCCATTTTTGTTTGGTTTTGTTCTGCTTTCTATATGCTTTTCCCTGCATATACTTCCAACCCTCGCAGCAAATGGCAACAGAAGCCTCCCCTCAACCCACACAAAATTGATAGAGTTTTCAAATTGTATTTCTACAGTTGCAGTCTGGCTGCAGTGGGAAAAAGCCCACAGCTGGCATAGATCCAGGATAGTTGAATACTATTGCTAATGTATTCTTTGGTGCAAGTCTTAAGGTCTCTGTTTTTCTAATCTCTGTTACATTCCTTTTTATTTCCCCCAAATTATATTTGTGTATTACAGGCAAAATCAGCAAATTAACAGTTTACATCAGAAGATAAGGGAGAATGAAATACGAGCTCAACATGCAAGACTGAGCCATCTTGTGAACTGTGAAGAGCCATACCTGACTAACTTACAGGTAGGATGAATGCTTCTCTTTCAGCAAAGCTTTCCACTGCCCGATAACTGGCACCTAAAAGCATGTTCACAATTTTCTGCAGGCCAAAGTGTAGAGCTTTTGTGATTATTGATGGCTGTGTAATTGCATAGCTGCAAATTGTGTAGAGACCTTCTAAGTGTTGTTGTTTACCTTACTATATTTGCAGAAATCTAATTTTTGTTAAAATCTTGTACATAGTTGAAGTCTGATAAAAATGAGATGGCTATGAGGGATTGTGACACTATAAGAGTTTAAGAGCATGCATGTTATGGTAGTCCTACAGGGAGACAGTAGGAGAAAAAATAGTTTGGTAGAGGAGTATCTGAAAATAACTAATGAGAGGTTTTCTGAAGAGGAGGAGGTACTGCCCTCCTGGTTAGATGGTTAGATTTTATGGATAAAATAGATGGAGGAGATGTGAGAAGGCAAACAAGACTGCTGGAATACCTTTTGACAAGACACCTGAAAAGGATATGGGTTAGTACTCCTAGGGAGCACTTAGTCTGAAAGGGAATGTCTGGTGGTATTTTGAGTGCGCATGATCTAAATTTCATCTACCTAGCACAGGTATCAAGTAGCATAAGGATTAGGTAGCAAAGGTTCATCAAGAAATGCAGACCCATGTGAGGGCTGTGGCTGCTTACATCATACAGATTCCTTCTCCAGGCCTTGGCATATCTAAAAGGCAATGCAGCAAGGGATTGTTAAAGGCAGATAATGCAGAGAAATAGCTTTTCTGTCCCTCTTTTATTATGTTATCTTTTTCTGTCACAAACACCGCACTAGGATCTCAGCTAGGGTACTTCAGCATGACATTATTTGTGTACTTGGAATAATACAGCTGTACATCAGGTGAGACTGTAGTTTGTGTGACAGCAGAGAAATTCAAGTGGAGTCTCAGCTGAAGTTAAGTATACAGAGACTTTTTGTGACATCTAGAAATGTCTAGGCTTTTGTTGCTTCCAGATCTTCTTTTACAGAATACTTTAAAATCTGTCTAGGTTCAGAATTTTTTATTTTGGGACAGGGAGGCAGAAGAGAAGATGCAAACAGAACACCCAGACAAACAAACAAAGGAAACAGTATTGCAGAAAGTGAAATTTTAGTCCAGATATCTTGCTATGCTTCAAATAAAGCATGCTTGTATGTTACACTTCAAATAAAGCAGCAGGTACATTCCTCTTTCATAATTTAAAAATACTTGAAAGTTTATAATGTATTTGGGTTTCTGCTTGCCTTCTATAAGACAAATTCATAAAAGCAAATCTAATTTAATGAAGGTTTTAATCTCTTAATACTTTGCTGAAGGAATGTCACCAGTTAAAGAAATTACAGAGACAGTATTTTTAAAGATAACCAGTTTATGTTATTAAAAGAATCTCGTAATGGAAAGCCTAATTGGATGCACCTCCTTTTTCATCCCACATGCAGCCAACTTCCATTTGGTGATTGTGTGTCTCTGAGCAGTGGAGATGGAAGTTTTGGTATACAGGACAAATGACAGGAGAGCTGCCTTCTGACTGCAGTTCTAGCCTCAGGCTTGTTCCTGCACCATTCTCACCCCAGGAGTGATAGCTCTAAGCTTTGACTAGTACTGCTGTTCTGCTTTAGGAATGTATTGACATTGAAGTGTCTCTTACTTCAGTATATTCATTGCAATTTCAAAGTGTTTTTCTTCCCAGGAGATGGTATGATAATGCAGTGGTAGTGATTTGTTTTGAAAGTGCTTTTTATCTGCGTTTATAGGGATTTATTTTGGGATCACACATCTTCCATAAATCTGAGGGGGAAAGTGGCCACACAATGTTCTTGTGCATTTGTTATGAGTGTAAAGGTGTCCAGCTTCTTTGTCCTTTTGCTTCAGATTCCTGCTGTTGCCATGTATTTCAATGTTTGAAAAATCAAACCCCACCCTTCCTGACAGCTAAAAAAACCTGCAGGGCTGTTTTCTGCTCTGCAGTTGAAGTGTACAGTTGTCTGTGTGTTCGTTTGTGTGATTATTTTATTTCTTTTCATAAGCAACCACAGTATGAGAGCACCCCACTGCAACCTCACATTTCAGAAAGATCAGCATCCCACCTTGAGGAGCTTGAGCGAAAGATTGCAGCAGCTGAGAGCAAGGAATTGCAACTCAGTGAAATTGTGAAACAACTTTCAAACAAATCTAGTGAGGAGAAAAAGAAGATGGAGGAGAAAGTAAGTGTCTTTCCCGATCCACATTTCCTTTTGTCACTGTTGCAGCAGCATATGTTTGCTAGAAAGCAACTTGGTGTATGGGTGTCTGAGTTATTTTCAAAAGGTCACTAAACTATCTGTGATAGGAAAAGAAGATTAATGATTTCAGGTGTTGGTGGTGGATAAATCTGGACTTGCAGAGTGTATATCCTAGAAAGTGATTCTAGATAAAGTGGTAATCATGGTAACAGTTTTAATCAGGTATCAGTTAAGCTTTGGGAAAAAAAATTAAAAAAGCTGTTCATTCTTGTAGCTTGTAGTGTTTATTACAGTAAATAAAGTGTCACTTAAAAACATAGATTGTGAAAATTAAATCTTTATTTTTAGCATGGTTTGTAAATGTGGCCCTCAAGCTTTGAGATGTACTTTCCAGCCTGCATGTGCCCATTTAGCACGAGTGAGTCTCTTGTAGCTTTCTTAGAATGTGCAGAGTGGACTTTAGTCAGAGACAAAGATAGCTCTGTTCTTGGAACTGTTTCGACAAAGGCTTTCTTTGCAGGCTTAGGGAATTCCCAGGGGTAGTTTTGAATGTACTCACAGCCTTCCTTTATTGCAAGCAGGAATGTGCCATTGACCAAGGGGTTCCTAATTAATGTTTTAGGGGGGCATTGTCACTGTTACCTCGTCTTCTTTAATTACTGGGCTTAATTTATATTATATCAGCTTCAATGGATACATGCAGTGTGGTACAGTGAAGTGTCAGGTGGGAAGACAAATAAGAATGCATAATTCATCTCAAAATTCTGCCTTATTTCCTGTGAACCCTCAGTGTGCTTTTCACTGAGGCAGGAAGGACAGAATTTGGATACTGCTGCTTCCTCCTTTGTGAGCTTTTCCTGCCTGGATTTCTCACTGTGTGGGAACTGGAAGGCAGTGGCAGTGCTGAGGACCTGTGTTAGCAGGATGGTCTGTAAGTTGAACCCCAATTCTCTGCACAATCCCAATTTGCCCCTTAACACCCATCCATTCTGTGCACTGAACAAAAAGCTCTCAAGGAAAAGGAGGGCAGGGAGGGACTGTGAAAAATACTCTTTTTTTCCTGCCTTTCATTCAACTTTTTTTGATCTAGATAATAAAGCAAAAGAAGTACCAGGAATACAAACAAATGTAACACAATAAAAAAAAGTATTTTTCAGGCTTATGGAAAATTAGGGTGCCTGTAGAAAAGGTGTTTAAGAAAGCAGCTGTTCTGATCTGATGTCCTCTGATGTGGTTGTCAGATTGCATCAAAGTCAGGGTTTTGGCTTTCATTTTTGGTAGGTTAAGTTCTTGGTCCTCATGTTTTAAGTTGTTTTCCTAGTCCAGAGGAACTAAAATGTATCCTGATTATTTGTTGCATATGAACATCTCAGTGTGTGAAAGAATTAACTGTGTTATAAGTGTTGAACTGTTTGTGTTTTCAGTTCATAAGGCATATGGATTGTTCTGGGCAGAGGTGAAGCAGCTGTGGTTTGAGGGCACATGTGGGCCTATAACTTGAAGCTGTTGGGATTAATAATTTTTGGTTCTGTTTGCTGCTCTTAGTCAACACTTTCATGCAGCGGAGAGTACAATTCTTAGAGAGTTAACAGCCTCTGCTTCCAAAGCAGACTTATTTTTACTCTTACCATGAAGCATATACTCTTTCTTTTTTCTAGCTTAAAACTAGAGACCGATATATTAATAGCCTGAAAAAGAAATGCCAGAAAGAGTCTGAACAAAACAAAGAAAAACAAAGACGAATTGAAACCTTAGAAAAATACCTGGCTGACCTGCCAACGCTGGATGATATAGAAGGGCAGACTAAACAGGTAAGGTAAAGGGAGTTTGTAAGTAAGCCCTATAGTATCTGTTCTCAAATCTTTTACTGTTTCAAAATCTTTTTTTTTCCACTCTTATGTTTAGGAAGAGAAGTATTTCAATCTTTTAGAAAGGACTGTAGGTATTAGGATTTCTCACAGTCAGATAAGCGACTGGGGTGTGAAACTGTGCAGCAGGTCACTGCAAGGCTGTGGTCTGACACAAGGCCTTCTGCTGGTGTCACACTGTGTCTGACTAATGTAACCTTGTGTTAGCTGCAAATTCTAGAAGAGAAGAACAAGCAACTTCAAGAAACCATGGCTGAGTTGGAAAAGAAGCTTGGAGAGGCCCAGTCGCAGTGCAGAGAGAGAGAATTACAGCTGGCGTCTCAGAAGAGAAAAGAAAAAGAGCTGGTCACAACAGTGCAAAGGTATGAAGAGCTGCTCAGGCTGTGCCCTGAAATGGGTGTGCTGCCTCTCCTGATGTCAGAACCTAATGCCATTTGCAGTCTTAATCTATTACTGTGGTAAGGGTTTCACACCTTGCTCTGTGGCAATTTGTAGTTAATACCACAGAGAAGAGTGAGCCTAGGGCATTCTTTGCTATCTGTCTTTAAGGATGTGGAACACTCCAGCAATTGCATCATAGCCTGTTGGCAGATGGAGGTTGGAACAAACCTGTGTGGCAAAGGGGCATTGTATAGAAGCTGTCAGTAGGGCTATCTAATAACCAAGCCTGTCATGAGCTGTGGAAATACTGGATATTGGCTGATGGGTATTTCAGGGAAGAGTCAAAGACTTCAAAAAATTCCAGCTATTTCTTACCTTTTCAGCGAGGGTGCAGGTATGTAGAAGGAAGTATAGCTGTAGCTAATATGTTGTCATTGAACTTGCCTAAGTATAAAAAAACAAATGGGACAGATATCCAAGAATATCTAAGTAAGACATGGAGACTTTGCTACTATGTTCTATTTTAGATCAGGGGACCTACTTAAACATTTTTTTTTTTAATTAGAGGGAAGCAGGGGAGAATCACTTTTAAGTATATGTGGATGTTCCTGCAGTTTGTTGTCCCTCCATTGGGTAAAGGTGCATGCCACAGGAGTCTGAAAGGTTTCCATGATGAAAGGCAAGCCGGCTGGGATGCCTTGCCAGCCAAATTGTTGACACATTGTTTCCATCTTACCAATGGAAGGCCTTCCTGCTCTCATAATCTAGAGGGAGATCATTTTGTCTTTTCTGAAAGCCTACAAATAGTTGGGGTGACCTCTGGTTCCCAAATTAGACAGCAAGATTAGCACTAATAAAGTGTATTTCCTTTCTGAGAGAAGGTGAGCAGACAGAGGTTGTAGCTACACGTATGGGTTGAGTTGAGCAGTGGGGGGTCTGAAGGCCATGCCCTTGTGTGGGAGCATTCGTGGCAGGAATGGCTTTGGGCTGCCCATTACAAGTCACAGGGAGTGTGATGGATGGGCCCCCAGTGCTGGCACAGTGTCTGATTCTGGACTCCACTTGGAGTTCTGTGTGCCCCAGTGAGGCTATCTGACTTAAAAGCTCCCAAAGCTGTGAAGGTTTTCAGATGCCTCTGATCTGTGCTTTGCCTCCCCAGTAGCACAGAGCAACTGTGAGCACTGCAAAGTTTTGCTTTGCTCCTCTCTGCCCTCTCTTCCCACATGGTACTGCTGGAGCTGTGCCTGTTGGGAGACTCAGCAAAGAGTATGGCACATAAAACCTGCATTCATCTGCATGAACATGGCCTTGTCAGTGCCATGGCAACCTGAGCAGTTTAAGCATCATATTAACTGAACTATATGCTCATTCAGGAGCCTGGACTTTGCTAGGTACAGTTCTATAGTTCTGGCTGGGAAGATGGTGCAAGTTTCTAAATTCATCCTAGAACACACAACCCTCTGGTTTCTATTAGCCCACTTAATCTTTCTTGCATGTTTAATGGCAGTTTACAACAGAAAGTAGAAAAATGCCTGGAAGATGGTATCCGGCTTCCTATGTTGGACACAAAACAGCTTCAGAGTGAGAACGAATGTCTCAAAGAGAAGAACGAGAAAGCCAGTAAGGTTAGTCTGCAAATAATCTGCAGGTGGCATCTTTAACCTTAACTCCTGCACTTTTTTTTTTTTTTTAATTTAGAAATAAATATCTCACTAAAAAATTACATATTTGTTGCTAATTCAGATGACTTTTCAAGACCTGCCTGTCTCTGTTCAGAACATTGATTTTACATGAATTTTGTGTTCTGTCAGAGTTGAACTGTCTTATCATTTGTGTTTTTGAAGATGCTATCTAGAATCTATGTCTACACACCTCTAGGCTGATTTTTACATAACAATCTGAAGAGGTTCAATCCTTCTAAATTGCTCAATTTTATATTCTAGGTCATAGACAATCAACAAAATCAGATAACTGGACTGATTTTGGACATGCAGGTAAGGAAGAGTGTACATTCTGTTGTTTACTGTGTGCATTTTTAGTCCATAAGAATAACATCGCTAAAGTTGAATTTTCTTCTTTTATCTTTCTGAATAAGAGTCAAAGGGAGAAATGCCAAAAACTTAATCTTATAGGTGGATTGTAGTCAACCCACATTCTCTTGCAGGCTCCTGCTGTAGTCATTATGTCTCTGTGGTTTAGCACTTCACTGGTACTCATAAAAAAATGAAAAACTGTTGCTATGTCACATCCTTATTCTGCTGGTCTGGTGGATCATCCAAAGAACAAAAGTGATGTTACTTAGGGGGTGTCATTGTTCAGTTTGTTAGAAGAGACAGGTGCCTTTCTAAATCATCCCACTTCACCCTGTTCACCTGGGTTCTGACACTTAGATACCTTAACTGTCTTGGTGGATCTTGGGCACCCAGCTTGCAGCCAAAGATTCTTCTAGACAGCAGAGGTTGTCAGCTGGGAGTCAGCTGCAGCTCTATAGATCTGATGAACAGAGTGTTGAAAGTTACTCAGTGACCACTGTTTGTTGTGGAGAAAAAGAAACGTTATACAGCTTTTAGAGAGGAAGGCTTTACTTGCCATAGAAAAAGCTGAGCAGTTAAAAAACCCCAAACATCTGTTTTCAGCAAATACTGAAGCCAAACTCTAGTTTCCACATTGCACTTCGAGTGTGTCATTTGTCTATTAAAAGTTGTCACCCACCATTAAATTGCTTCCTTTCTCAGCCATGGTCAATAGGAGGCCTGATTCCTGTCAACAACATGTATTTGTTTGTTAGATTGCAGTGTATGAAATGTATCTGTAGAGAAGCAGTAGGAGAATTTAAGTTCCAACATGAGCTACCTATGTTAACTGAAAAGGAAACTGACTTAGCTTCTCAAGGTTTGAAGAAGACTGATTTTATCAGACTTAGATGTTTGCACGGAGCAGACTGGTCTATGCAAAAATTGTGATACAGGCAAATGTTGTTTCAGGTGTTACATAATTAAAAAGAAGTTCAGCTTGAAGTTCATAACCTTTTTGAGGTCCTCTGCCCCTTTTTGTAGTTAAGATCATTTGCATATATACTCCTCTGCTTATCAGATATATATATACAACTTGCTAAGGATATTATCATCAACCTAAATCTTTCCATCCCAAACTTCCTGGTCTTTTTTTCACCATCACCTTTATCTTGAGACTAGTGATTTTCAGTGTTTTGTGTGCTTAACCTGACATGGCTTTAGGGAGCTGGACTGGGAAATGCTGAATAGTTGTGACTGCCTGTGAACATGGTACTGTTCTGTTCTCCAGGACTTTCTCTTACTTTTCCTCTTGAGGTATTTTATATAAGGACAGAAAAAAAGATTTAATTTTTTTTTTGTGTCAGCCCTCAAATTACTTGTAGACTATAGCAGCTTTTTTGTATCCTTAATTTCCCTGGCCTTTCGTACTATTTCCCTGGCCTTACGTACTTGTGACCTGGGAAGCATTAAAAATTAGTTCATTAGAAATTGAAATCCCTTGTCAGCACAGAGATGCAATTTATCTTCAGCTAAGATGATCTCATTTTATTTCCTGTCTTCTGCCACATTGTGAACTTATGCTTGAAAATGTGTTTCAGTTCAGTTGTTTTTAACTTGCAAGCTGAAAAAAAATTCTGTTTCAGACAGCAGTTGTATAAAGCAGTATTGGTTTCTATTTGCTCATAATGATGGTGAAATTATTTTGATCTCCCTTGTATGGTTTTACTTCACTGATTTGGTTGGTCTTGGCAAGATGCTGTGCTGCATATACAGTGCATCTTTAGAAGGAGAAAAATTTTAGATGACAGTGGTATTATAAAAAAGAAATTCATATTTACATGATTAATCTAGGTACCACGAAACAACAGTTTTGATACAAAAAAAAAGATAGTAGAAGTAAGTCAGATTGCACAATGCCTGTGTTACCCAAAGTACATCTGTCAATCTTGTCAGTCACAATAAACCCCAACTGTGCCAGGCTGGGAATACTGCCATCAAGTTGTAACTTTGGAAAGCATATGGAAAAATAAAGGGTGAAGTATGAGAATTCTTAGCAGCATGAGAAACATGGAAATTTTAGCACTGTAGGTTTACCCAAGCTGTTAAGTGCATGTGCTTTTTCTGAGCTTTCAGATGAAGGTAACAGAGAATGATAGATCTTGGGTGTATCTTTTTAAAATAAACACTAATTTCTACTTCCAGTAGTTCCCATTAAATGGAGCAATTATTGAGCTGAACACGTGCACATTGCTTGGAATATTCTAAAAGTTGTTTTTTGCTTAGTTTGCAGAGTTATGTAAATTCAGTGGCACATGTAGTTCTGAAAATACACTGGGCAAGGTTTTTTTCACCCTGTCTTCCCTACCACCTCCCCCCTTCCAGAAGGCTGCACAGTCACACCTTTTTTGTCTGTTGTTGACATGAACATGAAACATGTAAGTGGTAGCCCTAATGTATCTATCATAACCAGGGTGCTGGATGTCCCTGAACTTGATCTTCATCAAAGACTGTTAAAATTGGAAGATACTGGGAAACTGGGAGGGTGTTTTTGGCACTGCATTGCCCTGTTCATTTCATGCTTCTTAACTATGACGTCTGTACGACACAGATGGAGCCAGGAGGACCTTCAGTCTAACCTAGTAATGGCTATTTTGTTCAGGAGATAATGTTTCTTAAAAACTAAAGGCAATGATTCAACATCAACTGCAGGTTCTGCTCATCTGCAAGCACGCAAAGGAAATGCCTGAGGCAGTTTTTTCCTGCCCTCTCCTGGCCCAGGGTGTTTCCTTTGCCTCCTTCCTCCCACTGGTGTGTGTAGCTGTGCTTTCTCAGAGCGCTTATCTTTAGGATACAAGTTACTTCAGCACTTCCTTTTGGGGGGCATGCTGAGGGTAAAAAGAGCAGCACATCAAGCATATGAAAATGGTTTTGAAAACAAGTAATCATATCTGGGTTCTGCTTGCTCATTCTTACTCCTGACATGAAAATAAAGTGTTGAGGGTTTTTTAGTCCACGTTCAGTCTGGAAATGTGAGCACCGTTGTTTTCCAGTTTTGCAAAAAGTAATACAGAGTACTGACTCCACACTGCTTGTGTGGTGTCAAGCTGAATGTGCAGGGAAATTTTATCAATGCTGCAATGCCTCCTGTGACCAGCCAGGCCTTTAAAAACTTCATTTAGTGTTGGGCTTGCCTTGCTTCTCATTACTCCCTGACTTCTCATCACTACTGATAAATCTTACAGGTGGCAAGTCACAGCTGAAGAGATCTCTCTATTTGAAAGCACCGGGAGTTTCTATAGTCTCTATTCATTGTTAATATTCAGATAAGTTGGCTTGAATATTCCTCTTTCTGATTTTTGCCAGATGACCTGGAAAGACATATCTACAGATTTAAAATCCAGGTAGTGAAATAAATATGAGTACTTTCAAGAGTAAAGGCACCTGTGCTCATGCTGAATTCACCCTGAAAATTCCATTTTGGCAGTATCTCATGATTTCTCAGTTTGAACTCTGTGGTTGAAAACGGGGGGTTGACAGCAGGTGATTCCATATTGCAGCGGGTTTTTTATTTGTTGTTGTTTAAGATCATTAACCTGTGTTTTCATTCATTTCAGTCTATGCAAGAGAAGCTTTCACAAGAAAAGCTGATAATTCAGAAGATGAGAAATGAGCTTGAGGAAAAAGAAAGACATATAGAGCAGTTGAATAAAACTCTCTCCGAAGTAAGTAAAATAGCACCAGTAACCCAGCCCCCGACCACACCAGAGCCAGGAAGAACCTTATAGAATGATTATAAGATCCTTTGGTAGGGCTTTATGAGATTAATTACATATTTAAGTATCCTGGCTCCCATGCAGATACATAATGCATGCCACCTCTTCCTCAAGAAGTGAGAACTTAAAGGGTGAAGATGGCTAAGTAATGATAATGTGAAATAGCCATGTAACAGTTGTCTGTATGCTGTTCTTTGGAGGGGTACAGAAATATTGATTATATGTTTGGAAATTAATTACTTCTAATTGTACTATTTGTTGGCTTGAAACTTTCTGCTACAGTGAATGCTGCAGACTAACTTTCCCCTTTTTTCCATTTGCTTTTCACAAAGAACCAAAGACTGATGGAAGAGAATGCCTGCCTGAAGGAGCAGATGCGGCTGGTGGAGCAGTCCAGGCAGCCAGTATCTGAGAAGATGCCTGTAGCAGACCAGTTGTTCAAGGAAATGTCTCACTGCTTGTTTGACTTGAAAGCACTGTGCAGTATTCTTACCCAGAGAGCTCAGGGCAAGGAGCCTAACCTTTCCTTACTGCTGGGAATCAGATGTAAGTGGTGTTGACTTTCCAGTGTTTAATAAATGTTTTGACACAAAGGAGCAACAGTTTAGCTAATGTGGTGCTTGAACTTGCCAGCTGGACAAGCTTGTGTCCTCTTGCTCTGCAGATGGAGCAGTGGTGCATGAACTTATGGAGAGCTCTTGAAAAGCTGGGCTCTTAGTGCCTCTGGGCCACTAAATAAATGCATGTGACTACACAGGTCCTTGCCAAGTCAGGAGAGCAGGTAGCTCTCATGGTTCTTCATGTGGACCCAATCATGGATCTGTTCACTGCTCTAGAAAAGAAAGATGTATAACCAGGTATCTGTCCCTCATGAGACACACTGCAGCCACTATGAGGGTTAACAGATGCTAAACACATCTTGCGCTTTTGTTTTAAAGCCCTTGGGGTCAAGTGGTAGGAATAGGCATCTACTGTTTGAATATGTATATGTGTGGTTTGGAAGTGGGGGTGTCCAGGTGGTTTAAATAAGCCATGTGCCTGGCAACTTCATCTCCTGTGCTGTTCATCCAGTCTTCAGCATTTACTAAGCTGTTAAATTTAACCAGGAAATGAGAAGCATGCCCTAAAACCAGTCAGGCAAAGTTTATGTTAGGTCTTTCCTTCTAACAAGTTAGTTTTGTTGACCTGAATGTATCCTATTCTGATGTTTTCTGAATGTTAATTAGAATTCATCAGGCAGACAGGCTGCTGAACTGAACCCTCAGCAAGGCAGAAAGGTAAAGTACAGTGTTTGTGCAAGAAGAGCTGCTACACACCCACTAGCCCTCTTTTCTGAGTGACTATAGAAACACACAAAGTCTCTAGAAAATGGCTGCTCTATCCGTTTTTTCCAGTGCTGTTCTGATTCATCAGACTTCAGGAAGTCTGGATCTTGGTGCAAACAGAAAAGGATATCTTTCAAAGAAGCACTGATGGGCTCTGAATTGAGTTTAAGTTCATATGGGGCTCCTTTTTGTAGACTTTCCATCACAATGAAGGGTGACATGTCTTGATGTAGTTAAAGTGTCCTGCCTCTTATTTCCAAGGAGGTGACTAGTTGCAGTATTCACAAGACACAGCTGCTGGAGCTTTAACCTTGGGTGTTGTTTTTTGTAGCACTGAGCTGTTCATCTGAAGAGAGTGAAAATTACCACAGCACAGAGACCCTTTCGAAGAAGCTCTTGGACGTTTGTCAGCTGCGGAAGGATATTGATGAGTTAAGGACTATAATGTCGGACCGCTACGCTCAGGACATGGGGGACAACTGCATCACTCAATGACAGCACTCCATCCTGTAGCACTTACTAGGTCCTGCTGTGTGACAGGGCTTTGCGTTTCCATTAGGAGCCATACGGGAAGGCTGCAAATAGCACTGGACACGCATCTCCGAGGGCTGTGTGTAACTGATCTCGGGAGTCCGGTGTGCAGGGGACAGTCATCACGTGAACGGTGGTACAAACTGCAAGAAATCTTTTCTCCAAACTACTGAATGTAGGAACAAACTGTGAAGAATGATTCAGTTGGACACTCTGTTTCCTTCATTTGGGCTCATTTTATTACTTTGCCTAGTTTTTGGAACCAGAGCTTCAGAACAGCTGTGCTGCTACAACTCTCAGTCCTTTCCTTCATCAAGGGTTTGTGTGGCATTATCTGAGTTCAGATCTTAGGAGCGAGGGTCAAAGAACCTATGCATGGGTATGTCTGGCTGTACATGGTGGAGCCAGAGGCTTCTGCCACTGCACTTCACTCTAAGAATTGCAATTAGAACAATCCTTGAAGCACTCAAAAAGTAATTGCTCTCCAAGTTGTCAAAAATTAGGATATAAGAAAGATGTTTTTAGTAATGGATGTCCAGTAGCTGTCCTTGTTTGTCCAGTAGCAGAAAAAACCCAGGTTTAACTCCTTTATGCAAACAAGTCTATACAATACAGCTGTATCAGATTGTTTGAAGCACTCTCACATTGGTTTAAGAAGTTTCAATAGTACAAAGTTTGTGACAAATCAGAGAAGCTGCAAGACATAAAACTGCAGCATATTCCATGGCTATAAGAAAAAAACCCAAAACAACCAACAATTGTATTTTAGTGTTTGTACTTATTTTTCCCCTTAGGTCCTTTCCATTTCAAAATGTTGCTGTGTTTTGTTCCTGAAGGCCTCTGATAACGTTGTGTACCACCTCAGCCATTTTAACCACAGCTACAAAAAGGGAGTTTGACCCTTGGCAAAATTAAGGCTCAAAACTGAATGTTTCCAGTTAGCAGTATAAAGTACTTGGTTATCTGAGGACTGAAAAAAATTCCACATTGTTTGGGAAATCTCAATTTCTCCATTTTTGTAGGAAGCAATTACATAAAACAATAAGCTCATGTTCCATACCTTATTCAATGAGTGTCATTTGGCAGTGCTGTTTAACTCCCATGGGATCGTTGACATTTCCAGGAACATCACTGCAGGTTAGCTGCACAGTTATGCATGGTGGAAAATAGTATTTAAGGGAAAATAGCATTTGAGGGAAATAAAAACTTGTGAAGAGCAAAGCCACTTTTAAATCACACTATTGAGAAAAATATGTGCATCACTTACTTGTATGGTATTGCAAGAAGGTTTCAGATGCCTTAAGGTGCAAGGCAGTCAACTGATCTGGAGTAGGGATAACAGCAGAAATCTCTTGGAAAGCTTAGCAATTTGAAGCAAATTCACTCTAGCATAACATTTTTATGGCAGAAGTGAGTATCTTCTGTTTTCTGATTTGGCGGTGTTTTGCTTTCTGTTCATTGTTTAACAGTTACTGTTAATGTTGTTTTTATAATTTAGTGGTTTAATTGTTTTTAGCTGTATGGATTTATTTATTTGACAGTTTTCTCTATCCTGAAACTCGACTTGGACTAATTTGTGAAAAGTGGTGTTGCTATTTATATTACTGCTACATGGTCTTATCAGATAGATTAATCTGACTGGTTCAGCTCCTGTGAGCACTAAAACAATGTCTAGATAAAATCTCAAGTGAAGTTACCTAGTGTCTACTTCAAGGAAAAAATGAGGCCATTTTATTTTAAATTTCTGTCCTCTTTCTGTAGACATGCTTCAGTCTCTCCATCAGGGCATAATTTGGTCCAGTCTTCCTTGTCCTTTTCAGTGGTGTGATGCAGGTGCAGTTGGAAGTATAATTGTGCTCTTCTCATGGATATGGTGAGTTGTGCTATGAGTGGGGAAAAGATGTTCTGATCTAATCTGCATTCTTATTGCAAACAGATCAGTGGTTGTTATCAGAAGGAATGATTTACTCTGGTAGCTCATTAACAATATTAATTCCACATTAATACACACCTGCTGCATCAAATGGTATACTTTTATACTAGTGCAAAACTGAAAACAAGGATCTTTGTACCAGTGGGCTTGCACAGTTTCCTGTGTCTCTCACAGTGCTGGTTTTTGTGACTCAGGCTTCAGCTCCTTCCTCTGGTGTGATTGGTTGGTACATCCCTGCAGGGAAGTAGTCTTTAGTTTGTGGCATCTGTCTCCTATCAGAATTCAACAATAGCATTTCAGATAATAAATCAGAAGTATTAGGGAGAGAGGAAACACACAAGTTACACCTTACAGCTTCCTTAGATGGCAATGTTGTATCTATAAAAAATCACCAAAACCCACATTTATCTACATTTGATAGAAATCACAAGGAGTTTAATAGAGTAATTAGAGGGGATCAGGAGATCTTTGAGTCACTTTGGACTATTAAGTTGTCACTTGTCTGGTATTTCTCCACTGTCCCTCCTGCTAAATGGTGATGCTGTACCGCAAAGTTGAGATCAGTAGTTTATATTTGCCAAGCATTTCAGAGCATTTACGCTCTTCAAGTATTAGTTGAAAGGCCCTCTGGGAGGAGATCCCATTTTATTCATAATACTTTTGATTGCAGTGCTGTAATCTTGTGTTCTAATGTTTTTGTTACAGAACCTGTAATATTTATGTTGACTTGAAAGCACTTGATTTTAAAACCCCCTGAGTTTATCTGCCTCAGTCAAATTAAAGTAGGGAGGTGAATGATGGATGTGTGAGCCAAAGATGCAGATTACCAGTTGATTATTTACAGCGATACAGTACTTTGCTTTGATTTCTTAAAATTTGGCCTGTTGTAGTGGTAGCAGTTACTATATATGCATCAGTTTACAGATGCCTCTAAATGGAATAAGCTTTGTCTAAGATATGCATGACTGTTTAATTGGTTAAAATGTAGTGTGTGTGGTCTCATTCAGCATATTTAATACAGAGGTGATTAACGAATGTTAACATTGGAATTGCTTCGATTTAGTCATGACAACTTTTTGCTGTAGCTATTAGACAATCCCAAGGGCTGAAAACAGCTGCAGATGAATGGATACTGTGCCATTCTGGCTGTCAGCAAAACTGTACAGTAACATTTTGTACAGTTTCAGATAGAATTTATGTGGTCCTCTAGAAGATACTTACAGTAACTACTGTATTTAAGAATGTATTTTGAAAAAGACATGGAAAGTAACTGTCTTCTGACAAGCTATAGAATATGTATTCACTATATAGAAGTATTTACTATATAGAAGTAATGCAGCTCAGTCATGTAAACGTGATTTAGGTTGCTGAACTCCGCTGTGCAGCTTTGTGGTGTGACAGAAGTGTGAAATTACTGAGATTTGCTGTAACCACCCACTCAGGCTCCAGCATTTCAAACTGATGGTGGTCATGAAGTCATTCAAGAGCTGAAATACCATCCTTTTCACTTCAAAAGGTTTCCTTCCTTCCTTTGCCCTTTCTGCCTGTCTTTTGTTTCAAACTTTTTTTTTTTGTTTTTTTCTTGGGAACGGTAAGAGCACAAGGAGAGAAAGAAAGCAAACCCTTTTCTCCACAACCTGCTGCCATAGCACAGGCAGTGACAGCACGCTGTGGTCTCTCCATCAGGGCATAATTTGCTCCAGTTTTCCTTGCCCTTCTTGGTGGTGTGATGCAGGTGCAGGTGGAAGTATAATTGTGCTCTTCTCATTGATATGACGAGTTTTACCATGAGTGGAGAAAAGATCTGCTGAACTAATCTGCGTTCTTAGACTGCAGACAGATCAATGGTTATTATCTAAAGGGATGATTTATTCCAGTAGCTCATTAGCAATATTAATTCCACAGCTGCATACCTTTGTGCCTTTTTAGCCTGAAGTAAATGTGTATTCCTCTGGAACTTCAGATAAATTGTTAGCGTGCTGATGACTGCACCTTGTTTTCTTCTCACCTGCCATTACTTTGTTAATAAGCTTTTGTAGTAAGAACTCTTGCCTAATGTCTAGAAACAGAAGTACTGAAACTAGATACTAGGTGTACACTTCGAATGTTGAGCTGGTTGTTGTATGCAGCTTCTTTGAATACAATGTGTGAGCAGGAAACACAGATCATAATGTGTTTTTTCTGTGTATATTAATTACAGTATATCATTAGTTCAGTGGGGAGGAGTGTCTGGAGCTCTCTTTTAAAAGCACAGCTGACATATGTACTGGATCAGTCCCTGAAGACTGGTAGTTTTGTAAATTGGGTTCAATTTTTGAACTGCTCAGAATACCTCATATGTAAATAGAGTTGTCATGACTTAATCACAATGTGTTCATTGTAAAAAGTGAAGGAGCCACTGGCTGGCTCAGCTTTAGGCTTGTTGTTCTTGCCTCTTTTTGTAATTTTTTTTAAAGTAGGGTTTACAGCTAGAATTTTGAATGCCAAAGTTCTATTTATTAAATAATAATAAAAGTTTTCATTGTTAATGACTGGTATTTTTCCACTGGAATTTGTTTGTTGATGTTTGGGATTTGTATCCACAGAGCAGAAATAAATTTTGTTACAAAAGTGAATTTTTCATGGTTCTCATTTGTCCAGTATCTGGCATGTGACAGAAGTGACCAAAGCTGGAGGCAAGAAAGGAATCGTGAAACATCTTCCCAACACCCACCCCAGCTTCCCTTCAGTGGTCTATTCTGCCAAATACCAGTTGACCAAGCTCTCTCTTCCTGCTCTTTATGTTTTGTTGTTTTTTTTTTTTAAATCAAGGCTTTGATATAAAAAATATTATTTCTGTCTGATAAAAGGATTTCAGAGTAGCATTCCCTGATGGTTCTTCAGACAGATGCTCCTGTTGGCCATTTTGGATGCTGATTGGAGAGATCACAGGTAGGTCTGTTTAAAAGACTAAGCACAAAATTATGGACAGAAGTCAGTAATCCCTGCTGCAGGAAATACTGTAGGTTAGTATGGCACAAGACAACCAAGCAGCGTTGACTTCCATGTCAAGTTACTCTCAGGAAAAGTCAATCTGACAGGAGTCTTCACAAGTGTAGAGGGAAGTGGGGTCACTCAAAAAGATTTTTTTCTGGCAGTTCCCTGTGATAAATCTTGGGGCCTGTTTGGAGCATCAGGTGCTGAATCAGCTTTGCATGTAGAGTGGTCTTCACCTCCCCTCCTCACTTGCAGAGCACAAATGCTGGCACTAGCTTTTCTTTTCAAAGACACTGAGAAATGCACTCTAATTAGGTAATGCATTGTATATGGTAGACATCACTTGCTTTTCTCCAGCATTGTGACTGAAGGTTGCATGATGGGCTTCTAACTCAGTTGAAAACATTCTGTGCCCTGTGTAAATACGTGTAACAGGCTGCACAGATGCCAGCTTTTCGTAGATTGCTGAGGGTGGCCTTTTGTGAGCTGCTCCAAGTCAGGTTTAGTTTCAAAGTACAACCACTAAAGTGCTGCTAGCAACAGTAGTGGTAGAAAATGTTCTGTTGCCTTTTATTCCGCAAACAAAATAC
This sequence comes from Cyanoderma ruficeps, assembly GCA_008694505.1. Classification (NCBI taxonomy): domain Eukaryota; kingdom Metazoa; phylum Chordata; class Aves; order Passeriformes; family Timaliidae; genus Cyanoderma; species Cyanoderma ruficeps. The sequence goes on from VZDJ01007749.1 coordinate 52,130,084, forward strand.
AACTCCACATGTGGGTAGAAATGAAGCCTTAAACAATAATGCTGCAAATAACACAGCATCTTGAATGAGTACAATTTGCAACAGGTAAATCTGCGGTAGATTGCCTTCCTTATGTAAATTAAGTCTGCATGCTGGGTCGTTTGTTTTGTAAATGAATGGATTCAGTGTAGTTGGAAAATCTCCAAGTGGCAAGGGAAGTGGATAGTATGAACGATGGTTTTTAATCACATTTTGGTATGTGCATATTTCTTTTCCGGCTTTGTGTCAGTTATTCCCCCTCTGGGGGCAGCTGCTGCTTTTCTCCTTCTTTTCTTGGTGTCACAGGTCTGAATTTCATGGAGATAAAGGCACACTTCAAGTCATGGAGTTGGAGACTGACTCTGGGAAACCTGATAGGTTCTGCTAATGTTTTGAGGTGCTTTGATAAGCAGTTTGGCAGCTCCCCTGAAGAATGCAACCTGTAGCTATTAATAGACCAGAAAACAGATTTCATGGCCTGTGTGCCTGTGAAAGTGTTTGCCTGAAGGAAGGCAAATGGAAACCATTGTCTAGTTCTGGCTGAGAAAAATGGTGTCTCCTGCTGAGAGACTGAATTGTAACGCTAAAGGTGATTGTAAGAGAGTTTTCTGGCTGGAAAACTCTCCTCCCGTGGGATCTGAATAGAATTTATTATCAAAAAAGCTTGTCTCCCCTACATTAGAACATGAGAATACAGGTAGCCCTGACTGCTGCCAGGGAGATGCCAAAAACCCCTCCCAGACCAAATGGGTTGCACTGAGCTTTGAGGTGCCAAAGGAGGGCATTTCTGAGCCCCACTGCTGTCCTTGGAGTGGGGGCCCAGCCATATCCTGTCCCAGTGCGGGGCCAGCCCGCTGCCAGCCCGGCTCTACCCTGGGGGAGTGTCCGGAGGCAGCTCCCAGAGCTGGTCGCAGTGCTGCAGTGTGGGCTGAATCCGCCGGATTTTCCCGATGTCTCAAGGAGCCGCCTCACCCTTTGCAGCCCTGCTGAGATGCATTCACAGGAGCCAGGCAATGTGCACAGCAGGACTTAATGGACCGATGCATTTTCTAACCTTCTGCTATTTTTGATCTCATAATAGTTAAATGAGATGATGCCTAATTTATTATAAGTTAATTGGGGGCAATCCAGCAACAGGGAAGGAGAGAGCTCTGATCACAGTGAGTGATGACACAAACTTTAAGATGATCTATCGTCCCTCCATGCAGACACTTGAGCTGTTCATAAAGCTCTGTTTTAAGGTGGCCTGAAAGTAATGCTGGTGCCTGGGGCAAGTCCTGCTGGGCAGCCTGCAGCAGGGAAGGATAGGCTGGTGAGGACCCTCTGTCCTGCTGCAATCACATTCTGGCTATGAGATGGGCCCTGGGGTCTGGCACACCCCACACTGGTCCTTGAAAGCCCCACTCAGGTGCTGTGGTGGTCATCATGCCTGGAGCACGACCACCCAAGCCTGCATTCAGCTGAGCTGCTTAAAAGCTCCCAGGGGATTTTCAAATTGAGCTTTTTCCTCAGGAAGCTCAGGTGTGCCATAGCAAGTTGATGGCTGGCACCCTCCTGTTAATCTGGACAGCATCTGGTTATCCTCTGCGTCAGAGGTGGGGTGACAGGACCCAGTTTCTGGGGCCTTCTTTGGTCAGTAACTTTTTCAATAAATGGTTTACTGGCAAGTAAAAACCACAAAGCAGCCACCTCCCAGCAAAATCATCCCTGAAACACTATCACCACGTGCAAATCATCATCAGTTTTCATCCCAGCTTCTGCACCCTTCACTTTGGGGAGAGACAATAAAGGCCACAGCTGGGAGGGAGCTGGCACAGGCACACACTGCCCTGCTGAGAGCTCTGCTGGAGGAGGGACCCTGCAGAGGGCCTTGATTGATGGCATAATCCCATCAGCCCGCAGACACACCTCATTACACAAGCCAGTGACAATCAGATCATTAGTTACATTATCACCCACTGCCTTGGTGCCTGGGAAGTAGTGGAGATAAGTAATGGGATATTTTTAGTTTAAATTGTGGTTTGAACATTTTAATTAAAAGCCTATTATAATCAATCTGTTTCTAACATCCTTTTCTTCACCCTCATTCATAAAAATTAATTATCACCATGGAAGGCCAGCAAGTGCCTATTTCCTGCTCCTGGCCAGTGGCAGCTTCAGAGCCTGGGTTTGCCACTGCCTGGGTGGCTGTGTGCACTGAGCCAGCCCAAATTGTGTGCAGCCACCAGGGCAGTTCACCAGCCCAGTGCTGACCCAGTATGGGGGCTGTTGCTAGTCCCTTAAGCAAAAGTGATGATCTGCTCAGACCTGGCTCTCTTAGACATCCATTTATATCTTGGAGGTGAGCAGAGCTGAAAACACCTAGACTTTTAAAATGAAAATTGTCTTCTCAAAGACAATTTAAAATAGTCATGTTTCAAATACTAAATTATTAATAAACATACATATTAATAAAGATAATTTTATATAACACAATAATATAATATATAATTTTATATATAATATGTATTGTATTATATTATATTATATATAATCATATATACTATATAATATGATTATATAAATATTTTATGTTATGTTGTTATGACATAAAATAAATATTAATAAATCTAATTAAATACTTAAATATTAAAATATTTTAAATGTCCCAAATCTTCCCCACGGTTCTGATGCAGTGGCTATAAAGGTCAGCACAAAAAATTGACCCCCAAATGGTTGAGAGAGCAGTCAAAAATGGGGGTACTAGGCAGCTTAACACTGTGTATTTGCCGTGTCACTCCAAAACACATTTAGAGTGAAAGAATAAATACAAAATTCATAATTTAAAAAAAAAAAAAAAAATCACTGACTAGACTTTGCCTTGACCTTCTCAAGGCTCATCACTGATCCCAGCCTGCATAAACAAAAGGAGACTTAGGCCTTTAGGTGCCTCATTTGGGCATTAAACTTATTCCAGCAGCTCTGGAGTTCAAAGCAGAAATGCTTCCCTTGCCAAAGAGAAATCAACAATTTTAACTCAGGACTTTTCTTAATTGTTTTTAAAAAACCCCTAAAAAGAGTGTAATTCTGGTGTTATTATGCCCTGGGAAACCCACACAGTGTGATGTGTCTGTCAGCGGGGCTCATACACGTGCAAACAGTACAGTTTTCTCAAGTCCCAATAGATTGGTTTGTGCAATGTGGAGTTGGCAACAAACTATTTCTACAAATTAAATAAAATCAGATTGTTTTTAACATACATTGCAAGCGGCGACTTTACAAAGCAAAAGAGTAAGTCCAAGACCTCAATCACATAAAGTAAAACACCTAGTTTGGTAAAGAAATACAGTCTCTTCTCCGATAAGAAAACAACTACATTGTTACAGGCTTCCATATAAATTAACCAACGGCTGCAATAGGATCCATAATTCATCAGTCTGTCCGTGAGGCTGTTACAGGACACAGTGCTGGAAGGCTTCCTAAGCTCAAGGTGATATCATCCACTGCTCTCCCCTTCTCCACCAAGCAAATAATTTTGTTGTAGAAGTCTGTCAGGTCAGTCACACATGGTTTCCCCTTCATAAATCTATGTTGATTACTCCAAATCACTTGTCTTTAATGTGTTCAGGAACAGTTTTCAGCGTAACTTGTTCCATCCCCTTCCTGGGGATCAAGGTGAGACTGACCAGTCTGTAGTTCCCTCTTTCTTGTCTTCCTTGAAGATGCCAATGATTGTCGGGGTGCGTGCCCTGCTGGTCAGCCTACTCAGCCAGACCGCTTGGCCGCCCCAGCATGTCCCGACAAAACTGAGGTGGGCTCTTGGCTCTGCAGACCCTCAGACCTTCTACTGTAATGGTTTGCGGCGATGAAAGAAAGAGGGGTCTCTCAGAGGTATGGTGGAAGAAGGGTTTATTGGGGGACAGGGGACCCCCTAACCCTAGGATGGTACCTCAGGAGAGAGACAAAGTCCCTGGGCTCGGGGGTCTTTTCAGGGCTAGCTCAGGGGTGGGCACAAAACTCTTAAGCCAATAACAAAGTATACATACTAACCAGATTACATAGTTCATAATAAATCAGATAAAGACAGTTAGGTAAAGTCTTGGGGGGGCTCTGCCAGGCATGGGCAGACTCCTCCAAGGCTCTGTGTCCTTGTGAAGCGACAGTTTTCCTAACAACATGGAAATTTACGACGAACAGACCAATTAGAAACAGTCTGCAGGCAGAGAGAAAGGTACCATGCACATTCCAACTTCTGATAACAAAAATTCCAATGAGACAAAGAAGCCCTTCTCAGGCACATCGAGCTAAACTAAACTTAAAATAAAACTTTAAACAATCCTGCAACCCCACAAATGATGTTTGCTTTCTTCCAGTCTTCAGGATCCTCAGGGTGCAAAGATTATCAGGAGTGGCCTTGCAATGACATCAGGCAACTCCCTCAGCACTCATGGGTTGGACCCAAAGATTTGTGCATGCCCAGTTTGTTTGAACACTTAACCTGAGCCTCCTCCATAGTGGGTAAATCTTCACTGCTCCGTAATTCCAAATCTGGGAAATGATCTAATCTCTTCTGGCTACACCTTTCACTTACTCACCAGTAAAAGTCTTTCCCCAGCTCCTGAGGGTGGCAGACATTGCTCACTCAGTTAAGGGAGTTAAAACTTCAATGCATTTAGCAGGTGATGATGCTAACCTGATTTTTTTCCATCTTTCAAACAACTTGATCCCCAAAAGCGAAGTACAGCCCTCTGAAAGTTCACTGTTATTCTGAACTGAAACATATGTCAAACAAAAAAAAAAACCCACTAAATTCAAAGAGCTGTGGAGGCTGGATGTGCCATTTCTGCACTTACTCACTTTTACCCTTCCCATTTTGCCAGCTGCCTGTTTGCCCCTCTGTTCACTGCCCAGTGCTGGAGCAAAGCCTTTCTGAACCTTTGGAGGAGGCACACCGTGCTGTGCAGCACTCCTGACATGTTTTTAAACAACTGTGTTTCTCCAAGGACATTTGTTCCTTCTTTTAAGGGATAGCAATTGTGCTTAGTGTAAGTGAGGCAACATGATAAAAACAAAAACAACCCCCAATGTCACCTTGCAGTGCTGGGTGCTCACAGCAGGCAGCCCAGCCTGCTAGGCTGGATATACAAGAAAAAAAGGCGAATTGTTGCTTCTCCCCCGCTGCCTGGGGTGGAGTGACTAAGGAAGCAGTGAATCTAGTGTCCCAAGCACATTTGATTGCTTGTCATGACCTTGTTACACAGATCCTTTTGGAACATCACCTGATGGCTAGAAGTCACACACACAGATATATACACACACAGAGCCTGCTTTGCAGCTGGGTTCCTTACAGTACTCACATTATTTGCATTTTTTTTTTGGTGTTTAAGCTAACATTTCTCAGTGGTCATCTGTGGTAGGCTGAGAGAAGTCCCTCATGCTGTGTGGCAGGGAATAGGAAGCCTGGATGGGTGCTGAAACACAAAGCCAGGGGAGCACAGAGGAGCTGGCAGGGTCCTTCCTTACCCAAGGAGAAAAGGGACAGGGAGAAGCCTTCACCCATGATAGATGGGTTCCATGAGAAGAGCATGGCAAGAAGTCAAAACTGAGCCCTGCCTTGGACATTTGGAAACAAACCATTTATGGGGCAAGTCAATCTCAAATGATTAAAATGGGGATAAAAGGAGCTCGCATGGAGAAGTCTGAGGCAGCAGTAGTGACATTTTCTGTGTCTTAGGTCTAGGGTTTCACACAGATGTCCAGAAAGAATATCTAAAAATATCACACCACCATAGTACAATTATTTATGTGCACATTAATACAGAACACAACATGGTGTCTGTCTAATTAAAGCAAAAAAATCTATTACATAAGCTGACCTTCAAATAAAAAGAAATTTATTGGCTCTGCACTTACATATTCTAAATCTGACTTTGGAATGCTTTGAATTGCTTCAGTGTACATAGTGAAAAATTTCTTTCTTCTTGACACAAACTAACCAAGAAGAGGTCAACCTTGGATCTGTGGCATGCCTGAAATGTATTTCAGAGGCACCATGTCCTGGAAAATAGGCACAAAATGTGCAAATGCGGTTCTGGCTGTTCTGTTTGGGCTGAGCTGAACGGTTTTGGGCAAGTAGCTCCTCTCAATGCCTCAGTGTATGTGTATGTCAAGTGGCAATTACACAGGCTCCCTTGGAAAACATCTTGATACCACTGGATGAAAAATTCCATGAGAACTAGACAGCATCCCCACTAATGATCATTCACATACTAGTCTGTGTAAGTGAAATGCTAAAAAATAAGATGCTAAAAAATTAGTGGTTTTCAATCTGACCACAAAACTGAGATACTACATCTCCTGTCTTGAATCCCCTACCACCCCACCTGAGTTATCCAGGAAAACTGTCCCACTTCCAGAATTGAGATTACTGCAGTTGCACAAAACTAAATCCATCCCTCATACAATGAGCAGGGGAAAAACCCCAGGCTCTAAAAACATTCCTGAGTAGTGTCCGAAAAAAAGTTGTCATTTCATTTTCATACAGCATGATTTTCCTGAATCCACAGGTTCTTTTGCAAGAGGACCTGGGATTTTTTTTCTCCCCTGCTGTAGAGCTAGCACAATATTAATTTTCTTTCATTAAGTACCAGACCAGCCTGTTAGGCATTAAAATCTCTGCTGGATTCCCCACATTAGGGTCTGCTAAGCCATGGTTCAGAGATTGTCACCCTGTTCTTGTGCCTCATGGTGGAGTGTTGCTGCCTCATGTGCCTGCCGAGGAATGGCCAAGGGAGTGAAAAAAACTCATGCTTTGCTCAGGCATCTGGCTTTTTTGGGAATTGGCCCACTGGGAAGGGAGTGTTGAGGGAGAGCATCTCTCAGCATCTCGGGGCTGTTGCAGGGATTTGCCTCCCGCCCACTGCAGGCAGCTGACACTGCCTTGCCCACCCTCCCTTTCTCTCCATCCACCCCTGAATTTACAGAGCAGCAGCTCCCAGCACCCCTTCCCAGCTGGACCACCATGGTGCTTTTCCTCCCCATCCTGGGATGCTGCAGCTCCCAGTGCCAATGGTCACTAAGGCAGGGACCGAGCAGGGAGCACCACCACAGCCACGGCTTCTCCTGCCCACTGGGATTTTCGTTTTAATTCTCCTGACTGAAAGGCCACTGCTCATGTGTTCCGTGGTCTGACAGTGCTTCAGGCTGTGCATGTGTAAATGGAAAATGAACCATAAGATATTATAAACAACTTCAAAAGCTCAGGCACAGCTGTTTGATCCCTGACAAAGAGTGGACAGATTATACTCTTTCATTCCCAGCCGGGAGAAGAAACACCAAAATTGCAGAAATATGGTAGTTTCACCAAGAAGAGTCCTGGCTGAGCAGACAGAGATCTGTAGCACTGATGGGAACAGAACAAAATGTTCTGTTAAAGTGGATAGATCTTGGATCATGACAATTGCAAGTGTTTTATTTGAAGTTCTATTTATTTCCTTCAGAAAAAAAAGAGAAAAGCAGTTCACTTTGTCCCTTTGTTTCACACCTGTGCACCAGCTGCTTGGGTTATTATCCCACTCCATGAGCACAAAAGGTCTAGCAGGAGGTCCTTCTACCTGTGTCTCTTACTCTATTTTAGGGTCCAGTCTTTAGCTGTGGCAGATGAAGAATTCTATCCCTGTTATAAGCTAGACTTCCTGCTCTCCCCATGTAATTGGTGTCTGGTGCACCTCATCAGCAGCAGAGGCTCCCATGTGTCAGTGATTCCTCACTGTGCAGGAGCATCATGAAAATGGGGCTTTGGCCTCAGTGCAGGTGGGTGACACCACTCATCTTAGTCCAACAGCCACAGTGAAAATATTCCTCAGCCATGACTCAAAGAATTTTATTACTACTTGGTAATGCTTTTCCTAAGAATTGACACCCTTCCTCTGACTCCTTACCCTTGCAGTACAAGGGAGCCCAGCAAAGCCCGAGGGCACATCTTGTGTCTCACCTGCTGCTCTCCTCCCTGGTGCCTGCCAGGCCCTGGGTGTGCACACCAGTGTGTCCATTGCCTCTGCTGCCCCCACTGCAGGAGCTATGGGGAGAGGGGAAGGGGGACACTTGACTCCATCTGGCTTGAGCCAAGGAGTGGAGAGAAGCTGTGTGAGCTCTCAGTGCCCATACTTGGCACAGACAAACTGAAAACAAGGGTTGAAACCAATCCTGACTTAAATCCCTGTGCATTTTGGTCTCATGCACCTTTTTCTTGTCCTATCAATCACTCTTCTCACCACTTGACATTTTGCTAGCTAATGAAAAATATGTCTGGCCTTCTCCCAAGGCAGACTCGATAGCACAACCCTTTCCAGCTACCATATGCAGAGGGAAAAGGTGACACTGTCACAGTCCATTTTAGAAACATCCAAGTGTCTCTGGCTGAAGTGTCCCTTCACTGAGGGGCAGCCTTGAGGAGAACACCTTTTATAGGCCAATCTGGCCATGAACTGCATCTTCAAAATGGAGATTTTTATTTTTGAATGCTTTTGGTTCAGCATTCAGCTTGGCACTCTTCACTGTCCCACCCATCAAGGAGTCTGTCCTCACTGCAGACCACACTTCCACCATTGCTTGTTAAAGTGGTGTCACTACTGACCAGGAAGAAGAAAACTTCCTCTGCAAGTAAACTATCAAGTTATTGCAAAACAGAACCTGGAGAAATGACTATGCAGTCTTGAAGACTCATGTCAATTTGTTACCATGTAAGCATCTCTAACAAACAAGATCATTATGAACTGGTGGTACTGCTCTTCCAATCACTACTGCAAAGTTTCTTTAAAGCAAAACAAACAGAATTAAACTGGAGAAAAATGTTCAACAGTACTACTAGTAAAATGTTGTATCGGATTCAAGAGGAAATAAAGCAAATTCACCAGAGGAATAAAGACTATCCACTCGTGCCAAGAAAATCCCATGTAGTACAGATTCCTTGTTCAAAATGCAGGCAGTACATTTCTAACAAGCAGATCCTATTCTTTCACTGAAGGGAGAAAGGGAGAAGCCTACAGACATCTCAACAACATCATCACCAACACGGATGTAGCTGATTCAGTGCATGTCAGAATTGCTTGTGCCTGGGTGCCTCAGCATGGCTCATGGAGAGCCTTGAAGCACAAGGGACCTTCTTGAGATGTCCTCTGTGATTCAGGGAGTTGTCACCTGCAAATGAGCACACTTCAGGACAGGAAGGGAGACTAAACAAAGGGAAGAAAACGACAAAACCCCCAATTTCAAGAAAAACCTTGAAAATGAAAAACCTGGTATTATGAATCTGGTGTTTGGAAAACCCCTGACTAAGGCTGAATGGGCGTGTGTACCTACATTTGGTTGTGGCCAGTCCATTTGCAAATTTTCTGGGTTTTTTCAATTGCATTTTATTTGATCATATCCCCTTGCCAGAGTGTTTGTTCCACTTCATTCTCACTTTGTCCAATTTAGAAGAATTTCCTTTAAGGAAAGGGTATGAAATCTTGCCATTTCAATGAGGCTCAGTTGGATCACCTTTTCTCTTGGGTGAACATTTCTCTTTATTAGGGATTTATCACTAGTCGCAGTTTCATCACCAACAACATTTACCCTGGGCACATCGGTTACTTTATTAATGTGGGCAGGAATTTGGTTCCCCCACCTGCTATTCTGTTTCTCTTGCAAAGACAAGAAAAAAAAGCATTTAAACTCAGTCTTTTGTCCTTATTTATCTCCATAACAACAGCTGCAAACTTATTTATCCTGACAACAGAGAGAGGTGCAGCTGGCCAGGCTGGTGTGCCCTGTGCAGCTCCCAGACCCTGCTGGTGTCTGGTGGAGGGAGGGGATACACGACTAGAGCTTTTTCTTGATGACAGCACATCAGAACTTCAGGCCAAGTGTCCCATTCCTGCTAGGAATTTCTCTTGGCTGAAGATGGGCAATGCAAGAAGTTGAGGTATTTCACTAAATCATGTACAGGAGAATGGTCACATCTCAGTTCTCCACGAGGAGGTGCAGTAGATTCTAGAGATGTTTGGCACCAGCCAACATTCCTGCAACATACCACAACCCTTTTCTGCAAGCATGTTCAGGCAATGCTATTGTTTAGCAGTGCTGTAAAAAAAATCCACGTTTAATTGCAGCAGGCTATTTATAAACCTGTTCTTTCAAAGCCAGGTGTGCAGCAAAACAAATGATGGTGGTCACTGCTTGTTCCTGGGAGGGTTCAATCTCTCCGACATCACACTTCTGCAGACAAATATTTGGAAAGAAAGCCACATCAGCCTCAGGAGACCTTGGAGAGGCCAGGAGCTGAACATCCCACCCATGGCTTGTGCAGCTTCTCCTCATTCCTGTGGCTTCCAATTCCTGTTGCCACCTATGGCTTGTGCAGCTGTCCTATTCCCCAGTGTCCCAGTCATCCTGCTCACCCCTGGGCTGAAGGGCAGAGCCCAAGTCCCCACACCACCACTGTGCTCTGGGAGACACCATACCTGGCTCTGGAAACAGCCTGCCTTTTGGATTTTGTCAGGAGGCAGTGGGAAGNAAATTTCTCTTTTAAAATATGCATGAAGCTTTAATCTTGTTTTTTCCCCTGACATATCATTTAAATTCAGAGCAATGAAGGTGTCTACATCCTGGCAGATACTCAGCCCATTTCATTTAAGGTATTCATAAAATATTTCACACACTAAGGATGGCTGACACTACAAAGAGCAATTCCTACATAACTGTAGAAGGTATTATGATAGCATTGACATTTGTATATTATTTGGCAATTTTTTTTTTTTTTTTTTTCCAGGGAAGAAGATGATAAAAGGAAAAAAAAAATAATATCAAACATGAGTACACACAAGTTCATATGAAGTGCCTAAGCCTTCACCCTGTAAGCTACTGACAAAATAGAATCTGTTTGCTCTACACATTCATGACTGACATTTCTCTTTTTCAGGCACCACTTGAATAGCCCTAGAGGTAGGGACTGGGTTTGCAGTAGCACACGTTGCCTGTCTCAAAGCACTGCCAAGGCCACAGACAGAACTTGCCATAAGATAAGCCACCACAGTGGGAACATGAGATAAGCACAGAAGGGAGGAATTTGCAAGAGAAAGGTACTGATTCCAGGCCTGATGGTGAGAGGTGAGGTAAGAACATGAAGCTCTCCATCACTCACTCCTCGTAGCTTTCAGGAACTCCTAAATTTTTCCACGTACTACGCACACATTACCTGGGCAGCATCAACCTTTTCAAAGCAGTGGAAAGAGGAGCTCTGAACTGGTCAGTCGTGATAGGTCTGAGTCCAGTCCCTCTAGGCCCCATAAGCATGACCAAAAAAGGCATCTGAAATCCATTAATTAAAAATCTGCTGTCTTGACTCAGTGTCATTGAAATGCAAATCTCAGCAAAACATCGAGGCTAAACTGATGATTTCCCCTTTCAATCACACAATGATGCCATTCTTAGAGAACAATTTGTTTGACACAAAGCACCCAGGCTCTGGAGACCTCAATATCTACCAGCATTTAAGCTTACAAAATTGTCTCATCAAACCATGAGAAATTAATTGCTACTTACTGCAGGACTTGTCTGATGCACTCAATTTAAATATCACAAAATGCTCATTTAACAGAATTTTACATGGGGCACAATTGTAGCAACACCTTTATGACGACAAATATTTGCAAGAGCTTCAGTAAAAACCACATCAGAGCTGAAATGTTTGGGACAGCACAGAATTTGTGAGATGGGATAATTTTAAACAAAATTTCCAGTCCAACAGAACCAGAAATAGCCAACTATTTCATTTTTTACACATGACACCAAAAACTGAAGTGTCTGAATTACTAAATATCAGCATTTCAAAAATTTCACTGCAAATAAGAATAACAAAACCTGGCATAGATAATACACTTACAAGTTGTCCTAGGGTGACTATGGTGCCTGCATCCCCAGTCATCTGTTCTGTGTGTGCTGTGTGTTCTGTACCTTTGAGACTGGTTCTGAGAGTGAGCAGGGAAAGAAGAAGAGTGCAGTTTTGTTTTGAAAAAACAGTGCTCATTCCTCTGCATCTGCTCTTCTTCGTCCTTGGGAATGTGTGTGTTCATCGGATGCACGGACAGAGGCCAGAGAGTTTTTTTTCTTTTAGTTAGTTTAGCTAGCTGAGGCAAAGAAGCTTCCTGGAGTGTTTTTTTTTCCTTTTTCTTGAGACTGTTTAAATCTGCTCTGGACTGAAAATCCCAGAGGAGCACCAGGAGCTGCACCTGTGGCCCACCGGGCCTGGACCTTGGCATTTTCCAGCGCCAAAAGGGACTGGGACTGATAAGAGACTGAGAGAGCTGAGCTGACCCACGGCAAGGACTTCTCTCAGTTTTGCCATCTCTCTCTTCGGACCAGCGAGAGGTTTTATTGTTTCATATTATTCATTCCTTATGCTTGTGGGCATTTTGTTTGTTAAATAAATAGTTTTTTCCACTTTTCTCTGAGGAAGTTCTTTTCCTGGACCGGCTGGGGGGGAGGGGATGTTTGGGTTTGCTCTCCAGAGGAACCCCATTCGGAGGTTTCCTCCCAAATTTGTTCTAAACCAGGACACAAGTGTAATATGTTATGTATAAATATGTAACATAAGTACATGTATATATACACGTATATAAGTAATTATGTAGGCACAAAAATGTCTAATTAAAAAAAAGTCCAACAAACCAATCACTTGGGACATGATTTGGAGATTCCTGGCAAAAAATATAAAGATGTTTGAGTACCTATACAAAAAGCACATTCCGATTTGATCTTTGATCATTCTGTATTTGTTATCTATATGCTTACATCTAGTAGTCTTTTTCTTGTTTTAAGGCCAGCGCTTCTAATGACCTTGAGTTTCTTCAATGCAAGTTCTTTGCACTTTATCTTATAGAGGACTGAACCACATGGATCGAAACACTGGGGACAAAAGCCCTAACCCAGTGTGATTGATCAGTGTGGGCTTTGGAGTTTCAATAAACTATTAAAGTGTTAGAAAGCACCACAAATTTGTCCTGCAAGCAGGTTGTCTGCTTGACCTAATGCTCACAGTCGCTTTTTGTGAGGACAGGGATGAAGCAAACAGAAAACAGTAATTCTAAACTCCCAGAAACAACAGCCACAGCAACAGAGAGATTCTGGGTGGAACTGTGGCTGTGCTAAAGAAATACTGAATGAGACCAGTGAAAAGTTGCCACTGGGTTCCCAGCCAGTGCCACCTCAGTTCCAAGAAAAACAAGACAGCTGTCAATCTCTGACTAATAACATCTCATACCAGAAGCATGGTGTAATTCTTTAAGTTCTACTTCAAAACTTCTGGGAGATTTTTAACTTCTGAAAAGCAGGAAGTAGACCAGGGCAAATTCACCTGTGGTGTAAACCTATTTATTTAACTCAATTTAGATTAGATATGAAATTGGTTCCTACCAGGATTTTAAATGATGATTAGATTTGAAATGTCACTATCAGGCTCAGAAAAGTGAGCAGAAAGGAAGCGGTGCTGAGCCACCTGGAGCATAGCCATCCATCTTCCTGAAAGAAAATCATTAAATTCTTTGACCAGAAACCTATCAAGGTTGAAGACTTCTAACAGAAGGACTTCTAACCTTCTGGGTGTTGTATTTTCTGTCCCTGAGAGTGGCAGGACTTGCCACATTTAATTCTGGCCAGGATACAAACGTTGGACCCTGTGTCCAAAGATCTGCGGCTTCTGTACGAGACTTGTAAGAGCCACTGCTTGGGGGAGGGCAGTAATTTCTCTCTTCAGTGCTGCAGCTGGCTGACAAGTTTGGGACACCATTCCAGCTGTTGGTAGACAGCTGTTCAGCAGCTCTGCAGGTAGTATAAAATGTGCAGAGGTTCTTGTGGCTTGAACAGCCCTTGCATCAACCTTTGTCCAGACTCAGCCAGGTAGCTCTCACCACGTCAGGAATGTTCATCAGTGGCACTGGTGGGAAGGAAATGCAGTTTTGAATTATTTAGAGAGTTGCTCAGCATTATCTAGACTGAAACATCCTTCTTTGCATTGTAAATGAATCGTTGTGAGGGGAGGAAAATATTTAGACCTAGTGACTGTCTCCCTGTACCCCTGAACCTTGTCTGCAAACATATTCTACTTTAACAGCAAACAAAACCAATGATAAATCTTTGAAAATTTGATAAAACTCATACCTTTAAAGCCCTATGAGACCACTAGACACCCTTAGCTTTTCTGGCAGTATTGGAAACTTGGTTTCAGCAACTCCTTTGACAAAAATCAAAATTAATTACCTTTCTTGTGCCAGCAGACTGTTACACTTCCCTCCCACACTGAAGAAGATTAGAGGTGCATTGGTGTGGACACCTTTCCCCCAGGTGACGTCATTGTGGATTTGTGCCAAGCTCCATGTTCCATTACCAATGCCCAGCCTCACTTGCAGTAGAAAATCACGAGTGTTCAGCTGTGATGCACCTTCCCTTTCTCACGGAACAGCAGCATGTGGTGCACAGCAGGTTAATGAACTGTGGATTCAGACCTAAGCTTGCTTGTAGTGGTGTGTTTTGGGGTTTTACCATTTTTCTATATGCATCTGTTTGTTTTATACTGTTTCACAATGGTTTTTCCCATGTACCCCATGTTTTACCCCATTATGGTTTACCCCAGTTATTGTTATTAATCAATCATCATTTATGGGACACCTGGGCCCTGTCTGTCACTTTGAGGCCTCACCCTGATGTCTAGAAAATTCTGGTGATGACGCCGAGAGATTGGCAGGGTCTTGGTTCCCCTTCCCCCTTTGTTCCTTGATTTGTTCTATGGGTTGTCATTTAGGTTTGGGATCACTCCCTTCCCATTCTGGACTGGTTCCAAGCTGTATCCTCCCCACTCCCCCACCCCCATATTTAAGGTGAAACCCCGGGAGTTCAGTGGGCTTTGGCGGGCTGACTCCGGCAGGTTGACTCCTGGGCGAAAGGAAGTCGTGTGGATTTAATAAAACCCAGTTGAAGTTCCCAACCAGAGTTCCATCCCTTTATTTCTCACATTGTTCACGCTTCTGCCGAGGCAAGGACCCACAGGATCGGAACTTATTCCAGAATACAGGACTGTACCTTTTTGCGACGCCGGTGCCAGAGCCAGCCTGGAAGAGCAGGCAAAAGCCCCAGGAGAAGCACTGCACCATCGCACTTACTCACAGCTGGCTTGTGAGCAACAACAGAGATGTTTTTCTTGCCTGAACTCTATTTTAACCCTGCAGAGTGCTGTTTGGTGGGTGCATCTTCTCCGAGTGCCGGGTGGATGGTAATGAAATGTTTTGGAGGCACAACTGCCACAGAAGGCCCCCAGTGCAAAATGGATTGTCTGGGAAGGAGAGCACAGTAGGCACATGGGAATGCTGGGGGAATTGCGGTAAAAGGAGTAGTAAACAGTAAAACACTGTTCTGTCAAAGTCTGTGTGAGTAAGTTTTCAAAATATATTTAGGGACTGACAAATTATAGGATCAATATTTGGACTAGAGGTTTTTAAATATTGCTTCAAAGTTTTTCCAATTTGGCCAGCATAAAAACGAAATATTTTTGTATTTCCCATAATCCATGATAGGAGAAGATTTTGAGGTTAGTGCTTAGTTCTGTTTTGAAACAGCTTAGTAGTGTTTTGAAACTGTCCAGGAGCAATGTTTAGTACACTGAAACAGTATTATCACATTCTCTCAAGGAGAGTTATGAAGTAGGTAAAAGCAGGGATAAATTCATATATGAAGTCATATGCAGCTTTCCAGGGTGGCAAGGAGATCAGTGGAAAAGTTAAAACCAAATCCACAGACAAAAGGCAATACTATTCTATCTCATTACACTTAAATTTAAAGGATCAGAATACAGATATTCGGCCAAACAGTCAATTTTGCAAGAAAATAAGGTGGAAAGGGTAACTGCAATGAGTAAAATTTTTACAGGGGCATTGAGACTATTTAGGTTTTCCTCTTTGAGTACACAGAATAAGTTAAAAGATCACAAAATAAGAGAAGAAAATCAGGAACATATAAAGGAAATCAGCATGGCTATAGGCCAAGGTAAAAGGCATTAATAAAAGAAAGGAAATATCTTCATGAACAAAAAAGCATGGTGTCCTTCTTATAAGGACTGCAAACTGCAGCACACAGACAAAAAAAGTGCAAGGAACAACTTGTAAACTGCATTAAAAACAAACAAAACCCCCAATGACCCCCCCAACACTTTTTTGAACTTATTAAGGTTAGAACCTAGAGGAGATATGGATGACCAACATATGATATAATTTTCTAGAGAAAGTGAATCATAATCAAATATCTCAGTGAGTCTGCAATTATCATTAAGCAGCTTGAAGAAGTTGCGGTGCAGACCACTCCCTCTTCTTTTAGTAGAAGACACAGGAAGCTTTTCTCCAGGTGCAACATTGACAGGACTCTGGAATAATAGACGAAGTAAAGGGGAGGTGAATATGTGGCAAAAGGACAGAACAAGCAGTAGCAAATGGCCAGGACCTAATTGTATTTGCACTGGAGCTCTCCAGAAACTCTGGGATACAGATGTAAGTGGTGTGTACTCTCTCGTGGCACCAAAGGGTAGGGAAGGGGAAGGTGGAAGCATGATAACAATATTGTTTGGAGGGGCCACGGCCACTACAGAGCAGAGATTCCCAGCTAACAGGAAAAACCTTCTGTGCTGTAAAGAAGAGCGGAGCTGATATTTCCCATCCTTTTCAATACAAGTAAACAGGGCATCAAGTGACTCTAGTGAGCGTCAAGTCCAAAACAAACAAACAAACAANACCCAAAGAGGTTGATCCCCACAGAGGATAGAGGAGATGATAAACCTCTGTTTGAATGACACTATAGAGGCTAAAAATGTTATATGGGCTCAAAAGAGCACCTGGAAGATTTCATAAAAGAAAAATCCATCACAACGTATTACATACAAGTTACTACCTCTGTCTTGAAGTTCTCGTATGGCATTTCTGCCTGTAGCTAAAAATGTGGTTTTGAAATCATGGGTACAGGCTTACCTTGACCTTATCCTCTCCTCTAGACATCTGCTGCTAAGAGCAGGAAACCTGACTATATGTGTCTTTGTTCTGGCCAAGAAAAGCCTCTCTGATTAGTCTAGCCAACAGGAAGCAAAGTACAGACCTGTCCTAAGAGGAAAATTAGAGAATACTAAGTCAAGTTAAAGAAATCTTTTATCCAAGTGCAAGACAAAAGTTCCCATTGCACCTGTGTATGAAACACCAGTTTCTGTTTGCTTTTGATCAGATCCATTTTCATCTTTCACTTTGGAGTCTCAAACCCATTACTAAATTTCAGACAGGGTGCTAATCACTGGAACCAGGCACCTGTGAGCTTTTCTTCCCAAAAGAGATCAGAAACAAGCACAAAGACAGACAGAAGATGAGATGTATTAATCAGTCCTTCCAGTGGCAGCCTTATCCAGAAGATGTCGCCAAATCACAAGTAGTGCTCAGGGTCCCTAGAACAAGGAACTTAAATGGAAGGACTTCGGGCTTGTACAAAAACCACTGAAAAATCAAAAAGGGTGTTGGGAAAACACCTTAAAGTGTGTGGTAGCTGACCCCAAGCCACAGCAAAAACCTGGAGGTTGGGCAAGGTGAAACCAGTGCCTGGAACAAAGGCTCTCAGTGCTTTAGGGAGCCTGGTCTAGTATCGCAGCAATGTGGACACTGCTGCAACCTCAAGCAGATCAGCAATTACCAGATGATATCTGAGAGGTTTAATATCATTTCACTTCTTTGTGACAGCTGAGTGCAGGTATGAGCCAGCATGATTCATCTTGATTAATGCACTCTGGTTCAGAATAGATCCTATTGCAGGGAAAATTCAGCATAAAGAACACAGACCAGGACATCAGCAAGCAGGAATTGTCCTGAGTCTTGAGCCTCATGTTTAAGGGTTTTCTTGACCCTCTCTGGCAGCAGGAGGTGACCCCCATTCTGTCATGCTTATCCCTCTCTAAGAAACCAAAACAAATCTACCTGATAATGGCAAAATCCACAGGTGCTCTAGGACTGATAATGTGTTAGAGCATATCATCACCTGAGTATCACTCTCCACAGACCTCCCTGACAAATGTGTTCTAGGAGCAATCAGAGTATGAATAATAGAGCTTTTAAACTCAAGATCTTGTTTGTGACTGCCCAATTTACACCATTTTGAGCAGCAGGTTAAAAGTAAGACTTGCTGCAGTGGTATTTGCGCTATTATGGGAAGAGATTTTGTAAGAGGTACTCCTAGGAAATTATGAATAATAGTTACATAATATGAGAAATCACATTCTCATAATACCATTTGGCAGGTTTAGCCTTATTTCTAGGAAACAGGCTAATGGAAATGGTGATTTCCTTTCAGATTCTGTATTAATCAAAACAATGTAATGAGACCAGGTCTACACTAAAAAGTAATGTGAAGACGTACCTATATGAATTGCCAGTGATCTGAAGCAAGCCGTAGTCTAAATAAATTTTGTTATATGCATTTATATTTTATATATATACTCTATTAGGAACAATCCATTTCCGTAATTAGATTTTCAATCTACCCCATGCAATAAGGAAGCCTTCTGTAAAAATTAATGCTATTTTTAAGTCTGTACATCTAGTACCTGCTAAACAAAACCATTTTTCAGTTTCAAAAAATTTACAGAAAATAGTTCAACAAGTAATGAAGTAAAAAAGAGAACTTTTTAAAAAGCAGAATTAATTTGGGGTTCAAAAAATGAATGGCATGCTTCTTGGCTAAAGAAGTTCAAATTACAGACAGGCGTCTTAAAATAATCAATTTGTGGCACCTAGCCTTGCTGCTCACGTCTGAACAATCAAGCCACTGCTTTGTTTCAGATAAAAAGAAACAGTTTCCTTAGCAATCTCAGAACGTTAAAAAACACAGCAACAGAAGAAGAGGTTTAGCTGCACACACATGCTTAAAGCAGTAATAAAACTGCTGTTCTACCACTGTGGCAGATCCCAAGTCATGACAAACAGACAAAGTCAGCATCTTAGACACCACATAATCCTGAAGTCCCCTACAGGGTATAGGCTCAAGGTAAGAGGTTCAGGAAGTGAAAAGCACTCCTGGGAGATGTCAGCTGTGTAGTAATCCTCCAGTCTTGTGGTGAGGACCTGCCTGGTTCAGAGAATTCTTTCCAGAAAACTCCTCTGATTTGCCTCTCTCTTAGAAAGCAAAAGGGATTTGCTTTCTATTTCTCTAAGTGAGAATAAGCAGAAGTGGAAAGAGTGAAGCAAGCTGACTTTTTTAGCATAAGCTAAAACTGGACATCAGGTCCAGTTATGAACAAAGATCCTTTGCTTTGTCACACATTAAGAAGGTCATAAAGCTTTGCATAAGGGTAAATTGATATCAAAAGCTAATGCCTGCTTTGGCATTATTTGGGAGATTAGGCAATGTGAACAGGCATCCAGCCTTTCTGTGTAGAGCAAAATCAGAATTTCAGTCTCTGGGAATCTCTGTCTGCAGGTCTACCAGGCAATAAATCACTGGAAATGCACAGGCTTTTTTATGACAACAATCCTCCTCCATTACATAAACTCATTTCTTCCTCTCTTTGTCATAAACTAAAAGAGGCTGCATGACAATAAACACAATTCTCATTAATTTGCTGCTGTTTGTGCAAAATCTCCCTGGTTACACATAGACTGGAGAACCAGGATGATTAGGAAGTAAAATTATATTCACCAAGCAGAGCCAGCACGGTTCAACTAGGTGACTGAGGAGATATTTACAGTATTCAATTTCGATAAGATTTCATTGCATACTTCTGTGAGCAAAAATACTTACAGAGCAATAAAAACAAGTCAAGTGGTGCTGAAATCCACTTTTCCCTCTTTTGGTAATTTGCAAGTAGATCCAGATCCTATTCTGTGTAGATATCAGAGTTGGCCTTCATGGTAGACTCCAAGACTAACTTTTTTTAAAGTACTTTCAAATGCAACTGGGAGCTACTGTAAACTATAAAAGTACATACAATTGAAAAGTCCCATTTTATTTCACATGCTAATTAGTTACTCTTCTGTATTCTCAACCTGTGCTTAGCAGTGTTTGCAGGTTGTCATACACATAGCAATTAAAAAGAAGTCATAATTAAGAGAAAATTACTAGTTCTTTGCACCCAGTTTTATATTCTGCTGTCTATATTCATAGTGGACATAACATTACATACTGCTCCTTTATGATGTTTTATCATACATAGCTGCCTGTTCAGATTTCTCATACTCTAAGGAGTTACAGTCTTGGAGTTTCTGTAGCTGCTGTACCCACAGGACAGATTACTTAAAAATGATATGGAAAAATGTAATAAGTGTACCTTTAATTTAACTCAGAGTCCTCCTTCTTGAGGAAGATACATTAGAGCTGATCTCAGTTTCTTTTCTGAGTGTTTTCACTGCAGGCAACAAAAGAGAAGCATTAGTTCAGAAGCCACACTATCGTGGTGATGGTGATCTACTGCCAAATTTGGCACCAGTGCTGGGAACAGAGATTTGAGCTGACGCTAAGTCACAATGTCTTTTAAATTAATTTGGCATCAAACA
Organism: Cyanoderma ruficeps; assembly: GCA_008694505.1. Classification (NCBI taxonomy): domain Eukaryota; kingdom Metazoa; phylum Chordata; class Aves; order Passeriformes; family Timaliidae; genus Cyanoderma; species Cyanoderma ruficeps. Next base: position 52,150,681 of record VZDJ01007749.1, read on the forward strand.
TCATAAAGGTTTGCCATCACTTTCCTGTAACACAAGTACAGCAGTCTGACAGACCCAGTAAAGGCTGTGGCATTTTTCTCTGTCAACCTGGCTTCTCGGTGTTCATTTTTCAAACACCTCTGTTACCTGTGTTGTTCTGCTGGAGCTCTCAGAGGGTGAAGAGGCAGCTCCTGCTCCAAATACACAGTGGGTGTGAGGCTGGGTGAGCCCTGCCTCCTGGTCCTGGCTGTACAGTTTGCTCCCTCAGCTGAGACATCATAGCACTGATCAGAAATAGCAGAATTGAGGGTGACATGAGAAGAATCTGTCTTTCACTGGTGAAGAACACTGGCCATGTCTCTGATAAGATGTGGCACTGACAATTGTCACTCCAGCAGCAGCAGTACCTCTTGCTCCAGCTTGTTGTCCCCAAATCAGGAATTTCTCAGGGACAGGTAGGTATTTTCTCTCAAAGTGCAGAAAGGAAAAAGAATTCTAAGCAGCACCATAACTAATTAGAGACTACTCTTAGGAAAAATGGAAAAGAAGGTTAACTGAGTTCCTGTAACCATTCAGATGCTTAAGGACTGATAATTAGGATAGGCTGTGGATAACTCACAGGCTTAACCTGAAGTATATAGTTAAGTACATGACTGCATGGCAACCTGTATTGTCAACCACTGACACACTGGAGCATCCTGGTGTTTAAAATATTTTGTGGTACAGAATCCTGTCTACTAAATACTAGACCAAACCCATAATTTACTTTATAAGCAAATCAATGAAGAAATTTAGATTTCAGTAATTTTCTCTTAGCATGAGTGTAGGATGGTTTGAAATAAATCACAGTAAGCAGGAACATACCAGACAACCCACANTTAAAAAAAAAACAAACAACAAAGCAGAAATACGCATGATTGTTCCTTTTTTATTTGGTAAATGACAGCATCATTTCATATAAAACAGAAAAAGCACCATGCTGATCAGCCACCCACACACTTTCTTTAAAGCTCATGTGAATTGGATCAACATTTAGAAAGCACAGCAAGTACTGGCATTTAAGTGATATTATAAAAACAGTCAAGCTGTGATAGTGAATATGTATCCATCCTTTTTACATTAGTTTCCCTATGCATGCACAATGTTATGAAACACTGTTCAGAAATATAAGAATATTATTTTCATGGGATTTTCACAATTAGAAATCACCTCTTTACATACATGAGCGAGACAGTTAAGCTCTACCCAGCACCAGCTATTCATGGAGCTCCTCCCTCATCCTGCCTCTGATTACACAGCTATGCTCCAAGCCCAGCATCTGCATCTTCCAATGCAAAAGGCTGGCCCCAAACTCCTGTGCACAGTCTTCTTGGTCCTCCCACAGCTGAATTTAAACTGATTCAATCCTGACATAACTTGGGAACAGCTACAGCTGTTGCCATGCTGTATCCCTGCCTCAGCCAAGGTTCATTGCTTTATTGGTGATATCCTCTGCCTACAAAAAGAGACAAATTAAATACTATCAATCCTTTGCAGGACTTGCTCAACACAAAAACATACAGTTGCCATTTCATCCTTTTTCATATACAAGGCAGCTGCACAAAAACAAGCTTGGGTTGGTTTCCTCCAGAGCCACTGTGAACAGGCAGTTGTGGTTTCTCATTCTGCTGCTCTGGCTCTTATTTAAAATTTGTGTAGTGCTTACATTTTTCTACACTGACATTTAATGTAGTTGTATCTTGAAATAGATACATACACACAAACTCAGGTTTTAGGCTGGTCGAGATGCATTCTTTGAAAGAACACCAAGTATTTAACCTTTACCCTTTTTATTCCCAATCCCTCTTTAGCACCTGTCTGATCTTCTCCATTCGATGGGATGCTGTGGAGGGAAAGGGGAGGGAGTTTTGCCTTTTTTCAATAGACATTAAATCTAGTAAGTTACTGTGATATTGTTACTGGTCCAGCTGAACCTCTCTGAACCAGTGAGAGTAACCCTCGTGAAAAGTATTGTCCAGCAGTGTGAGCTGGCTCTCCTGCTTCTGAGGCAAGGAGGGCACAAACTTCCCAAGAAGCCACCTCATGCCTGGCCGGAAACCTGAGCAGGAAATCTTAACTCACACACCAGTATTAGCATATGCAATCAACTTGAGTCTTCAACTCCCTCATATTTCAAAGCTGGGATAATCACGTTAAAAAATGGACTTACTGGAATTATTAGGGTGGTCAGCTTCCCACTGACATCCTTGTTGTTCCCTCTGGAGCACATTGGCTCTTAAAGCAAGGTAAATATCAGGTTTTTCAGTGAAATCAACCTTACTTTCAGTTTCCATCCCAGTGTCATTAGCATCAGAGCTGTTGGTGAGCTGTAATTCTGAATTCTTTGATCTGTATTGTTTGCCTGCATAATCGAGAGACAGGGAAACACATGCTTACTGAATGAGCAATTGCAACATGCAACCTTTTTTTGTATTCCTTCAGGGAATGCTGCGGCATGAAGCAAGGTCTTTGTTGCCCTCATGCATCCGGGATGTGGGAATAGCACACCCCTGGCTGGCTGAGGAAGGAAGATGAACCCATTTGATTCTGAGGCTGGGAGGAGAATGCCCGGGACAGCAAGGCTTCCCAGGGGGCAGAGAGAAACCCCCTCTCCACACTCCCCAAGGCCTGGGCAAGAATGCTTTTCCTCCTCGCCATCCAAAGAGGTGCACACAGGCCTATGTGTGTTATAAAGCACACCTCATGGGAGTGATGGAATGGCTGTGGCCATGGCATATTCTCTCATTAAGTAGAAGTGATGATCCCTTCAGTGGGATGTTACATCCTATCACCTGCACTCAGGGCAACATCCATCCACTCATTAGGTGACAGGTTTGATCTACTTGGGCAAAGCAGGGACCGTGCAATTCATTTTGCTCAGAAGCGGAATTTAAAGCAGAGTTTAAAACTGCAGACCCAGAAAATTGATCTTAAAAAACCACTCAGCTCTGTGAAGAGCTCATAAACCTAAAATTAAAGCCTTAAAATAAATGCAAAAGCCATCATCTACCGCATTATGTTTCTCAGTTATACCAATTTAAATTTTTCACACCGAGATAATCCGAGTAGCCCAATTCCATGTCGGTAATATCACCTACACTAACACCCTGCAAGCACAGCAACAAACTCTCCCAGGCAGGAGGCCAGCTGCCAGCACCAGCCACTGAACTTGAAATCAATTTTGTCTCTCAAGTGTAACTTTATTCTTGTACTCCATGAATATATCACTGTGTACAGGGACAGCCATACACACATTTTCCAGAGATAAGTAAGATGAAACCACTGACTTAATAAATTCATTTTTTTATAGACGTACAGTATTTCTGTGCAGCTGTGTAACATAGAGTGGGACTGAAGCAAAGTACTGCAAAGCAGGAAAGAAGAAAAGATGAGGAGATCTTTAAGATCTTTTAGAGCTTCTTTCTCTGAAAAGGAAATCTCATTTCTGTCATGTGAGCTTCATTACCTCATTGAGGGGTTGCTTTGAGGGTTTTAACCACTGCTGCCTGAAGGGGGTGGCTCCAGGCTTCATTTCTCATCTCCTATAACCTTTACAGGCAAACCATTATTTACGTCCCCAGTTCCTCCATGTAACCAAAGTTTAGATTCACCTGGTCTTTAAAGTGTCCCAAGATAAGCTGAACTTGGAATACTCCTTGCAGCTTTCACTTTCACAATAGTGAAAACTACATTATCCTCCTCTGAGTCAGCAGATGCAAGTAATGGTTTCTAATACTGAACAGTGGCATATAAGTTCACTCAAATATTTCCTTGGAATTGAAAAAGAAGACAAAAAGGAATTAAACTATTTTCAGAATAAAGATAGCTGACTGCAGAAGCCAGAAGGTATTATCAGGCAGGAGCAGGCTGAGGTATCTGCATTTATTCTAAAAACTAGCAAAATGGGAACTGCAATCTAACATAGCACTGAAGTAATAGAGAATGCCCTCTTATAGCCTTCTGTTTACAATCACACTGTTAATAATCTGAACACCTATTTTTTCACCCATATTAGACATTTTTTAATTCACCACGAGTGTCGGCTAATGGTTCCCTCTGACCCTGGGGTCAGGAGGAGCACGCTCTCAGCAGAGGTATCCCTCACAGGAGGCAGATCCCTCAGCATTTGCTGTGACCATTTGGTGCTTTTGGAACAAGCAGAGGCATTGTTTAGGCAGAGGTGCTGTGGTTGTCCTGCTCTAATGGTGTTATCTGGCACCGTGCCTGGCATCTTTTGATGCCTCGTTATCTTGTAAGAGCAGAGCAGGCCCACACGTGGTGCGGCTTTTTCCAGCCAACGAGTCACAAGACTTTCAGAGGTACAACTGCTGAAAGGCTGTTGAAATGCTCTTAGAATTATAATGACAACTTATCAAATGCTTGGAACAAAATCATCCTTTTGCTGATTAATTTGCAGGCTCCAGGAGGAGTGTTTGCTTGTGAAATCTATTCTGCCTTTTTGGTGTCATTTCTTCTTTGTTTTCTACTGGTGATCAGTAAAAGAGGGATGTTAATAACAGCAGAGTGCAGACCCTTCTCAATTTAGCTTGTTATCAGATAGCTTTCTTGGAAGACTAACAGATAAGAGCAAAACATGACTTTTCTCACCAAATAACAACTGCTTTGACATGCACAGTTTGAGAGATAAGCTGCCTGTGCATGTCATCATCTGCAGACCTGTGATCTTTCTACTACAGCTCTGCTGCCCTCTGGGTAGCCAACTCAAAAATGTGGGCATCAGCCCCCCTGTGACCATGCAGAAAAGGGAGGTCTTTAGGTATGTTCAGCTGAGTCGAAATTCCCTCGTGTGAGAGCTGGTAATAAAGGAGAGCTCCAGATAAAACTGTGCCCAGCTTTTATCTGCAAGGAATACAGAGAGTCTATATTTCAACCAGTAGCCATCAATTAGAGATCCCTTACTCAGTGCATTCAGCCTCAGGAAAAAACTAGGGTCTGACCTGTGCTGCTTGTTAGCAGATACTCAGCTGATGGGCTACTACCTCTAAAAATTACATTCTAAGCAAAAAGACACGATGAGAAGAGGACACTCAATATTAAATAAATTTACACAAAGAAAAGGACTTTTCTGAAAGGCCTGAGTCACACTGTCTGAGGATAAACAACTCCACATCTTTTCCAAATAAGCTGCAACACAGCTTGTTTCAAGCAGAGGAATGACACAGAGGGTGCCACTGTCACCACGTCTGGCTGTGAGTCCTTTAGAAGTCACAGTGACACCCTCCCTGGCTTTGAACACTGCATGTTGAAAGCCAGAGTGAACTTCACACTTCAGGGTGCTGGACAGCAGGTGGTTTTCATATGTATTTAACCCAAGAGGTACAGCAACAGGGTTTATATATAGTAATTAAAAGATCCTGTATGGTAAAGCAAAAAATGCCCAGAACAACCCCTCTCTGTTCAACGCCCAGGATAGGGGGTTATTGCAGAATAACTCCCTGGTTAGAAAAGTCTTGTATGCTGGGACCTGGCCAGTGCCCAGGCTTGTTCTGTTTGCAAACAAAACATTGACAGAAGAAAAGGACACAGTGACACGTTTCTGAGAAGTCAGATTAGAGGCTAGGAGCACTGAATCAACATCTGCCCTGGCTGGAAGAGGAGGTGTGCCTTAAAGACAAGTTGCCAGGTTTTATCTGTGGCACTTGTGTCCTGCTAGGGGAAGTCCCTTAGGCACACACTATATGGCAACACTACTGTGACCATGAGGTTATCAGAAGTTTCTTGTTTTCAAGAATGTTTTTCTCTTCAGGTCTGGCTACAAGGCAGAGGGAGGGCTGGCAAGAGATCACAGCATCCAGAGGAACTCTTACCTCCTTGAGGAAAGAAGCCCAGTACATGTTTGCCAGCCTTTTGAAGATACATTTTTAGATGGAGACAGAAAGCACTTTACGTTGTCTCCTCAGGACAGGGATGAGCACTTCTCAGTGTTGAAACCTTTGTATTGCTCACTGCTCTGGTTACAACTTCCCACCTTTTACTGTATCTGAAATCATCTATTGTCCTCACTTGTCCTTCCAGTTACAAATATTGAACCTTATATTTTGGTTGCTTTGCAGAATACCCTCAGATTACTGACCATTATTTATCAATGGTAAATTGTCTGCAGATGCCCAATATGTGATTATGGAAGATTAAGTAGTGTGGGCATAGCTTGCAGAATTCCAGTGCTGATGATGCACACAGTCATGGGTTTATCATTGAAGAGGGCACATCAGCAATGCTGTTGGTACCACTCTACTAAAAAATTCTCTGGTAGTTAACAAATCCTGGAAATATCTTGGAAGTTTTGGAAAATAAAAAAAAAAAAACCAACCTCTCTAAAAATCTTTCTTGATGATACCATTCCCTAAATTTCAAGGTTTCTTTAATTTCTAAATTCTCACTAATCTTAAATAAAGCCGATGTCTTTCTCAAAATCCAAACCATGTCCCTAAAACTTGAATGACATTCTCCAAAAAAAAAAAAAAATCTCCACTCATATATAAAAAAGTAAGCAAGCAAACAGCTCTCCCATCTCTAGGATGAAGGACAGGAGTTTCTCCCTAACTGGTTTGATCATAATCTTTCCTGACAGCCACCTAGTGTGGGAAGAACAATCAGTGCTGCTTTGTGCTGGGTTCTGCAGCAGGTGACTGTTGACCCATTGCTCACCTTCCGTTTCTTTGACATTTTGGTCAGGTGGATTTTATGGAGTTGTCTGCAGCTTTTTTGTTTATTTTTGGTTTTTGGGTTGGTTGGGTTTTTTTTTTGCCTCCTTCCTCCTTAATTTTCCTTATGCAGCCTTTGAAAAGCCTGTGATAGAATGATGCCACACTGGTAACAACTACTCTGCAGTTGTTAGATGTAGTGAGCTCTTTTGTCTCAAAGCTGTTTCCAAGAACTGGGGTACATATTGATTAAGAACATAAATTGTACACTCTCATTTGAACACTGACTGTGCAGTTGAGAAGACAAAGGAAGTACTTTATCTTTATATACTGAAGATTGATTTTGTTCATTCGCACTGCAAAATACTTTACTCTAAAGGATGTCTTGCCAGTACCAGTGGGATATTTAGGCTTTTAGTCCCATTAGATCAGGCACTGGCTTCTTTCTAAAGAGAGACTGTTGGAAGAGTCCAGAATGAAAGGACTCAGGTGTGTAGTTCCAGAAGCAGCTCCACACATGGGACAGATGCTCACTAGAGTCTAAGCCGTTTTTCCTTTTTAGCAATAATTGACCTCAATTAACTGCAAGACTTTTGCAACTTGGTAAACCCAGAAAGAGTGAGGTGGCATTACTAATACAGGAAGGCAAATATTATATTAGGAAATGAAATGCAGTGAGCACCATGCACATAATCTGAAAAATCACAGCTCAGTGCTGACTTCTAATGAGAGTTTGCAATTGTGCCAGAAGAGGCTTCCCCAACAAGGGAGTAAAAATCTGAGCTGTTTATCATTTACCAATGCATACTACAACTGTTAGAGACAGCTTCTTCAAAATCTAATATTGCCATATCTATTTTGACAGCCGTAATCTTGGGTAAACAACACTGAACATAATGTGATTAGCAGTTATAATTTCCGTTTGATGTGAATGTAATAACCCTAATTCAAATCTAAACCAGAAAATGAGGAACTGTGAAATTTTCACCCTGACAGCCCTGGAAATAAAGTTAAAGAGACAACCCACCTCCATGGTAAGAACTGTCTAGGGCTCTTGAGACTGGATCACTTTAATCTCAAGAAATACCACTTCCAATAAAGCCAATGTAAGCATCTAATATAAATTTAACTGTAAATTACAAAGGGCACATATGTTAACAGAATAATGAATTTTTTTTACACTGCATTAGTTTGCATGGTAAGAACTGACTCCCAAGTAACAAATGTGTTATTATTGCCAAGCACCACTCTTGGAAATCAGAAACAACAGACAACTGGTAGCTTATTGATAGTGTGGTCTAATCAAGGAGGTTTTTTTATTCTTTCATTTATTTCAATTTCTATTTTTGATGGTTTCTCTTGTGCTGCTTTTAACAACCTACCTATGAAACCATTGTAATTTGATAGGTAATAATTACAAATTTACTTGCAGGCTAAATTTTTTGCAAATTATTTTACTGCTACTGGTTTCAGAATCTCTCCTTTCTTTAACAGTCAAGCCTTTCAGACACAGTTATGGGCAGATAATGTTATATTACATAGTTGTATGAAGACTTCTTTTTTTCTCACAGAACCAATCTCCCCACATTTCAGACATTCCTGACAGTCCCTCAAAACTTCTTACCCTTCCTGCAATTAGACAAGTTTGCCAGAACCAGTTCTTTGTAAGTCAGAGATCAGAGCCCAGTCTTAGTGCAGTAGTACATAAACCAGCCCTGGCAGAACTCTTCTTAATCACAGAAAGCAGCACACATCTGAGGATGACAAAAACCTTTTCAGAGATCTTTTTGTTAGTATTCTTTTTCCAAAGTGAATACATTATCCCCCTCCCTAGTTTTTCATACAATTTGAAATTAAAGAGCAAATTTTACTCTCTGAAAGATGTAGCTGCTATTGGAGAATGAAATAAAATAAGCCTCAAAACTGAAGGGTGTGTACTGGAAAAGAAGATAAAATGTATGTGAAAAGGTTTTCCAGTGGTCTTATATGATTCATTATGGATGTAATCTAAGATTGCAGATAGAAGTTTAACCCTCAACTTCAGAGGTCCTGTGAGAGCGTCAGCAAAAGATAACTCCCCCATGTTCTGAATATACACTGTGTGAAAGTGACAGTAATGGCTATGACAAATTGTTATCTAAGGAGGCTGTCAAAAACCCTGACTCAGGACCAAAGCCCTACACAACCCTGCAAGGTACCCTATACACATAGGATAAATTAATCTTTATTTAATAAAGTCAAGCAGACAGCTCCACTAATACCTCATTCCTATGTGTCAGTCACTGACCTTTGCAGCAAGCCACAAGCATAGCTAATTAAAAGAAAAAGAGCAGCATAAATATTTAGGTAGAATTCCATTGGGCAGCTCAGGTAGCAGATGTGATCTTCTAGCTCCAGCCACCCTTCCCAGAGCACACATCAGATATCTCTTGCTAACAGGGCTGTGCATGTACCTACAACTTCTGCTTTACACATAACGTTCAGCTCCTTCTCTTGCTTGTAGGGGCTCATTGTGCTGTGTTTTGCATATCCCACTCAGGAGCAGTTGTAGTAAGATATGTGGAAACCACAGCCAGAGAACACTGGTGCATCCCACATCTTACATTGGTGTGGAGTTGATGTGTAGGAAGGGCATAAATGTAGCCAAAGCCCTTCTGACTCCCAGGTCAGATGTAGCCTCTACACCTTCCACAGCTTCTTCCCTTCCACCTCTTTTTCTATAGCATGCATCCCTTCTCTCCTCCTGTTGGTATTCCTGCCCCTTCATAAACAGTTGTGAGGTGTTTGAAGTGTACATGTTGAGTGTGTGGGCTGCTTCACATCCTTGCATGACTGCAGTGAAAGAAGAGAGATCCAGATTCAGACACCCTTTTCTCTTGTATAGAGAATATACTTGTCTTATCCTATAGGAACCAGGTTAAATGCTGGACATGAGATGTTGCATCACACATAAATGCAAGAGGCTAAATTTTTTAAGAGGTGCTGTGTAGGTCTCAGGTTTTCATGCATATTTAACACTTAAAGTCAGTCAGAAAAACTTTTCACTCTTATCAAATGTCAGTTGTCAGAAAGGCTCTAGACAGAAATGATTCTGCATCTCAGTATTTCAGTTTTCTGTTGCATTTCTGTTAAAACCAAGTCATGTCTATAGGGCACTAAGGCACTCATTCATGAACTTCTTAAGGAACAAATCCTCTGTTCGAATAATTGCAAATGAAAAGTTAAATCCTGAAATTCAATTGCAAACTGAGTTTTCACTGCAGGCCACAATGTCCTAATAACCTAAACATTAGAAAAATGGAAAATCTACATAGCAATATAATCTCCATGGAGAAAGAAAACTCCAGATTCAGAACAAGTGCTTTCCTCTTAATAATGGGCACATCTTATTGGAATTTGTAATCCCCCATCGTAACCCTGTGTTAACTATTTTGACAGAATGAATAGTGTTTTCAAGCCATATAATTTTGACATCAAACAAAACCATTCAACAACAGCAACAAATAGAAAGCAGATGAAAAGCCACCATTTGATCTCATAGTGAAGAGTGGTGCACTCTGAGCTGCTGTGTGGTAAACAATTAGAAGTGAACAGAGAAAAATACAGATTTAACCCTCACTTGTCTGCCTTTAATCACAGGCAATGTGGAAATGTTTCAGGCTGTTCTGATGGACAGAAGATTACAGAATGCTTTCATTAACCCACAACAATGTCCTCAAACTACATCTTTTCCCAAAGTGAGAGAAGGAAATGAATAGACATTAAATTAGGGGAACTGAAATATATT